>VXBZ01011481.1:180191-384293 GCA_013399135.1 Heliornis fulica | reverse complement strand
TTATTTATTTTTAAGTAATTATAACTGCCTGAATATGCATTGTCAGTGTCTTAAACGTAATCTAATGCTTTCCAAATATTTCATTCTCCAATTAATTTTCTTAAACAGATGTTTTTAAATATATAATTATAACATATATTAGCACATCTTGCACAAATGAATAATTCCACCAAAGAATCTACTACTGACTACTTTACAAGTGCAAACAAAGCCTTGCTGTTATTAGTTAGTGATATACCCTGTTCTTCAGAGATGTAATGGAGTATTGTAAAAACTCCTGACTGAGAAGAGCTTGTATTTCAGAAGAAGATTTGGATACAAAAGCCTGGTGGAGTGGATGGTGAGAACTTGTCCTGACCAGGACCACTTTATGAACTACAAGCCTTCGGTAACCATGAGTATCCCAAAACTGTCTCTAGTACTACTCCTTCAGCAAATCAGATATGCTGGAATAGCCTTCAGCCAGTGGCCTGAGAATCTTTCCACACCCATGGGCAAATTTTGAAGTGGAGGGTACAAAAGAGTATACCTGTGAACGGTATCTCACACTATTTTCTCAAGCAGTGATGGCTTTCAGATTTTCCCATCCAGTGCACAGCCTGCTCAGACCTGCTTATAGCTACCGCCCATTCCACAGTGTGAGCACACCTGCTTGTCGTGCCTTACAGGGAGCCATATCACAATTTTCTGTTGGAGTTATTTCTAACCTGCATCTGTTAATTCACTTGGGTTTTGCTCCCACAGTAATGCTAGGTGTCATATTATGGACCAGGGAAAAAAGTGGCAAGGCATTAGAGGTCCTGAGTGCACCTTAAGCTGTTGTTATCATTGAAAACAGCCTGTTAAATAAATTGTGGCAAGAAGAATCTCTTTTAATATGATGGTAAATCTGGGTTTTGGGCACTGAGTCTGAGATTAGACACAGCACAATCTCTTGAATTAAAAAAAAAATCCTCATTCCATTTCTCCAAATGAATTCAATATTTTTGATAGGTATCATAGTATCTTAAAATAATGTCTTTGTCCTTGAAGCTCTGCTGGATCAGAGTGGTTGTAGCCTGTAGCTCAAACAAAACTAGTGTAAGATACTAAAGATAGCAGAAACATAATACTGTGCAGTTAATCAGAATGTAATTGCACATTCACACCTCATCTGGCTCCACTTGCATTTACTCCAGTAATGCACAGGACTGCTATTAATGATCATGAGACCTGCACTGCAAGAAAAACAAGCTCATTTTCACAAGCCTGACAGACACTCATATTGTCAGTAAAAAAACGTATAGGGCCTCAAAAACTGGAAAACAGCTGAAAGCAAACCAGACAGCATGCATCGGTGCTTGTACTTTACATTTTTCTTCCATTTCCAGTGCTGCAGAAGCTTGTCTAAAGCCACAAAGTTTGCATGTATTCTAAGGTTCTTTAATAAACTTTTAAAAATACTGCTTTCTTAATGTGATTTACATACAGGTAATGCTCAGAACCCCCCCCCTTTTTTTTTGTACTTGTGAGTTTGTATACACACCTCATGTACTTACAAATATATTGTATATGTACTTGAACTTTTTTGCACAGAGAGTATTTAACTTCATGTGCTACATTCAATTTTGTCAGGAGGAATACAGAGGTTTACAAGCACAGCCAGTGCAGCTTTCAGCTGTGACTGTCTATGGCAGCCTCGGGCTTACCAGCCTGTCAGGAAAACCTGCAAATCCTGCTGAACCCCACAGATTTTTGTGACTTGCAGTGCTGATGGAAACATCAGCTCTGATGAGGCGTTGGAAGTTTCCAGATAAGGAACCTCTGCTTCAGTCTTTCAGAATCACCAAGTTGTTATGCAACTGCAGTTTTGGTTAATTGACACCAGCTTCAAACTTCAGGAAAGACCAGCACCAGTTCTGAAGAGGCACTAGAGAGAAATGTCCTGTAAGATCTCAAGGCTTGTATTCCTTCTTTACATTTGTGGTCTCAAGGAATGGGCAAAAGTGTTTATATACACATACACATACACATACACATACACATACACATACACATACACATGTGTATATATATATATATAATTTCTAAGCACCACAAACACAACAGAGGACAGAAAATAATAAATGCAACCTGAAGGTATCAGAGACAAGAGGTGACTTAGGCCACTCTTGTGCAGTCATACACATTTAATTTCAGGAGCAGTTTTCTAATTTGAGATGATGGGTCCCGTATTTCACATCACACAAAGACATGAGAGCATTTGGTATGTTTTCTGAAGGAGATCAATCATACAAAACATTCAGTCGATATATATAGGGAATCATCCTCTGAAATCTGGATTGCTATGAAGGATAATACTTAGAAGACAAAAAACAGTAGGTGTGAAAATGAAAGATCGGGGGAGTACAGCACAGACAAAAGATTCATTCCTGTTTCATCCTACGGGACATTCGACATTTTCCTTTCATGAAAATCGTGTGACGACGTGGGTGTGATAAGCCCCTCAAAAGATAAGTGGCCTTTGCAAAGAAATCAGATTACTTGTAAGAAAGAGGCAGAATGTGTCCCTCTGTTACACTGAATAGTAATTATAAGCTGGCTTTAAAAAAAAAAAAACAAACCCCCCAAAAAAACCCCCAAACCCAAACCAAAACCAAAACCAACAGTATTTATCTGCTCTCTATTTGTTGTTTGAGGTTGCCTTCCACTGAGAGAATCTAAGAAGCTTTCAGGAGCTATTTCCAATGCATAGCACTAATTAGAGCTTGAAAGCGCAGGCTTATTAGCACCCGCTTTGTCAGAGTGCGAGGCAATTTGGGATGCCGAACGGCCTCGGTAAGTGGCCGGAGCGGGAAGGCTTGCGGGGCTCCGAGCGCGAACACAAAGCGGCTCCCCCGATCCCCGTGGATGTCGGCGGGACGAGAGGCTAGCGACAGCGCTCTCATTGAAGGCACTGGGATGTTTGTTGCCTGCTCCCGGGAGGGAAAGAAAACCCCTAAATGAAGTGTCCAGCCAGACGGTAGAAGCGGACAATTAATGTGTTCCTGAGCACTTTTTTCCCTTTCTGAGAATAATTACATTTGTACAATTACACACACTTCAGGTATTAATCACTTCAGATTTTTCAAATGCCATTATACACCAGCAAGCCTTTACTTCGAGAGATTTACTCCCGGACCCTCGCTATTTAAAATCAGCATATTAAAGGGCACTAATCCCGCTGGCAAGTCCCTTGGTAATTACTTTCTCAGGCCATCACTGACAGCTTCAAGTCTGTTTATTCCTCTGAGCTCGGCAGACCAAAAAGCTTTTAGTGTGGCGAAGTGTTTGCACCTTTTCGCGCCGTCTGAAAGAGGTAATAAACTCTTTTAACGT
This sequence comes from Heliornis fulica, assembly GCA_013399135.1. Lineage (NCBI taxonomy): Eukaryota > Metazoa > Chordata > Aves > Gruiformes > Heliornithidae > Heliornis > Heliornis fulica. The sequence continues at coordinate 380,936 of VXBZ01011481.1, read as the reverse complement.
TTTAACTGAACGAATGAGAGACCTGTTGTGAAGTGTCCAGATGTTTGTGTCGTCGTCGTGTTCCCTTCCCCACACTCCCCCAAAAAAGGCTTTGAACACTTCTTTTCAGATGTTATTTAAATTTTAAAACCAATTAGGATAACTATAGCATATTGAAATGGAGTGAGGAAACATTTTGAAGTCAGTATTATCACTGTTAGGAATTTTAAAATTAGTAGATGTAAAACTAAACTTTTCTGTCCTAAAGGAATAGAACAAAATGGAATAAAACCAACTGTTATTTATGTACTGAAGGGAGATATGATAAAACCAATTGTACCTGAGGATAAGGAGGGCTGGACCCTGATAGGTTTAAGAGACACCTTAATAAGAAGAGTTATTGTGGGAAAAGACTATTTCTATGAAAAATACTCTTACCTCTGTTTGTGCTGGTAGGAAATTGCCAATGAAGGTATTAATCGAGTGTTTTGATTTCCACCACTCTACCACGCATTTAAATAACGAGAAAGGGGCGCACAGAATTTTGGCAATAAAATCTCTCGTTAAGAAAACACCACCAATTCAAATTCAACAAAGGGTGTCAGTAATGATCTGGTAGAGTTCGAACTAGTTTATTTCTTTGTTTTGTGATCAAATAATCCTATTGATCTGAGAGAGGATGGTGCCTGGGAAATAAATGGAAAACAGATTATAAACCCGAGTCTGGATGATGAATGGGAATAGGCAGATGCCCATTTACATTGCACAGGTTTTTGTGAATGCTGACTTTTGAAAGGATGAACCTCATGGCAGGACTAAGGCCCATTTCATAGGTAACTTGTCAGAGCTGAACTAAATAGATGTAATTCCTCAACCAAACAGAATTTAGACCTTCTTGATGAAATAAGCAATAAAAGTAACTCCCTTTGCTGTTTCTGCCTTGTAATTCGGTAACTGAAGTACTAGGACATATTCTTTTGAACTAAAGAAGACCCATTTCCCATTGCCTGCAGAACAAATGTGGTGATTTTCAAGCCAAGGCAAGTCAAAGGTATAAAATAGCTTAAAAAAAAAAGCTTCCTAATAGATGCAAACCTAATTACAGGTAGTCTATTGCCTCTCCAAAATAAACACGTAACAAAATAATAAGTAATAAATATGTAATTACCTCATACCTAATTATAATAAATCAGGTATTTCAGTGCAGTGACTGATGGTGCTGTCTGGGAATCATGTAGCCCGTGGAGGTATAAGATCATTTCTGGAATAATTTTGTCATATTTCAATAACAACAGAAGGTTGTGATTTGTTTATGTTTAGATGTAAGTAGGTATTTGTGATTCTTTGATTCATGGGAATGAGGATAGAGTCCAGTTTAGAGCCCGTTCTTCACTGTGCCCAGTTCAGTCCCTGCAGCTTGGCCACACAAGCTGGTTGCCACATGCTGAGAGCCCAGGCAGCTCTGGGTTGCAGCCAGGTACTGTGAAAGCAAAGTTATCTGTGCCTCAGGCTTTGATGCAGGCATTAACAACTCCTTGGATTTCCAAGTGGAAATATGTAAGGTCACAAGGAGAAGCTCCTGTGGTTAGCAGATGGACTCTCTCTCTTTTTCTATCTGTGTTATCTAAAAGCAGAAGCTTCCACAGAGTGAAAAGACATAAACTCATGGAGAGTCTATAGATATCTGTAGACAGATCCAGTAGGTCTCGGTTTTCTCCCTTACACAAGCAGAAAAGACTGTCAGATCATTGGGCAAAATGGACGTTATAATTTGATAAAAAAATTTATGTACAGAAAAGTAAAATCTGTACTTGCAAAATAATTTTGAAAGAGAACTACTGATATCCCTTTCCTCCCTCTCCCAAAAGTCTAAAATAAAAACCAAAACACATAAAAGTATAGAGCGAAGTCATTCTCAGAAAAAAAGGGAGAGTTTCTCTTTGCTTTAAGATAAGAAAGGACACTGTTCCACATATATTTTATAGATTATGAGCTTGGTAATTTCAGATTCCACTCAGTCAAATAAGAGTGGCCTCTGCACAAGGTTCTAGTAGGTATGTAAAAAATCAGTTTCCAACTCTGCTATCGACTTCAAAGACACTTTTGAATAAGTGACTTAGGCCCACAGAAGCAGTCACATACCATAAATTAAAATTAAATCCTAATCCCAAGACTACTGTTATCAAAATCCTGCCAAGGTTTTGATTGCTGGAGTTCCCTAGTGCCCAATGCACACTGCCTAGAGCAGCAAGCTCAGAGCAGTTACTTACTTTGCAAGCAGTTAATTCACCAAGCAAGGATTCAGAGATTCTTAAAGAACGTAGTTACTTGTAGGCAAGTAACACATCCAACTTTTGAAAAAACTTTTTAACCATTTCTCTGTATCTGTCAACACTCCCTTAATTGATTTCCTCATTTGGTTGTTGTAGATCTGCTTCAGTGTAATATAAATCTTCATATAGATATATAATTAATCTACTCTCTTTTTAATAAGGCATGCTCTCACACTATTTGTTTTCACCTCTGGATGAAGAAAGAAAAATGCTGTCTGCCTCCGACATGACCATCAGAACTGTCTGGAGAATTTCATGGACAGGTCCAGAAAAAATCCTCTCTAGCGCTCACACAGGGTGTGAGGTCTGTTTTGCAGGTGTTTCTGAGATGCTGGGCTTGGATAATGCACATCTTAATACTGATCCTTTTTCTGAGAAGATATAAACAATCCTCATTGCATATCTGTTTATCTCCACTCAGTATGAGCTCAGCGTATAAGTCCTGAACAGCTGTGCCATAGGGGAACCTCTCTAGATAGCTTAAGCAGCAACTAGTGAACAGTCAACAGTTCCAGGCTGTATCTATGCAGATGCGAGTTCTTTTGTTGCAGATACAAGTTGCTTTAGTAACTATGTATTCTCTGTGAAAGCAGTTCTTGACTTGCTGGGGCCAGACATTAGAAGAGTGCAGATGTTCTGGGAACCCAGCAGGGTCATGCACCTGAGTGGGGGTAACCCCCAGTATCAGTACAGGCTGAGGGAAGAAAGGATTGAGAGCAGCCCTGCCAAGAGGGACTTGGGCATGCTGGTGGATGAAAAGCTGGACATGAGTCGTCAATGTGTGCTGGCGGCCCAGAAGGCCAACCGTGTTCTGGGATGCATCGGAAGAAGCATGGCCAGCAGGTCGAGGGAGGTGATTCTGCCCCTCTGCTCTGGTGAGACCTCACCTAGAGTACTGCATCCAGCTCTGGAGCCCTCAGCACAAGAAGGACATGGAACTGTTGGAGCGGGTCCAGAGTAGGGCTACAAAAATGATCCGAGGGCTGGAGCACCTCTGCTATGAGGACAAGCTGAGGGAGTTGGGGTTGTTCAGCCTGGAGAAGAGGAGTCTGTGGGGAGACCTGATTATGGCCTTTCAATACCTAAAGGGGGCCTATAGGAAAGATGGGGATAATCTTTTTAGTAGGGCCAGCTGTGACAGGACAAGGGGTAATGGTTTTAAACTAAAACAGGGTAGGTTTAGACTGGATATAAGGAGGAAATTTTTTACAATGAGGGTGGTGAAACACTGGAATGGGTTGCCCAGAGAGGTGGTGGAGGCCCCATCCCTGGGAACATTCAAGGCCACATTGGATGGGGCTCTGAGCAACCTGATCTAGTTGGGGGTGTTCCTGCTCACTACAGGGAGGTTGGACTAGATGACCTCTAGGGGTCCCTTCCAACCCAAAACATTCTATGATTCTATGATTCTATGATTCTATGATTCTATGATTCTATGATTCTATGATTCTATGATTCTATGATTCTAACCCATCCTTTCCCTTCCTACCGTCCTGGTTTTACTAGCCTTTTCTATGTGAATGGTTTGGGCTCTATGTAATGTAGCCTCCGGCTTGTTCCTGATGTTGTTTGCTAGTATCAGATGTTGTTTGAAAGCCTTGCAGAAAAATCAGAACTTTTGAGAGTCACTGATTACTGAGGTTCTTGTTAAGATCAGATCCTGGCCTTGGTCTAACTCATGTGAGAAGACCAATAACTGACAGCTCTTAATGGCCATGACACCTGTATCCCATGTTCTCTGTTCCCACGCAGCTCTGGCTTTGGGTTTTGCATTTTCACATTCCTTAAGGGCCGTACCCAGAGCTGCTGACCTGAGTACATGGGTCTTGGGTCTTTGGAAAATAATGGTACCCTATCATTTATGGCTTTTTAAATTTGTTGTTGTTGTTGTTGTTCTTTCATTCTTCTGTTAGAGTGTGAAACAAAACCATGTTTATTTGATGCATTTTTTTCTGAGGTCCTTCCTTGTATGGTTCATAACTACTGTGACACTGTAGGACATCTTGCAACTCGGTCTTCATTTGCTCTCAAAGCACCTATTAGATGATTATTTGTGCTTAAGTTCCCAATCAACACTGATTTGTGTTCTACCACATGGCATGAAGGCCTGTTGTCTCAACAAGTCAGGTTCCCTACACATCTTTCAAAGATCAGAAAGAGGCTCTGCCTGAGTTTGTGCATAAGCTGAGAATCAGTGCACACAGTTAGAAATGATGATAGGGAAGTACAAAGAAGCAATAAGAAACTCTTGGTCATTGTAGTGTTAGTAGTCTCCAGAAAATGAGAGCAACCAGATGCTTTATAATCATCACAGACATTTCTGCCAGTGACCTTAGTTTTGTCCTCCATTCAGTCCATTGCCTATAAAGTGGAGTACTAATCTATTGCTGTCTTGTAATTTCTGTAACTGTTAATAATGAAAAAATCTATTGCTTATGTATGCTACTGATTTAGCATTTCTGCTCGTGAAGTAGCTGTTCCTCCAGCTTATCTCAGATATGTTTCTTTCACCACTTGTGCTGACTTCCAAATCCCTTGGAACTACTGCTTTGTCCTTGCCTTTATAAAGAAAACTCCATCTTGTAGCTTTGTCTCCAATAGAGACCAGCTCCTGAGGCATTCACTCCTTGAGATGTGGATAAGTCTGGAGTATAAACTTTTCTACTGTCTGCCATTTTAAACACTCACAAAAAAAAAGAAACAAAGCTATTGCATTTGGCATATATTTTCTGTTTTACAGAGCTGGAAAAATACCTGTCTCCAGAAGGCATGCTTTGATGTGTATCTCCGTCATTAGTAATGTTGTTAGTGAGTTGTTCTTTATCCTTGCAGCATAATTCCAGGGTCTTGGCAACATGTATTGTGCTCAGTCTTGCAGCATGTGGTGTTTTCTTTGTTAAGGCTAGCGGTGATGAGACCACACGTCCCACTAAATCATCCCTTTCCAGAGAACATGGCCTCAGGTTTTCATGCGGTGCTAATGCAGCCTTGGGCAGTGCAGCCCTCGCCTCCCTGTAGGTATTGTGTACCTCAGGACTAACACTTGCGCTTATGTTCTGTTCTTGTGTCTCTGCTTTCACACTGCATACTTAATTGCCTGAAGGATACATTGATTTCTCATAGGTAATTCCAGTATCTGAAAAGATGCATCACCACAGTCTGTTTTCAGGTTTTCTTCTGCGCACTGCAGTCATGGCTGTCTGTGTCTCTCTCTCTGAACATAATTTTCCCCCAGTTTGCTTTCAGTCTGATATTTCTACCTTAATACCTGCATAGTCATCTGCTGAAGCTTGAATGCTGTGATCATAGGCTGCTTCTCTCAAGGCCTCTCTCCTCTAGTAATGAGAATGTTCCCAGCTGCGGTCTTGATTCATGGAGTTCCTTTGATGCCTGCTTCAGTGAACACCTTCCGGCGTTGGGATGATGCCCACTGGCATTCACACCAAGTGCTACCTGCCAAAAACGGTGGGAAAGGTTGTCAGGTGGTGGGGTGGCTCATCTGCCCTGACAAACAAGAGCCCATTCTTGATGAGAGCTGGATGGGATTTTTCCAGTGAAACTCACTTTATTGGTATATATAGAACCTGGTAGGTATCAGCTAGGTGGCATGGCTGGTCAGAACTGAAGGCCGACAGACCTACCACAGAACAGCCTGGCCAGTAGCTCAGCAGTGTAGAATATCATTCACATCCAAGTCTTTGCACAGCCCCATGTATGTCTTACCCATGGGATCACTGAGTCACGCCTCAGCCTCTCATGGTGCTGCTGCTTAAGCTTGTATAAGCAGTTCAGGAACTTAAACCCAGAGCTCTTACACCATACTTATCTCTTACCTGTCTTTATGCTTGTTTTGATAAAAGACTCCATGCTGAAAAACTCCCCTTCAAAATCTTTTTGTTAAAACTGCATTTTCCCTCTCAAGAAAGATCAGAAACCATATGATGTCTTCTGAAAAATCACATAACAAATCTAAAGATCTAAAAATTCCAGACGACATCTGTCAGTGCCCTCATCACTGGAAGCATTGCTGCTTTCTAAACTAATTATGGCATTAAGATATAATGGAGTTTTGGTTTTCATAGTTTTAGTATAGGTCATTTTTTTTGTCTTTGTTTTGCTTTCCACAGTATGGAATTGTACCATCCTAGCCAAGACATTTGCAGCCAGACTGTCTCTGTCTTGCATTCCTTTATCCTTGATTCTTCACTAGGAATAACTTCAAATTGAAAATTGAAGAAGGAAAATTTGTTCCTTGATTGAAACAATTTGTGTAATTTTCACAGATAGACCAAGAAATCATGTCATTCAATAACAGTGATATCCATTAATGTCATCACTTTCAGACAGACCCATAATACTTTACTCTTATGTAAGTTATTTGTTTATAAGGGATTCTTTCTCTGTCATCTTCTAGCATATGAATTGCTGCTGACAGAAGCTCAGGAAAACCAAATACTGCAAAACTTTTGAATCATGCACTAAAATATTTACTAATTCCCAAAGAAAGTGGCAGAAGTGCCTTTACTGTGGCATGTGAAATTGTAACGTACAGCAGTAATGATTCCATTTTCCATGTGGGATATGGACTGTGCTCTCTCCAGGGGTTCTCAGATAGAACTGGCAAATTTTAAATTTTTTGTTGTTTCACTTAATGAAAAATTATTTATTCCAGAAAAGAAAATACTGTCTCTTTTTCTTGGTGGAAAACATAACACTTCACATTTTCTTTAAGTTTGGAAACACTGAACTGTTCTTTAAAGTTGTTTAATGAAGGGGAATTTCTGATACTGGCAGAGAATAACTCACTGGAAATATGTTTCTCTCTGTAGTAATCTTTAAGGATTTAAATTGCCTAAGATACTCAATACTTTCAAAGTACCATTAGCATTTTAACTTTTCATGTTTCCATTTGTGCAAATGTGAGAAAATGAAGGAATGCTTTTTTCAGGGTTATTCCTTCTCAGGATTTCAGTGCCTCTTTGCCCCAGTTCTGTTCATTTAGTTCTGTTTGCCCATGTAACTTAAAACCAAAATGGAAGTGAATGGTTTGAAAGGAAGATGTTTGCTTAACAGCTGGCGGCTCCGGCTAAAAATTTCTGCTGTGTCCCATTGCTCTCACATGCTGGGTGAGGCAGCCTGTGTTTTACTGCAAAGCTTATAAAGCACTGGGAATTTCTTCTTTAAAATAATTACTTTTTTTTTTTAATCTTTTGCTGTAAGTTTAGTGATGGTTTTGATGTCTTAGCCTTTGTTTTCTTAAAGAGATGAAGTTTAGAGGATTAAGCAGTCCCTCCTTTTTGCCTGTCAGATCATCCTCTAAAATTTTTTAACCTACTATCATCAATTATAAGCAAGACAAGAGGAGCAGCAGGTTATATGTCATCAAACTTTCAGAAAGTAGACAGAGGAAGAGGAGAGGGACCATTCCAAATGGAATGAAGAGAATTGTTGAGGCAGGAGTTTACATTCAGTAGATACAGGAGATCTCACACAGGACAATGCTGTTAAACAATGCTTCTAGACATCATCTTCTAAGATGGGCAACATGACATTTACCTTCCTCAGTTTAGAAAGTTACATGTTCATTCTACTTAGTATCAGGCAAATCAGTTGCAGTTAAACTTTCAGTATTGGGGTATTTTCTCATTTTCTATTGCTTTGCTGCAATTGCTATAACAATTATAGAGGGTATATTAAAGTACTCTAATTAAAAAGATTTTAATACTCTAGTAAGAGGTTATATATAGAGGGTATGTTAAAGTACTCTAATTAAAAAGATTTTAACCACTTTCTTTTTATGGTAACAAATTTAAGGCCTATTTATTATAACCCTTCCACTATTGCTGCTGAAATGAATAAAACCAAATTATTCTAGTGCCAACAGTCTTTGGTTATGGTGTGGAAGAGACTTTTCCACCATAAAAAAGTCCAAGCTTTGTTATGCTTTTAATTAAAAAAAAAAAAAAATCTGGGGAGGTTTTTCATGAGCTGATTTTTGACCGAGGTATCTAGATTGGGTGTGATTCAAAACTACACGCTGAAAGTGGGAGCCTAACTATGTTACATCCTAAAAGAGTTATTCAGAACACTTCTATTAGCCTCCATTCTCATACAAGAAACATGATGGAGAAGGACCATATAGTCCATTCCCTTGCACACAGTGAAACATGGATTTTACTCACTCCCCACTTTCCAAGTCCTCAAACAAATTTTTATAGACTTAGATGTTTAGGGTCTTGAGAAAGTGGTGACCTGAACTTTCTTTTCTTTCTAGGAAAGGGATGCCAATGCAGTTATCTGTGTATATATCCACAAGTCTTGTATGTTCCAGGCACAGGTCACCAAAAGCATTTCTTGTTTCTTGATGCCACTGGCAGCAAGGATGTCAGGGTATATCACATGTAACAATGGCAGCTTTGCACAATGTGCCTGCACATATGCTGACTCCAATATGTGTGACTCATGGATCATGTCCGTATTGAAGTTTGATTTCTGCTGTATGGTGGGAAAAAAACCTCTACTTTCAGGTTCTCTAGTGCACATTTATAATGACTCCATGCATTTGAAAAGAGGAAAATAATTGCCAATGCAAACTGTCTGGTTCTTTGCCCTTAGAATAACAACAGAATGGCTCTTGGTTATAGACTGGTGTTTGGAAAAGTGTGTTGCATTAAAGATCAAGTTACATACCATGTCAGAATTGTTCTGCATATACAAAATACCCCTGTGGGCTAGTTAAGGAAATCTAGTTAGCTATTTGAGCCACACATTTTGACTTAGAAGATCCACTGGTATGAATGACACAGATGTAAATAACTGCCCAGTTAATTTTTGTCTTGTAAGATTTTTATGTTGTGATTAAGATGGAGAAGGTAAAATCATTTGCCATGAAAATTAACTAGAATATAGAATGAAAAATAATGTAGAGAGAAAACTTTGGAAAGAAATTATTTCTATTATCTTTTCTGAAATCTTCATATATTTATTATTTTCCATTTTTCATTGCTACCTTTTTTCTGGAGTAAGTTGACTTGACTTTATATATACCTCTGACTAGCTTGTATTGCTCTCACTGATACAATAAAAGATCAGAAATACTGAAGACTAGAAGAATCATTTAGACTGTTCACCTGACTTGCCCCGTCCATTTATGTAGCAATCTCACCACATGTACATTGTGTGGTTACAGGTAAACAAACAAGCTCCTCTCTAGGTCAAAAGATATGTTCAATTAAGCTTGTATTTCAAAATAAATGATGTGTTAATATTTAATAGCTTTTTAATTTAATGTGGTTTTAGTCAGCTAGTAGCTTCAGTAGTAAAAAGAGATAAATGAATGTGGCAAAATGGGTTAATGTGAAGCCGTGAATACTTTTGGAAACTGGCTTTTAAAACATGGAGAACTTTGAAACCAATATTGTTGTTGCAACCGGTAATGATGTCACTCACATCATTTTATCTGAACATTAAAGCCATAAAAATCCACCCAAAATAAAGCAGTTCCTTCCACCTGAATAAGATAGACTCAGACTTCATCTCTGAGTATCCTCTGTTTGGTAGAACACTAAGAAAATGGTCGGTGAAGGTGTTCCTTGTACTCTTCCTCTCACCAATGGTACAGTTGTAATGAGAAACAGTGCTGTCATCCAAACTGTTTGTGGACTCTGCATTGTGAACTGGAATAAAGGACTTAATAAGAAAAAGTATTGAAAAGGTAAAAGAAAATATCTTTCCACATGTTTGGTTTTGTCATTTCATCTTAATTTCTAGTTTGTAATCTACCATATATCTCCTACCCTTTTCTCTCCTAAAATCCATCCACCCCTGTCAGCATGGTCCTATCTCCCTGTATGTCATTACCTCTTTTACTTAACTTCTATCAAGAAAATAATGTGGAAGGGAAAAACCTCTTAAGACATCCTCTGAACGTGTTTTGTACTGGATGCTGCTTGTGGACTCCCATTCATGCCTTTTGGGTTCAGGCACTGCATTGTTTTCTTTCAGAATATTGAAAGATAATGTATTGTTCCAGCTCTTTTTACTCAGGGAAAAAAATTGCTAAGTGGAATTTCCCAGTCACTCCTGATCCAATGTCAGACAAGCACTTATGTTGCAAACTCTTCTTGAGGAATACCCAAATATCCAGTTGGCAGGCAGTTAATGGAACACCAAGTGAGAATAAAACAGGATGGATTTATCCTTTTGATTAGTGTGCACTGATAAGAAACTGGATTGAAAGATCATTTACTTTATTGGACGGATTTTCACAAGTAGAATTTCTCATTTCAATGTGTACAGTAGTACCTGGATTTTTCAAGATTTCCCACATGCCAGAGACCTTAGTGACAACAAAGGCAAGAAGGTACTGACCTGTCTAGAAAGCATTCTCCTTTCCCTTCAGAGCCTTCAGATTTTGAAAGTCTGAATTCAGCATATTTGTCCATATTGTCTTATATCCTTGTAAGCTGACAGGAATATTTTAAATATAATTTGCAGTATTCTGAAGGGAAGTAGAACATGTGAGACAATGTTTCAGTGCTCATTAATTTCAATGTTAGGGAATATTTCCAGGACCAAAAAAGCATATTTAGAAGTGCAATATCAGATTCATGTCAAAACATAGACATCGTATTCTGAGTACTTTGAGAATATTGAAAAGACTTTTTCTTTGTAGTAATATGGATTTACATTTCTTTCCTTGCAAGGAAACAATGGTATTTTAAAGGAAGAACAATCAGAGATTCACTAAATGAATGTGAAATATGAACTGACAAAATCTGTTAAACACATGATAGAGCAATCATATATTTTACTTAAAATACTGTCACTGTATGTATTAGACTTCTGTGTTTAATTCATGGAACCATTAATTACAGTGCTAAACTAGTTCTGACAGGCAAAGTATAACAAGTCTTCAAATAATAAACCACACCTAATTTCATCTCAACCCCTTTTCTATAAACAAATGCAGGAGTGTGTCTCCAGAAGTACACAGTCTCATCTACATGGAAACCTAAATATTTAAAATTAGAATCTCTATTGAGGGGGAGGGTTACTATGGAGGGACTTGATCTACAGCTGCTGTTTAATACCAACCAACTTAAATCTTGTGCCAAAAATGCCTAATGTTTGTTTTCTTTTGTGAAGAAGCAGATGATTGTCCAGATGATATCCAGATGATTAAAAGGAAGCTGAATCTGTATCCTATCAAAGTTTCTCTGAAGCTCATCCGTATTTTTTCCTTTCTCCCACTTTATTTACTTCTGTCACATGCAAAAAGCTACAGACATTTCAGACAAACCAGAGACTATTCATTAAATGAAAAAGTATCGTACTAAAACTCCATCTCTACAGCACATGGCTATGTGATCACAATGTATTACAGGTGATACTGCTTAGTGACACAGTAAATGTCTTCCTTGCAATGGCAATTATCCTTTGTTCTGTCCTACTTCATAAATGACCCCAGAAACAGCAGCCGGTGTACATATCTTTATGTTCCAGGCCAACACTTCTAGTATTTTACAACAGCCAAACAGTAGTTCATTTTTAGTAAATCTGTTTGCCAGGGAAATGTTTTTCAGGAGCTTGTTTTCAAAAACAAAAATCTTCAAAATTTGTTAAGACAAAGACATGAGATTCTGCAGTTGAGAACAGATCTTTTGAAATATTGTCTTAAGGTTATTTTTAGGGATGATGACACAAATTTAGCACCTTAGAACACCACCTTGCATATCTTCTTTGCAGAATAAGCAAGCATTGCTTGTATATTTATTTTTATTTCACAAGTTTTAAGAAATCCCACTTTAGAGCTCTATGTAATTTAAAGGAGACACTATTTTTGTCCAAGTTTTTCAGCTTTATTGAAATAGGCAACTTTAGAGCATGGTTCATGTCACCTGTTGTAGACAGTTACTTTAGGATAGGATGAGTAACTCTTTAGACTCCATTTATTATATAAACAAGATTCCAAATTATTATAAAGGGAGCTTAAGCATATAGACACTTCAGTATGATCAAATGATAGATTTCAATGCACACTGCATCCTGTCTTCCATTACCTGACTTCACAGGAGAAGGAACATAAAAAAATCTTCCTCAACAAAATTTTATGAGCATTTCTCACATAGGAAAAGGCTGATAGAACTGGGACTGTTCAGCCTGAAGAATAGGAGGCTCAGGAAGGTCTCACCAATGTGTACAAATATCTGAAGGGAGCATGTAAAGAAGACAGAGCCAGACCCTTTTCAGTGACAGGCCCAGAGGCAATGGACACAAAATGAAACAGGAAGTTTCCTCTGAACATCAGTAAACATTTGTCTTCTGTAAGGATGACAGAGAACTGACAGGGTGTGAGAGGGTGTGGACTTTTCATCCTTGGAGATGTGGTCCTGTGCAACTGGCTCTAGGTGACTCTGAGCAGGAGGTTTGGAGCAGAAGAGTCTCAAGAGTTCCTTTCCAACCTCAACCATTTTGTGATTCCATGATACTACACCTGGATTCTGTTAATGATATTTAAACAAGGATGTTGCTGATTGCAGACTGTTTAAATAATGTGTACGATTTTTGAGGGTGCAAATTTGCTTTACAGAAAGTCCTGTTATACCTCAACTTGTGCTACATCTGCTCCTCTTGCATAATCACTGATGTTTTGGCTGACTTGAGTGAGTTGTTTGTCTCTTAAATGAACTGGTTCAACTTTCTGGTCAGTAGCATGTTAAACCTGTAGAAAAAATAGTTGATTTTGTTTAGCTACTTGAACTGACTCTCATGCATCTCTTAAATGTCAGCGGTGTAAGGGAATTCACAGCCAATGGAAGAAAGCAATTTTCCCTTCCCTTTGCTATTGTCTGCAATGTCAAACTTACTCCTAAGAAAAGGAGCAGCTTATGCAGTGACTGTGTAATTTTTCTGTGCACCCAGCTAGATTCCGTGTGGTCAACAAAGCTGATAGCAGCATACGGATCTGGCAAATGGGTATCATCAATTTAATATACCCACCGGTAAAAGAGCTCCAGGTACTTGTAATCAGTACTGTCTTGGCTTAATGTCTCAGTCTGGACCCATGTCCTCCAAATCTCAGCCCAGGCTGTCTGGAATCTTCCTAGAAACCTCACTTGGGAAGTTTCATTCATTACCATCTCTAAAAATCATGTGTCCAGTTTTGCATGATCTCAGCATGAATCGAAGTGACAGTCTGTGGTTGCTCTTTTGTTTTTCTTAGCACTTCTGGATGTGTGTGGGTCTGGAAGCAGGAGCTGGGGCCAGTGGTGCAGGGAGCTGTGCAGAGCGGAGCAGGACCGAACCCCACAAGCAAATGAACCAAATAGGCAGCTCCAGCCTTGCAAAGGGAAACTGCAACTTTACAGGCAATTTAGCTAGTACAATTTATCCTAATTTATTACAGTAAGCTACATATTAGCAAACATTAACAAATCAGGGGCAGATTTATGACAGGGAAGGCTACTGTGCTAATGAGCAGCCCCCTCATTAGCATTGCCTGGAGCAGCATATGCTCTCTCTCAGCCTTTCCTTACCACATTTTCCCATTACCATCACAGCAGAAACAAGCCTTTCATATCCTGTAATCTCTGACTGGGAGGAACCTCGTTTGGAAGCTAGAGAAGGGAACTGACAGACGACTTTTTATATGATCTGCAATGCCGGTTGGTTTTATTTGGGCATTCGCTTGAAGATGCACAGGACTTGGTAGTGGGCAGCTCTCAAAATTTGGGTCCCAGGTGCTTTTAGTGCTTGTAGCTTTTACTAAATGGCAGGACTATCAATTTATCTACTGTTCTATTCCTCCATATACAAAGCAGGATTCCGTGGACTTACATATCACAGCAAAATATTTTTATTTTATAAGGTTTTTCTTCATTAGTATGTTATTTTTCATTGCTATGCATCAAGTATTTGCATTTTCAGCATTGCATCTGGCTTAAAGGGAGAGGAAGGGTCTGTGGGTGTCTCTGATCAATACTGTCAAGCGTTTGAGATCTTAGATTGTCAGGTGCTGTCAAAGTGTAAAATACAATCAACATACCTTTAAATCAGTGAAAGACCTGTATACCTATATCAGTATCATAATTCAAAGAACAAACAAACCTAATTGTTTACTCTTCACTCTGCTGCAGTCTGTTAAGCACAGACTCAAAATTAATGTAGTATACCTTGGCCACCCAGCTAAAACCCACAAAAATCCATATAAAACACCTTCCAAATTCCTCAACCCAAGATTGTACTAGTTTAAGAAAACTCCTTCTATGATAGCTTTGCTCCCTTAAAATGCTTGGTCTTTATTAAGTATGCTGCAATTTGGAAGTATTGAAGTGATTTTTGTGTCACAGATCCATAACCCAGCTGTTGATAAAGCTCCTGAATGTCTCAAACTGTAGGCTCTGCAATCTGACCACTCTCTTCCCTGTAACAACTCTAAAAACCCCCAAACTTTCCATACTGAATATCATCAAACTATCTAAAGGGAACACCATGATTTTTTCTGTAGCCTGTGAGAACATGATTAACTCCTGGTTTATAACAATCATTTAATTAATCATCGGTCCTTTCTTCTGGCAGTCTGAATTTCACTCTGCAGACATGTGCGAAGTTTCTTCTCTTTTTCTTTTTCTTTTTCTTTTTCTTTTTCTTTTTCTTTTTCTTTTTCTTTTTCTTTTTCTTTTTCTTTTTCTTTTTCTTTTTCTTTTTCTTTTTCTCTGTTCAAGACAATTTACATTTGCAATGTAACACTTCATTGAAGACAGGGGAAAGGAGAGCAAAGCAAACGTCCAGATTTTCCAAACTGTTCTGACCACTTTGAACCACCCCATAAAACTTCCAGATACCTCTTCCTCGGGGAAAAGTGCAGGTGGTGGTGGGTTGCAGGAGTTACTTCTCAGCTGAGCTCCCCCCGCAGGGCCACCAGCAGAGAGAGTGCACAGAGGAGGGAGGGAAGGAGGGGGTGTTGCTGGGGCTGTGGGTGTCTGGCCCTCCTGCCATTACCTCGTGTGGGTCTTGGCAGCTGGGAAGAGAGGGGGCTGCTTAGAGGAGTGCTTGGGGAAAACAGCCAGGACCTGCCAGAGTGGAGGCCTTCAGTTTTCCTTGAACTACCCTGTAACATTTGCAAAACTGAGGAATTTCTGAGAATAGGGGGCGGGGGGGAGGGGGCTGAGGGAAGGAAAGAAAAAAATAGAAAATAAAAAGGACTACAAAAGTAGCGTGGCGTGATCCTCACCCTCCATGTATCACTTATTCATTCAATCACTGGTTAATGAAATGGGGGGAAAGGAAAAATGGGAATGCAAACTTTTAAACAGTTGACATTTTGAAATGTCCAGTTTGGAAAACCTTGAATTATCTGAACAATTGTTCATATTTGTTTGCAAATTTCTCGCTAAAATAATAACTGGAAACTTAATTATTATTCATTGCAATCTCCACTGGTACTCGCGGGTTATATGGAACTTTAATGAGGGTAGTTTTGTCCCCCCATACATAAACTAATGTATTTTAAGACCAGAAGGGACTGTTCATCTGACCTCATACATAACAAAGGCAACCGATTTGCTGTATATTAATTCCTGCTTCAAGTCAGATAGCTCTGATTCGGCTGCAGCACACTACAGAGAAATCTTCTCACTTCAAACCATTATCCCCTTGTTTATACGTCAATGAGCTTCATTATCCTTTTCATCACTTGGGAAGTCTAATCCGCCAGGGACTCTGACATGCAGGAGAGGTTCCCTCCCCTTGTTTTTTCTTTCCAGTGCTGAGAGAGAGGTCTTTATTCAGTGATTAAGCACATGACTTTACTTTTGATCGTGACAAAGGTCATATCATGACCTAAGCAACCAAATTAAACAATGTCGGTAACCCAGACATTGCATTTTTTTTCCCCACCACTTCTCTGACAGTTGTTCCACATACAAGCTATCGTGAATCNCCGCTTCTTCTTTCTCTTTTAATTCATTAATTGAAATGTAAATAAAAATTAGGGTCAAAGATTATCCCTGTGAGACTTTACTCAACAATTGCTCCATGTTTATAGTTGTATTTCAAGACCTGCTGGTTTCTAATTAATTTACTGTGTGCCCCGTTGAGTTTACAGCTTTCTAGTTTATTGTTCATGATATTGTGTGGTGTCCTGCCAAATATTTTATTTATTTACAGAGTTACCTTTATCAAATCTGTAATCTCACTTGTTATTAAATAATTAATTGGTGCTGCAGACAAATTGCCTCTTGGTATTTATATATTTATTTAAGTATGTATTAAACTGGAGCTAGGAGGGAAAGCAGAGGTGTCATCCAGGAGCTGTGACAAGGCAGGAACCTGGGAAGGACACATAGCAGAGGGCAGAATGGGCAACTTTAACAGGAACGCTTTAGACAGTGGTCCAAGTGAACAGCCTCGTCCCTCCCCTGTAACCACAAGAGAGAACATTCTGTGGTCCTGATTGATGGAAGTGCAGAGGCAGTATCTCCTCCAGGCAGCCGGGACTGAACACCTGCAGGCACCACCATCTGCAAGGAATTCCTATGAATTTGAAAGACATGTCTGAGTGACTCTACACCTTTTTCTCCAGTGTTCAGTCTGGCCTCCTCTAATGACTCCACAATAAATGTATTGCAGCCAAGCCATAAGATTTCTCCAGTTTCATATTTCTTGTAAATTATCACATCTACCATGTGATGGGATTATAGTTGCTTATTTTCTACATGGGCAGCATATTTAAGTCATAAACTCAATTTGTTCTCTTGGAACAGTAGATGTGTTGGTTTCTCCAGTAATGCATTCCTCCTCCAGCCTAGAAAAACATAAGAAATCAAGAATGCCATTTATGTTGTATCACAATCACCACCCCCTGATTTCACAAACTTTTGATGATAGTCATAATAAGATAGCCTGCTGCTTTTTTGAAAATTGCATTTTGCAAAATCCCTGCTAACAGAATCCAAACAGAGATCATCCATACAAACATTTTATTAAGTGGAAACTCTGATATAAATCTTCTGTATTTAACCACTAACCTCAAATGAATACAGCACATTGGGAAAAAATCTATTTTCTTTGAGCGGGTTACTTTTACTGACTTCACAAGTGCCCTTCAATATATATTCTCTGCTCACTTCACCCACAAGCAACTTCTGACAGATTTTTTTTTTTCTGTGAATACAGGAGTGATCAGAAGGCCCAGCAGCAGGGCATTGAAGTTTGTCTCACTTTGATTTGTTTCACCTAGAAGGGAACAGATACAGTAGAGTGGCAGCCTAAGGCTCTTTCCAAGTTGTGCACCTTAGAAACTACACCAGAGCACAGGAGTAGTGCTTTGGATTCCCTATTCATAAGAAAGGTCCTAGGATGTACTTGTGTAGAGAGAAAGGAGGAAGAAAGATGAAGGAGATGAGATAATGTTCTACCACTGTGAGAAGCCTGATGGGAGAATAGATTTCTGAACAAATGGACCAAGGCCCCAAAGACTTTAAAAAACCAAACATGTAGAATAAGAAAAAAAACCAAAACCAAACATTAATTCTGCCAGTGTACAGTCAAGATTAAAATGTTTATGACTATGAAAATATAGGGGAGGGGTTGTCCACTCATTTTATACCCTGTTTTTAAGGCACAAAGAGGGTATTGTCTTCCCAGCTAAAATAGCATGTCTCTGCACACATATACACACCTTCCCTATGGGGACAAGCTGAGGGAGCTGGGCTTGTTCGGCTTGGAGAAGGCTGTGGGGAGACCTCATTGCAGCCTTCCAGTACTTAAAGGGAGCATATAGACAGGAGGGGAATCAGCTTTTTACAAGGGTACATAGTGGTAGGATAAGGGAGAATGTATTGAAGCTAGAGGAGTGAAGGTTTAGGTTGGATATCAGAGGTATGTTCTTCACAGGAAGAGTGGTGAGGTGCTGGAACGGGCTGCCCAGAGAGGGGGTGGATGCTCTGTCCTTGGAGGTGTTCAAGGACAGGTTGGATGGGGCCCTAGGCAACCTTGTCTGTACCCAGGCTTGGAGGTTGGTGGCCCTGACTGTGGCGGGGGAGTTAGAACTTGATGATCCTGGGGTCCCTTCCAACCCAGACCATTCTGTACGATTCTGTCCACGTGTGAAGGACAAATCATGGAGATATTTTGCATGGTGCTCTGCCAGCAGTAACTCCTGGGGTCAAAGGACTGGGCTCCTATTCTGAGGAGACACTCGGGGCTGGTGTGTGGTCAGTCCTGTGCTAGACATGATGTGTCATGGCATCCACACGTGATAAGATGGACTATTTGGATGCTCTCTGCCTAGAGGTAGTGACTGTGCATCAGATATATGTGTATTAAATGCAATCTCAGTGAGTGCATATATTCATAGAGGTGTCCTTAGCTTCCCTAAGCTCCAGTAAGTTTTATAATTAACTTCTAGTTTGTTTATACTTTGTTGTATTTCCTTTCCATTCCCTTGCTGGGCAAATAAGATTTTGCTTTGATGCTCTTATGGAGTCTCTGCTTTACCAGGTGACCCAGCAGTACAAATAGGATACAGATTAGATATGGGCAAATGATCACATCTATGCTGAATTACTCAGAGCACACAACAAACAAATTATGTTGGCTTTCTGCTTCTATGCTGGCTTTCTGGCAGCTGTGGGTGCTGCAAGGTTCTACCTGATCTGACACAAAGTGAAAGTGAGGTGACAGTTATACCTGATTCTTCATAAAGACTGAGAGCACAAAAAGAACTGTGGCATTGTTATTTTTTTTAAAAAAGTTTGCAGTGGATTGAATCTGGGAGATATTAGAAGTTTATTCCGTGGCCTAGGTATTTTTAGGACAGAGTACTAAAATCCCTAATCTGGATTTACTGTATCTTCAAACAACATTCTGAGTTTAATGGGAAGAAGGGTTGTTGAGACAATGTATTCCAAGCCAATAGTGCAAAGTCATTTGGAAAACATGGTTCTTCCATCAGTTTCTCTGTTGCGATTAGTGGCTCTCAAGATTCAGCTGGAAGAATAGAAAATTGCTGGTTGTGGCTTCCTGATTTAAAAGGCAGCCTACTATTTATTCAGTATTATTTGAAGTTACCTGCTTTTAAAATATGCCAAGCAGGACTTTACACCTACAAATCACTGAATCATTTTGGCATATCCCACTCCCTTGAACTGGCCTTTGTGTTGGGGTTTATTACATGGAAATGACACTGCCAGTTCATGTCATCTGGCTTTATCATCTCCCTCCCTATCTCTCTTAAAGTGAAAATGTGGCACACTTCATGAGGTTAATTGCCATGAACTATATTCTTACTCTGTCTAGATTCCCTAAAATACCAGGGTTTTAAATGCTCTGATACCCGCTAGAAGAGGACAGAGCTCATTTAAAGAAAGTAGGCAGTATTCTATAAATGAGGCACCACAGCACTTAACTGTTCTGAGTCCAAAGTTTAGAGTGAAGTCAAAAATCTTGGTTGATTCCCTGTCCTTCCTGTACAGGCCTGGGGAAACAGATACTTCACATTGAACCCCAAATCCTGTTGTCTGTGCAGAGACCTGCTCAGAATCATTAGAAAATTCAGGTGCATATATATTAAGATAACATACTTTGAGGTGCTCAATACATGTCTGCCAAAAAGTGCTTCTGTTTGAGATCTGCTGCTTGCTCCCCTTCCCCCTGCGGTGGAAACTTGAAACCATTCCCTTAAGTAATGGAGCACGGTTTGTGCTTTTCTTCTGAAAGTTATTGACTGGACAAGGACCTTTTTACATAACAGCCTGGGGATTTTAGCAGTTGCAAAGGAAACACTTTAATTAATTTTGCTTCTCAGCCTGAAAGAATTCACATGCATACTTGCCACTTCCCAGAGAAATGTAGCTCCCCCCTCCAGCCGAAGGCACACAAAGTGCTCACCGACCCTTCTGTTGGAGCTGGACCATGCAATTTCACGAGTCACTGAGCTGTGCAAACCTGGCTTTAGAGTCCAGTGGTTAGTCACTCATATGGAAAAGAAGCATCCTCTGTTTTGACTCTATTTTCCACTGTCTTTATGAGGATTTGTGCTTCCACCCCTGCCTCCCCACTTCCCAGCCACAGCGCCGATTGCTGAGATATTCACAACTCAGTGCCAAGACCAATGCTGCCACTTCATTTCTACTGCAGTTATGTGCTTGTTGCATGGAGTCCAGCATCCATACTGGAGCCGTGACTGAAGCAAAACTTATGCTTCCCTAGACTTTCAAGGACCCTCAAAGATACCCAACTACAAAGCAGTTTCATCTGGAGTAGCATAGTCCTAGTTTCACCCTATCCTGTGGTCTTGTGAATGTCCCTCTCAAGTACATCATTCACCTGACTCCTGTAGATGCTGCTGCTGCAGGTTTTGTGATCTAGAACTTTGGAGTTACGTGTCTTGTTCTCCTCTGTTATTGCTTTAGGTACAAAAGTTCTTTATGTACTTGGATCCAGGTCTGAAAAGCACTCTGTGAAATGTAGTTATAATAATGAGTGTAGGATTTTTCATATTTATATAAAAATATTAAAAAGGAGAAATCTTAAATGTACAAATGTAACAGACCTTGTACAAGTGGGAAGACATAGCTGTGTACAGACACGATAGGCAAAACAAAAAAATTGAAATTCTGATGACATAGGTGTTTCAGGATTCATTAAACCTTTGTCATTTTGAAATTGCCCTACATGTTTTTAAAACCTGTGAACTCTACCAAATTCAGGAATATTTTCAAAACTTTAGAAATATGGTGGTAATGGTTCCAGTTGTTTTGTGTCATTTTAATTGATCAAAGTTTTACTTAAGCAGAGTTATGTTGCAGAAGTGTGACTGTTTTTCTGTGTGTAAATCCTGCCAGCAGTTCCTCTATTATAATCTTACTTTTACCATTAACTTATGTCGTGGGCCTGAATTCATTCATCACTTAGCTGCCAATCTCACTGGAACTGGAGCTCTGCCACTGAGTTCAATGGAAGTAACTTAGGCTTTCAGCCATTTTGCTTCCTTGCTTTCATATTACCAAGAACAAACAAACAAGAAATTATTGTGCAGAAGCCACTCTCCTCCACCAAAAACTTGCCACGCAAAACCACAACAGATGTTAAAACAGTGGTCCAAGGCAGAGCTGATATGGTGTAGCTGGATAATGAATAGCTTAGGTGTTTTCCCTGCTGAGGGAACAAAAGCATTGCTGGAAGTGGCGGCCTACCCCTGCCACTCTGAGCTGAAGGTGTGGCTGCATGGGCTGCAGCAGGGACGCCTCTGATCTGCTCTTTTAGCCCTGGCACTCCTGCCTGCCCAGTGGGTGAACTTTCCCAGGAGATACCAATGTCTCCAAGATATCCTATTGCTTGGTACCTAGTCACTGGTGTGCTGGAGATGTGTGTTTACTTCCTAATTAAGAACTACATTTAAGTTCTCTCACTTCCTGGGTGAGAAGCAAGTAAACAATTATACACCCAGTGCTACCATGGCTTCAGATGTGGTTACTTGAAGTCCTGGCCACAAATAACATTTCAGTCTTCTCCAGGAACTTTTAACTGAGTTCAAGTACCAATCCAAAAAACCTGTTAAATGAGAGGTGTAGGTAGGAGATAAGCATCCATTTTTCCACTTCTGAGTATATGTGGGAGACTAAAGGTAAATATCTCGGAAGTTTTCAAGCTAAGGAGGGACCTAAGGAATTTATGTAGCTATATATGAGACAATCCTGGAAAGTAGGACAGACTACATTTCTCTCTGAGACTGTGGTGAAGTTTGGGCACCCATTTCGCATTTTAGACAAAACTTTTTTAGGCTGGATCTGACTAAGAGAATCAGTGGGAAAATAAACAAACAATAATATTTCTTGCTCCCTCTTCCCCAATTTACAAATCTATGTTAACTATAATGGTATATTTTAACAGTATTCCTTCTTCAGATTTCTCCTGTGTTTTAGGTCTTCATACATACATGGCTTTAGGTCACTGGCCAAATCACTTGTTTCCTCACCAAAGAGCAGATACTAGTGGGTAACGAGACAGCAACTCTTAGCCAATTCTCCTCATCCTTAAGTGTTCTATACTATCAAGATTAAATAGTAATAACTTGTGTCAGATGGGAGGCCTTGGAAGCCCAGAAACTTCAAAAACAATTATACTGAGACGTCCTAGATGCTAGAACAACAGCAAATGCTCAGAGAAAAAAAAGAAAAAAGTTATCTTTCCAGTGCTGTTCTATGTATTAATGTATTATATTCCCAGTTCACCGGAGAGATTAATGCAAATTCCTCAGACAGGTAAACAAGTCTGGGAAAGCACCACCCTCTGGGAAAGTTGCCCTAGTTCACAAAACCAGATAAACACTGCATTTTTTTAAAGAGACAGGTTGAAGACAGGACCCCAGCCTGGAGAGGAATGGAGAGGAGAGGTAAAGAGACAAACTAGAACAGTTTCATGAATTTATGTTTATAGCTACTGGCACACCTAACAGTAAGCTGAAGATGCATTCAGACTGTTGACTATCTTACTGTTTTCTATCTCTTTGTCCTAAAATAAACACAAAGAGCTGAAAGAGTTCAGAGCAAGGACCATCTCTGAACAGAAACAGACATTTTAACGTACAGCAGAGGGCTGGAGAAGACAGACAGGAACCACAGTTTAACCAGCTGCAGTAAGAACTGCTGCACCCTAGTACAAGTCCACTCTTTCTCTTCTAGCCCTCTGCAATTCATATGGCTTTTGGATATCTGCTAGCATACGTGATACATAGCATTGACAGTCTGGCCTCTCTGCAGGAAAATAATTTGGAAAATCCTAGTCTGAATTCCCCATTATTCTTGCCAAATGAAAATTATTGTTTTAGCTGAGTATTTCCCAGCGTCTTCTAAATCACCAGGCTTTTGCATAATATGTATGATCGAATACTTTGTAAATAGCTTTATGCCTAATGAGATTCTACAAAGAAGGACTTCTGATGAATTAGATGTCTTTTTTGGGGTCATAAAGTATTCTTATACCTAGTTTGGAATGTATTTTGTTTCTCATGATGCATTCAGTTGAAGCATTGGAAATATTGTGGGGTTATAAGGTAGTGGTTACATTCACTGTGCGGTAATTTTAGCAGCTTCCATCCAATTCACAAGGAGTTTACAATTTTGCATAGGATAATTCTCTTTCTAATGTGTAGGACCTAAGTAAAGTCTATGGAATCTAAACCTGTTGATCAGTACAGTATACTGTTGCTAAATGTTCTGTTTCGTGACTATATAAATGAAGACATAGGACCTATTTTTTCAGCCAGTCACTTTTTTAATGGGGCACAGATTACTTTAGCTTATAACAAACCTTTTACAAATCCTTACGAAGTTCTTCTGTGAACTTAAGGGATCGCAGAATCACAGAATCATGGAATATTAGGAGCTGGAAGAGATCTCGAAAGATCACTAAGTCCAACCCCCCGGCCAAGCAGGATCATCTAGAGTAGATCACATAGGAACATGTCCAGACTGGTCTTGAATGTCTCCAGAGAAGGAGACTCCACAACCTCTCTGGGCAGCCTGTTCCAGTAATCCATCAACCTCACAGTGAAAAAGTTCCTCCTTATATTAAGATGGAACTTTCTATGTTCCAGTTTGGAACCATTGCCCCTTGTTCTACCACTGGCCATCACTGAGAAGGGCCTGGATCCATCCTCCTGACACTCACCCTTAACATATTTAAAACGTTAATGAGGTCACCTCTCAGTCTCCTCTTCTGGAAGCTGAGGAGACCCAGCTCCCTCAGCCTGTCGTCATAAGGAAGATGTTCCACTCCCTTCATCATCTTGGTGTCCCTGCGCTGGACTCACTCAAGGAGTTGTATGTCCTTCTGGAACTGAGGGGCCCAGAACTGGACACAATACTCCAGGTGAGGTCTCACCAGGGCAGAGTAGAGGGGCATCAGCTCCTTCAACACCCCCCCATTAAGTTCTTACAGTAATACCTTGGTGAACAGACACCAACTACTCTTAATGATTTCAGCTGATCCAGATGTTGCTGTATGTAGTGCTTTAGTGTTTGGGGCATGAGATTCCAGGGTTCATGAAGAAGTCTTACAAAGCAGTGGCAGGCTCACAAGGTGCTAGAAAAAGTTCAGGCCACAGTGGACACTCAGGCACAGGACTTGTATACAAGACTGGGTTGAGGTTTCTCTCCACAGCTGCCATTATGAAAGGTATTAGCCTGCTCCAGAAAATAAGTAGTTGTCACACAAACGATAGGAAAGGGGGTTTTGTCTTGTTTGATTCGTCTTTGCTATGAAGTCTTGTTTGAGTAGGGAGTAGAACAGAGTTATTTAGTATAATCTCTTCAAGTCTGGTTCTTCTGACAGAGAGCTAACATTGAAATACTGTAATCTCCACGCCTACCCAGACTCCATGAGAATAAATCCATATGGGGTGGCCTCTTTACAGATCTGATAAATCTGGTGGTATGACTGAAGCAATACATTTCTAGTAAACCACATAGCTTAAATGTTACTCCTTAGTTAATAAGAGCAGTGTACAGAACATGCTCAGAAGAGTAATAGCTCAGCAACCAGTAGTAAAGTTCCCAGATAAGAAGAAGAGCGATGCTAATTTTTTGTGGGAAAACATTGAACCGTTTGAGGCACACCGTAGTTCTGCCCACACTTGGTAATAAGAAAGCAATGTAGTAAAATGTTATGGTAATAGTTGCATAGAACTACCGGTGAAGTGTAAGCACTTGCATATTCCAGGCCCTTGTCTTTAAATTAATTGTCAAAAAGTCCATCCTTTCCTAACAAGTTAACATTTTGCCTCACAGCAATCAATAAGAATTTTGTCACTGACAAAATTGTCACTGTTAAAGGGCCCCAAGGAGAACTTTCCCATGCATGTCTGGCCTTTCAGCTGTACCATCTGGCTCCTACAGCCCAAGAAATCTGATGAACATCAAAAGATCCTGAGAATAGAGTTTAAAATGTTTAAAAGACCCTATTACAGCTAGTATTTCCTATGGCGCAGTTTGTCTTTTCTTAGGCTGTTCTCAATGACCACTCGTATTTGACCACCTAGTTCAGAATTCAGTCTCTCATGAGACTATTTCTGTATTTGTGTATGATTAAAAGCAATTCCCACCTTCTTTTTTTGTGTGATATACAGCCACAATTTTCATTATCATTACATTATCTACAGTTACATGACACTTCACATCTTCAAAACATCCAGTATTATTTAAAGCATTGTGGACATATGTGTGACAGAAATACTAAAGGGAGAATTATGACATCTGCATTGGAATCACTAGAAGTAATCTAGCTGCCCTCAGTGGAAAGAAATTTATCTGTATGTGGCCTGAATTAGAAGCTCAAGAAAAAAAATGTTCAAACTTGCGGCATTTCTTGTGATTTCAAAGTTCATTTTTATTGTCAGGAGGAAATTTTTTTTTTTTTTAAGAGTATCCTACAGAAGCTCAGAAATCTGACATGGTACAATTAAGCACATAAGGTTAGAACAGGCAGTCAGAGTGAAGCACCTTGCCTCTCCACAGGGAAAGTGGTGGATGCTTTGGGAAAAGGCATCATGCTTTGATACTTCTCTGCCTTTTCTTCCAGTCTTCTGCAGTCCATATATTTCCTGATGTATCTTTTTAAGACTATGGATGCATTTCCTATATTTTTTCTGTTGCTTTCTAACTGTTTCAGATCTTGGCTTCTATACATTCTTCAATATGAATCTATGACTTACTTAGTTACATACATTGAATGCACACCTCTTTCTGCTTCCATAAAGGTGTCTGACAATTTCATTTGTTGCCCTTCAGTTTATCTATAAGCTTCAATATCTATATCTTGTTCATCTTATCCTGCTTACAAGTATCACTACTGATTTCTCACATAATCCTCTGAGTCTTCTCTTTTCCCGACTTGCAATTTCTACTCAACCTCTACTAATACAGAAGGAAATCTGTGCTTTTGATTGCAATTGCTGCCTCTGTACCTGTTCTGCCACAATATTCTTTTGACATGAAAGTCATCAGAACAACAAATAATAAAAATTACCACC
Source organism: Heliornis fulica (assembly GCA_013399135.1). Classification (NCBI taxonomy): domain Eukaryota; kingdom Metazoa; phylum Chordata; class Aves; order Gruiformes; family Heliornithidae; genus Heliornis; species Heliornis fulica. The sequence continues at coordinate 354,590 of VXBZ01011481.1, read as the reverse complement.
TATCATAGATTAATAATTGCATAATAATGATTTTGCTTTTGTTCTCTATTCTAAGAATGCTAAGCATTGAGCAGATTTTTACAGACTTATTCATTAACTCCAATATCTCTTTCTGTAGTAATAATATTTAATTTAGAATGCACCACTATAGATCTAGCTAGGTCTGGTTTTATGAACCTGCATGTATAAGTATTACATTTCCCCTGACAGTTCTTTATGCAGCGAGTAAGTAACATGAATATTCATATTTAAAATCTTGAATTACCAACAAATGTCATTGCCTTACAATCTTCTCTTTCTAGATGATGTATTGTTCTACTGAACAACAGAAGCTTCAGCACAGATTCAGGTGATGTACTTTTTCAGTGAAATCAGCTTGTTATTTCTACTCTTTGTTTCTATACTGTGATCAGATCTGAAATTCTGAGGGGATCTTCTGTGCTGCAATTCTAGCTTAGTTTATTAGAGATGAATACTGTAAAATTGCTTGATAATTTACACTTGCTACATAACTTGAATTTCCTGCATCTGACTGCTCTTAAGCACTATTCAAAACCTCTGGGAAATTTCTGAGGAATGACTTGTGCAAAGGTAGTGTCCGCTCTACCCTATTATAAAATGTTAATCACTTTCTGATTGAGAATGGGATATTTTTATTACAAGCTTCTTCCAGTTTTCCTACTGTGAACATAAGATTTCCTAGTATGTGGTTCCTTACAGACATTTTGGAAGGTTTTTAAAAATCTTTGTCACATTGATCATTTGTCATTACCCTGTTGTTGAGACCATTTCAAACGTTAGCTCTTGCTTATCAGTAAAGGGATTCCAGCCCCCTTTGCGAAAAGCACAGATATGTCTATAAGTGTACTGTGTAATTAAGAACAGGATGCAGATTTCTAGATCTCCTTTGTGTAGTAAAAACAATAACAAAATTCTGTTTTTTTTTTTTTGTTTTTTTTTTTAGAGCAGCTACCTTGTCCCACTGGGCAGTTTTTCCTTCACGAAGGAAACAACCAGGTATTAGTAATGCAGTTAGTCATTACGGTCACATCTTTGAAATCTGTAGACTCAGGCAGGCTAAGAATCCAGCTGAATCGATGACTTCACCTCATTTTACTTCAGTGGACAGGAATTAAGGACTCACTTAATTGTACTGGGAGTTGGATACCTGTGTAGTCACTGAATTTGATGAGAAGGATTGAAGCTTGCCAAAATAAATTTCCAGTCTTCAGCCAGTCAAGATTTTTATTTGCTGTGTTTATTGCCACTGATTCCTGTTTCAACTCTGAGTAAGACCTGAAGAGGTTTAGTTCACTGATTCTCATGAAGAGCAAACCAATTTCAGGATTTCAGGATTCAGTGTTAGGATTAGGATTTGGATTTATAGAACCAGAAGCCTTGGGCATCTCCGACAAAAACTCTACATATGTTTGCAGCCTATTTTTTCTGTGGCCGTGTTTTCTGTTTGGGAGTTTCTCCCTCATTGTTTTGATTTTAAAAAGCACAAGCCCCTGTGGCTGCTGTAATCTTCTGCCTTATTAAATTGTGTATGCTCCCATCAGTTTCTTAGGAAAATTTAACTGTATAAACAGATTTCTCTGGCCAAGACAGCTCAGAAAGTCTACAGAGTAGAGAGCTGCCATTGGGAAAACAGGGCTTGGAATTGAGAATGTTTTTGCTGGGCTGATGGAAACTTGGCAGGCTGCATGATAACTTAAAGTTAATGAATGCTGGTGGAAAATAGGCCCCAAACTCCTGGCAGCAGAAAGTAAGCCAGGACTGGAGGTTTAGTAAACAAGCTGCTCACACACATCCTCAGCTGCAAGGGGAATCAGTGGTGGTCACTGTACCTTCAAGTGCTGCCATGGAAGGGGGAAAGGACCTGGTTTGATGGGAGCTGTGCAGTCCATGCTCCTGTGGGATGGACTGCTCCAGTCAGCAATCCCAGATCTCTCCTTAACCCTGCCCTCCCTGAAGCTGTGTGGTGGTGGGTAGCTGTTATACAACCCCCATCCTCTAAGATGATGAAACCATGCTTTGGGCCAGAGGCCACTTTCTGGATTTTACCTTTGATATACAAAACAGACTCAGATATCAGAGTGCCTTTCAAGGCTGTGAAATCTAAAATACATAGCCTCAAAGTGCCAGCTCAGCAGAGGTTGATTATTATAAGTACTGAAGTTTCTATCAGTTACATTTCTTCCATGTCTAAGTGTTTGCAATTGTTCATACCCTGGAGTTGCCAAAACACCATCACGTGAGCTTCTTCAGCTTAGGTTTCAAACATATTTGAGGTATATAAATTAGACATCGTTCTGCCTGGCTGGCTGGCAGAGCCTAATCTAGTCAGAAAACTCAGATCAAATCTTAATTTCTGCTCTTCATTTAAAGTGAGACCAGACGGTATAATGCCCCTTTTACTTTTGTGGTTACAGAATTTATCCTTCAGTTAATTTCCTTCTCTGCTTGAGTGATTATCTCAGCAAGCAGACGATGAGATGTTCATTCTGAGCATGCTGTCTCTCAGCCACTGTCTGGGGTCATGTTGTGGGATGGTCAGTAGGAAGAGACAGTTTCAGTTAAACAGCCAATGTTCACCAGAGAGGTGGAGAGGGCCTGAGCTCTTGATCTTTCCCATCCTGAGTGTATAAACCAAGCTCTAGATGACAAGAGTTTCACCAGATGGTAAAGTTTCTGAATCCTGCTTTAGATGTCATTGCAGAAGGAAGGACAAAGTATCCTGCTTTGAAATCAAAGAATCATAGAATGCGTTAGGGACCTTTAAAGGTCATCTAGTACAACCTCCCTGAGAGCTGCTTCAGCTCAGTAATCTGAACATTGGACGTCCAAAGCATGTGGATGCATGTTCTCCTGTGCAGGAAAAGCATTAAAGCTCAGTCTCCCAGTCTGAGGTGAGGGCTTTAATCATGATGCTGTAGAGCAAGAGCGGGGTAATACATTCCTCCTACTGCATTCTGTGAGAAGTGGTTGGTTTAAAGACCTGAAATCAATAATGGATGCTTTCTGTTAGGTCCAGGGGTGCCAGTTCTGGTTCACAGCAGCTGCTCATCCCTACCCTTCTTCAGGCTGTTAACACATGCCTTCACTATTTTGCTTCAGGCTTTACAAAGGAGATCAGCTCAAATAGTGCAGATTGTTAACATGAACTTGGCTGAATTTCCTTGGGGTGAGGTAGGGAGTTGCCCCACAGACAACCAGTCACAGGTGGTATGGAACAGGAATCTCCAGCTGGGGAAAAGAGAAAACATTTGTTCCTGCCCTAAAATACTTCAGGCAGGAGATTCCTCCTTTTATTCCAGCACTCAGTGTTGAAATCTCTGGAAAAATGGGTTTAAATGCTCTGGATGCATCCAAATCCCACTTTGTCTCAATCCACTGCCTCATCATGTCTTTCTTCAAGTATGTCTTTTCTTGCCCACTTAGAGCCCAATTCTGGCCTCCTTGAAACTATTGCAAAGTTGCCCCTTAACGTGGAAGAAGCAAGATTAGGGAATGCAGAGACAGTTTCTCTGAAGTCAGTCACCTCTACTATCCTGGATGCTTCTGGGTGGGCTGAGGAGATCCCTGTCCCCACCAATCTGCACAGCACCCAAAACCTGGCTTCCTCCTTAAACCTAAACTCCTCTTCCTCCTGTTTCTTCTTGGTTACTTTTTCTTGTCACCTCTCTTTTTCTATCTCTGGTCTTTGGCTGATCCTGCACTTCTGCAGATTTGGGAGTTTCATCAAGTTCTGTCAGGGCCAGAAGAGCCTGAGGAGGGACAATAGAGGAACGTGGATAGTTGGGATGTATCAGAGAACAGTAGCCAGCATTCAGCCAGTTAAGGAACTGCAGCCCAGCCCCATTGCCACAACTGCTTGTGCAATTGCTCCCTAACCCAGTTCAGTCAGACAGGCATCAGTTTCAACAGATTTAATGCCACATAACTTGGATTGTTTTGACCCAACTGGGTAGAAATGAATTACATTAGCACTTTATCCTGACTTATCTGAGGGTTGTTATGAAAAGAGGAGGTGGAACTTGGGGTAAAATGAACAATAGGTGACTATAAATTATGACCAGGCTTAACTTCGGCCAGAAGGGAAAGTGCAACGTCAGTCCTATCTGCCAGCAAGGCCATCGCTGATCTGAGACTACATCTCACTAATGTCAAGCAATTTCAGAAGAAGGTATCAACCTGGTGTAAATTCCAAGGGTGCATTAGTTACAGGTTTCTTGATAAAAACTTTCAGTATGTTTACTCGGGGTCACCTGATATACATTTATTTTATAAAGATAAAGCAGCTTTTCTGGATTCCTACTGTCATTTCAACCTTCATATATTTTTCTCTACTCTGTACTAGGAAGAAAAGACATTACTAATATGAATTGTATACAAGTCAGAGAGAAAGAAAAAAGAAAATTATTCATGAAAAAAATTATCTTAGATGCCAACAATTGGAAAGGAGGAGTGGGGTTCTCTATGTGGTCTGATAGAGTCACAGGCTGTGATTTTCACAGATAGTAAAATTAGCATCTATATTGCTGGGACAGAACTCTAGATTATCTTGTGCTAAGAAGACAAAGGGAAAGGTAAATAGGAGCTTTAAATATGGGTATGCTTACTTCCTTTCTGATTTGAGTCATCAAAAGAAAGATAAATTTAATTTCATTTGGGAGGTTAGACCAATTACTGTGCGGCAGAAGAGAGAACTAACACATACTTTAGACGTCGATTTAATTTGTTTGGGAAGTGTGAACAGAGTTTTAAATAGTTTTATGTCTTTTGTTTACTGAATAAGTGAAAGTTGGCAAAAAGACAACTTCCCTCTTCATATCAGTGGAAGAAATAAAATTGAATTTATCATATCAATGGGGCTAATTTATTTAGATATAAAGAAGACTGTACTGCATAACTACCTCTACAAGTTTTCTGGTAGGGTACAGATAGAATTAATTCACAAATTAAAGAAATAATCTTACTGCTAAAACCATGGCATTTTCTTTAACTTGATTTTTTCTAAAAACATTAGTTGAATGAACCTTGTTTTAATTGGGGTTGAATCTAATTCTTACAATATTATACATCTATTATATGCTAATTTAAAATGCATATTCCCTCAGAATATCACAGTGAGGTTTATGTTAGGATTCATCTTGCATCTGTGTAACACAAACAATTAAAATAGCTTGGTTTTTTCCTCTATAACTTTATTGTTAAGTCTATGCTAAGCATGAAGCTGGCCGTATATAATTTAAAGTTGTTCTGTGTTCTAATTCTTTAGAACTTTATTTTTTTCAGATGTAAATGTATATTCCAGTGATCATCATCATATCATAAGCCTCTGTTATGCCATGATTGTTAATCTCTTTTATCCTTTAGTTTGCCACAATTCATTGGCACTATCATTGATATTGATGGCTTTTTTTTTTTTTTTTCTAGACTCTAAGTGAACAATTCATCAAAAGAACAAAGGCTGGAATTGAAAGATAAAACATCCAGATCAGTAACTCACTGAGCATCTCACAGCTGAATATGTGTGGGAACATACAGAAGCTATAAGCTGATTTGATACCTGGATGTGCCAGGATGGTCAGCAGTGGGAGGGGTGTCAGTGTATGCAGGGGTACAGGTGCCTTAGAATGCTTGCTGTGAACTCACATACTCACATTATTATATACTTCAGTAAAAAAAAAAAAAAAAAGACTATTGGCAAAAGACCTGAGGAAAATACCCCAAAACAACAGTATCCAATGATTTCCAAATTCACTTTTGTGTAATTGCTAAATGCAGACTTTTCAAACAAGCATGCTAAGATAGAGATTCAGCCATCTATACACAGACAACCACTGAGAAGGACTTAGAGAAACAATTAGGGACCAATCTTCCTAGCTTATTAACATCAGGTGATGGTCTTGAAATGTGTTCAGGGCCTTTTTTAAAAGTAGGAGCACATTGAGATTGGGTGAGGTGTCCAAGCTGGAGATACGGTCAGTGGAAAGTATTAGCCAGACCACAGAAATCCCTCTTTCCTTTGGCTATAAAATGCCCCTTTCTGCATTTTTAGTGTCCACTTGCTGGAACAAGCTGAAGGGAAAAATGTTTATTTAGCACTGAAAATGCAATTATGTATGCTTACCTCATACTTTTCAGTTACTAAATCCATATGTAAGTCCACCTTTCAGTACAATGCTGCTGGTTTTATAACTGAAAATTTGGGGACTAAAAGTGCTGCTCTTCCATTAAGACAACCAAGAATGAACAACTTAACAACTTCCAACAACTTGGAAGTCAGAGCTATTTCAAAGGCTTCCATGCACAAGAAAATAACCACACTTTGCCTTAATTAATGTAACTGCAATTAGATGAAACAAATCTGAAATGAGGGAATAATATTTTGTTGTTTGAGATAAGAGTATGAATAGCTGGCATGGTATTTTGATTTTGATTATTAATGAACACTATTCCTATTACACTGGATTAGCCAGTAGCTAGGTCACTTCAGAGAAACATGAATCTGCAACTGCTATGAAGAACTGATTTTTAATTTCCAGAGTATGTTTTATGCATTTGTGTCTTTATAACGTTAAACATTAAAAAAAAAAAAAAGAGATAATTAAACATGAAAAAAAAGAAAAAAGAGATAATCTAGAATTATCATTTTTCCTTGTTAGTGGCTAAGGTAAAAGTTGAACAGCTCAGTGCCAGGGTTAGTGGATCTTAAGTTTGAGCTCACATCCTGTTTCTCCAGTTTTGTCTTTACAGCCTTTGAGCATCTTTCATCATTGTGACATCAGTTTTATTTCTTAAAAACTTAAATGCAAATGAGTAGGTAGGACAGAAAGGGGAAATGTAATTTTCTAGCATTTTGCCACAGTGATGATGTCTTCCTCACTGTAATTACATGCCTAGTTTTCTTCATGTCCTGAATTTTTCAGTGTGCTTGTACTTCTCCCCAACTCCTGTTTTGCAGAACATAAGCAGTGCCTCAGAGATGGGTTTTATTCCTTTTCAGGTCAGACCAACATAACAGGCCTGGGATCTTGAATTGCAAATATTCTCTAACCGAATTTTCCCCACTGATAAGCTGTCACTTAGGAGTTTGGCTGCTTTTATTCTTTTTTCTTTCTCCAGAAAGAAAGAAAAAAAATATTTTTTTTCTGCAAGAAGCTTTGAGTTTTATGTAATGATTCTAAAAAAAAAAAAAAAAGTCTTGTTTTACTTTATCACCAGGCTTATGACAAAAACATCTCCTCACAAGACACAACAAAAAACCGACAAACCCAAAAAACACAGGATAACCTTATTTTGTTTGGACCTAAAAGCATAACTCTCACTACAACCAAGTTCACAAGCTCTGTACATGACTCAAGACCCTTGATCTTGGATCACTTGGGAAAACCTAATACTCCTTGCAAAAAAAAGGGTGTGCTTTTCCACCTGCTATCTGGTTTGCTTCGAAAAAAGAGGAATAAGTATGTATGAGTTAAGGGGGTAAAAAGATCAAAGAGAATTTACTGTTCTTACTAATTTCACTCCATATTTCAGAATGCTTACAATGACTGTATTATGTACTAAATTAAAAAGGTGGAGAAGTATTTCAATAGTGAATTTTGACATCTTGTAGTCATGGGTATCACTTCTATTTTTTTTTTTAAATTACCAATCTGTAATTAAATGGTTTGTTATTTAAATCTCTGTTGTTATTTCTTCTGCTTGCCCTCCCTGGACGACACATGAGGTGCCAGTCTCCTTGCTGTAACCTGAATTTTTCTGACCGTACATGTATCTTATATCCTTTCTTTTTCTTCTCCATGTGCTTATAATTAGGGGGCTGGTTAAAAAGTCTGTCCTTGCTTAGGAGTATGCTAAGAAAGCAAAGAATCAAGCAGCTGACAAAAGACAAAGGCAGAAGAAAGAGAACCTGAAATCAAAGTGTTTTCAATAAAATAGAACTTGTGTGATAGTGTAATCTGTGTGATGTAAAGTTCAACGTCTGTCCTTGCGGTGAAATACTGCAGTTGGTGCAGCTTCTCTTTCTATCCAGTGGTCAGGCCAGTGCTGGGATTGATGGTCTGATACACAGCATATGGCAAGCCTAGACAGTATTATATTAGTTCATAAGCCAGGCTACTCAAGAATCATAGAATCATAGAATAGCTAGAGTTGGAAGGGACTCCCAGAGGTCATCTATTCCAACCCTCCTGCAAAAAGCAGGGACACCCCCAACCAGATCAGGTTGCTCAGGGCCTCATTTCTTTCTTTCTTTCAAGAAGAAAGGCTACTTGCTTCAGTGATCACTTTTTTATTAACAGAAGACGATTCAGATGTGGCTTGAGATGCAGCTTGAACTCTGAAGCATAACCCACTTAAGCATTTTCAGCATAGATAATGAGAAATTTTATGTATTCTTCGATGGTAGCCAAGTGAGCCCATCATCTGGAGTAATGAGTCACACCATATGGAGTCACTTCATCTTTGGTCTCAAAGACCTAAAGAGTCTGTCATGACCAGGATGCCTGGATTGTGATTGCTTTTCACAAGCAGTTTATTTGTCATTCTTTTTTTTTTTTAACATACCCATTATCCTTCTCATTAAAAACTGAAAATATAATGTTGACAACTAGTGTCTTCCTTTGACTTAGTGTTGCTTACCCTCCTCATTCTGATAGACACCCTTCTACAGCGTCCTCTCAGAGTATTGTCTATTTCTGGTATAACAAGAGTAGCAAAGCAACAAATAATGCACACAAAAGATCTTAAATCAAGCAGCAACATAAAAAGAAAACTGGTAAATGATCACTGTGGGTGTACTGATAATGCCAGAACACTTTTTATGTCCATGCATGTGTGTGTTTATACACAGATACTCAGTATGTGTGACCGGCTGTTTTACCAAGCATCTTCCAATGATTTCTTCCATTTTGGGCATGATGCCAGTTGGAGAGGAAAGATCTTCCAAGCAAACTACTTATCTCCTGCAAAACAATCTTTGTAAGTTATCTTAGCTCCCTTCACACTTCTGTGTGAAGCGGATGGGGGTACAGAGGAAGGCTGAAGCACAGCCAACAATTCTTTCTTCAGAAAAACCCCAATCAATTAAAATGCTGTTTAAGATTATGTATAAGCCTATCAGTGTTTTTCACTGTGGAAATTATACTGCAGTCTGCTGATAATAATTACAGAAAGTTGTGAAGTCCCGTTTAATTGGAAAATCCAACAGAATTTGTACCATATTTTCAAACAGTTCTGCTGATTTGACCACCTAGTTACAACTGTGCTGCAATTGTCGGTACTAACCCCACTATTACATAATTTCCAAAGAATTTAAAGTAAATTTGGAACTAGCAAGGGCTTGTCTGAATTTAAAGAAAAAAGAAATGCATATCTCCAATCAAAAAGACTGATAGTTTGGGATTTGGGAAAGGAGTTTAGGTTTTATTTTTCCTCAAACAATTCTGAATTTTTTTTTTTTTTTCCTACCTATCAGTTATTGGAGAAAAAAGGTAGCAGTCTGTCAGCCCTATGGAGAACAACCTTTCTCTGCAAGCTTCAGATGCTGCTGAAATCTATCCAGCAATTCCATTGGTAGTATTTCTGTATGATAAATCCAGACCTGCCCCGCCCCCACACTAGTTATGTTCAGCTATTAAACTTAAGATGCAAAATGGGACTGAAAGTTGTCAGTGGTTATTCATCTAAATGCATTTACTATTGAAAGCAGTTGGAAGCTACACAGTATACAGGCCTTCAGATGAATAAAAATGGAACTTTTCTATTGCTGACATATTGAGATACCATTTTCATCCAGACTATAATGCCTAAAATTACTTGATAAAGGAGAGGAAGTTTTTTTCATTTGTTTTGTTTGTTATGCAGCTGATAAGCAGAAAAGTGTGTGTTTGAAAAATGTTTCTCTCCTGCATTTGGGGAAAAAGACATATGATATATTTATTCCATATGGTAACCATTATTTTATAAAAAATTTCCAGCTGTACCTAAAGTATGTTATGTTATAGCTTTTTATCTGTAAATTAGTGCTATGGATAATTTGATTTTAGATCTTTTAAAGTGATACCTATAACCTGATTGTATTTCTTTCTAATAAGATTCAGAAACGATGAAAATTTTCAGCAATTGCAATAAAATTACTGGTTCTGATGAGTTTTGAAAGGAGAAAGTGAAGGTCCAATTTATTTTAGGTATGTTTTCTTAATTCTTAAATAGGCAGCTAGATGTCTGACAGGATAAGTAATATGCTATGGTTGATTGACCTGGCTGGAGGCCAGGTGCCCTCCAGTGTCGCAGAGAGAAAGGCTTGTGGGTTAATTTTATTGTAAACTTAAATTTATTACTAATCAAATCAGAGTCTTCCCTTCACTCCCAATTTCTCTCCCTCCTCCCCTGCAATGGCACAGGGACATGAGGAATATGGGTTTTGGTCAGTGGTCTGACCAAAATTCATTCTCTCTGCCACTCCTTCCTCAGGGGGAGGACTCCTCACATTCTTCTCCTGCTCCAGCATGGGTTCCTTCTTATAGGACACAATCCTCCATGAACTTCTCCAGCACGGGTCCTTCCCTTGGGTTGCAGTTCTTCATGACCTGCCACAGCGCTGGTCTCTCCTATGGGGTGCAGACCTTCAGGACCAGATTGCTCCAGTGTGGTTTCCCCATGGGGTCACAAGTCCTTTCAGCAAACCTGCTACAGTGTAAGCTTTCCATTGGGCCACAGTCTCTTTGAACGTATCCCCTGCTCCAGTGTTTAGTCCTCCATAGACTGCAGATGGAATCTCTGATCCACCATCAACCTCCATGAGCTGCAGGGGAACAGCCTACTTCACCATGGTCTTCTCCATGGGCTGCAGGGGAATAGCTGCTCTCTGGCTCCTGGAGCACCATCTCCCTCTCCTTCACTCACTTGGATGTCTACAGGGTTGTTACTTTCACATCTTTTCACTCCTTTTTCTGGTCATACGTCCTTTTTTTTTTTTGTAAGTCCTTAAATAAATTATGCCCGAGATGCTATGGCCATCGCTGATGGGCTTGGGCTTTGGCCAATGGAGGGTCCATCTTGGAGCCAGCTGGCATTGGCTCTATCAGACATGGGAGAAGCATTGAACTGCTTCTTGCAGAAGCCACTATTGTAGCCCCTTCTGCTACCAAAAACTTGCTGTACAATCCCAGTATGTAAGTTCCATGCTGATAATGCTTAGTAAATAATCAAGAGTGTCAAGAGGATCATTTAATATGATCTTGTCAAAATATCTCAGCTTGTTTTAATAAGATTAGAATTTTGATCAAAATTGGTGTTATAATGTTTTAAGCTTCTATAATATATTCCTTGGCATGACATAGTATCACATTTTAGTAAAAGACGTGAATGATAAAAGATAAATACAGGGTATAAGGAATAGACTAAAACAGCCATTTGAAGTTGTTTTTCAGTCACTCCTGAAGCCAGGTCCCTCAGGAGGCACAACTTGGCCTTATATGATTCAGTTTTTACTAGGCATTTTCCTAGGCTTGTATTCACTGGAGCTCAGGAAAATGTTATGTTAAAGTCCAGTGGATGCAAGATAAGTCCAAGTAAAATCAAATTAGATCTGTTGAAACAATAGTTAAGAATGAGGACAATTAGTCACTGGGACCAGTTCCCTAAATGCACAGTGGATGTGTCTTCAAACATTATTTTAAAATCAACCCTTGGTATTTTAAAAGAAAAGTAGTTCAGCTAAATCATCTAGTGGGAATTGGTCCAAAGAGCTATGCAGGAGGGAAGACACATTAATTTTCTGGGGATGGCTTATTCAGTAGTGGTAACTTAATGTTGGGTTCTGTGCTTATGACAGTCCCACGGTTTGTTTGAATCATCTATTATTTTTAGACAACATTCAGACCTCTTTTTTTCTTTATAGTTTTTATTTAATTTTGAAATATTCTGCTACTTCCAAGAGAAGGCATTGGAAAAAATAAATATTTTCTACAGTATAAATATTTCTGTAAGTATTAATGATCTTTGATACAAAAAACCCACCAAACTATACAGAAGACATTGATAACAAACACTGAGTGTTGTTTCAATGTGGCTACATCTTTAGTGTTGCAAATATTGCTTTGTAAGTTAGAATCCTGTGAATCCTGTGAGAAGAGCTTTTTACCCCCTGTTGGCATCTGGAAGCAAAAGAAAATTGTGTTGCACGCTGCTACTTTTTATCGTAGATGACTGCTGTAGACACTTGCTGTAAAAAACAAATATTGGTGAAGATAATTTCAAGATTTCAAAAAAAGATATCAGACAAAGGCAGTTTCAAAATCATTTATCTTTGAAAGTATCCACTGAATCACTGAACACAATAATGAACAATGTATGAGATAGGCATTTATGTACTTATGACTTCACATCTGCTTAGGAATAGAAGTGACAATTCTCAGGTCAATCCATTGGCTTCCTGCAAAAAATATTTTTAATATAATGAAAAATAATATTGTCTTCATTTATGAAATGTGCAAACGTTTGCTGACTGGTGGTACCACTCTAAGGCATGGATTTCTTTTTCTCTTGAAAAGCCAAAACCTAAAGATCTTTTTCAAACAACCTGACATAATCCATAATAACAGAACATTAAAGTTGCACTGCTAAGTTTTAAAAAATCAAGTCACAGGTACTCAAGTATGCCTATTAAGTCTTAATTTTGGCCCCTTGTGAATATGTATTATTAAACAGTTTTTAATGTTGTTACACTGTACCACACCTTGCATATGAATCTCTGTTTTCTGGAAGTAATATGAAATGTGTGAAACAAAGCTTTGAAAAGTTGTTTACTAAGTAATGGCACACTCTAATTGTAAAATTTGGTATCTTAATTATGCCATTAGAGTATATACATGTAATTAAGCAATATGGATATTTAATTTTGTGTTGATTATTGTGTGCAATTATGAACTGAATAATCTTAGGAAATTACAACCAAGATTGGCACCTGAGCAGTTTGAAAGTTCTCAATCTTAATTTATGTTTTTTTGTAAACGTGCCCTAGAACACGAAGTTTGTTAATGTCTCACCTTGGATGACATGCTGTATAAACAGTGATATGCAGTGGGCAGCGTGGACACAGCCTGTCGTTCCCTCTCATGCCATAGAGCAACTATCCACAATCCAGCGTTGAAATTTGCACTGCTTAGGGCTCCTTGGTGTGTCCAGAACATATCCTGACTGCTTTTAGGCTATTGTACACACTTCTATGTGCTAACACTCATGCTCATTGACTTGCTCAATGTTGAATGTAAACTTGACCTAATCACTGCCAATACAAATACCAAGGTGTTAATCAGTATTTGCCGAAAATTGAACACTCGTACTAGCTCTGAAAATTTCACTTTTGAAGATATCTTTAGACCTACATGAGAACCAGAAGATTCTCTTGCTTTACTAGCTCATATAAAATTAGAGAAGGCAGATATCTGTCTGACATTGGCTGAAGCACTGGATTTAGGCTACATGGTTTAGATATAGGACCCATTTTAAGCCCTATACCATTCATACAGGTCTTTATCTGAGCCCTGTGCAGGTGCACTCCAAGCAGCTGCTAGTCCAGTGTCCACAGAGCTGTAGTGCAGATGCATCTGCAAGACAGTGCAGAAGCTTAGAAAGGTCAGATAAAGGCCGACCTGTGGTTGTGGCAGCAGGACCCATCTCTGTGTGGGGATGACAGCATTCCAATCTCCTTTCACCTACTAGTTGCAAATCAGAGTCTACTGGGCTACAACATTCAACCTGATGGAGGAAAGACATATCTGAACAATTTCTAGATTAATATCCATTTATACATGTTCTTGGCATAATGCATCAGTTACCTCATCCTAAACTCACAGCTAATTTAAGAAATTTTGGATAGGAGATGGGTGTCTGTTCTCCACTTAAAAAAGGGCACTGATCTAGGTACATCTGGCAGCTGAAACCAAGTGACCAGGAATGTGAAGTGATTTACCTACAAAACAAGTAATCCTAGAAAGGAAGCAGGCTCAACTGTAGCTTAGGAATGAGGTGGGCTCTGGGTGATCTGTATCACACCTGAATACACAGGGCACATCAGCAGTGTCTGTGTTCTGCAATACTTGATGCCTGTTACTATTTACCATGGATGGAGAGGTGAGTGATTAACCTTGCTTCTTGATATGTGTGTAAGATATGAGTCCAAACAATTATCAGCATTTTTAGTCAATGCATCACTTAACTTTTGACCAAAAGAAAAGGAGTAGTATCAGTACCTGTGGTTGGTTGACTGTAGATTGAGAAGGACTGTAGTTAAGTCTGAAGAGACCACATTACATATTTTCTTGGTTTCAGGGAAAGCAATTTTCCTGAAAGGAATTTAATACCGTGTAATTGTTCCTACTCACAGTTCACTCTTTATCTGTTTTGCTGTTAATTAGTAGCTCACACTTTTTTAAAGATATCATATCACATTTAGTTATGGTTATGAGCTTCACACAAGGGGTGCTATCTCCTGTGTTGATCTCAGCCCAGGCATAGACAGTCAGGCAAATATGATTTAGTAGGCTGATGATACCAGGTAAGAACAGAAAAATTAAAGAAAAAAAAGTTTACTAGTTTTGCATGCTCCACTTATAAGTGCCACAACCTTCAGTTTGGGGACTATTAACTGATATATCACTGGGTGCTGATATGGTCTCCTCATGTCAAAAGAGGAGAATGACTATTTGCAACAGAAGAATGGGGACCTGCATGTGCTACTGTTGTCATTCAGGACTGTGGCACCGCACAGAACTCAGTCTGACATTGAACTGCTCTTCTTAAGATAGGTCTAACACACTATAAGCAACCAGACAGAATGCAGAGTGTTCTCATGCTCTCTCATGAATTTCTAATTGGTGGCTAATGATGGATTGTTACCTGCACGTAATGAAATTATTTTCCACGGGTTTATAGTGTGAACAGACATCTGGTATGTATAACTGAAATGAAGGAGAAAAAATTAGAGTGTATGTTATAAGATTTTTTCAGGTCAACAAATCCCTTTTCCTAGAGATAATTTTGTTTGAATTCAATTTTGAACAAATAACAAAAATCAGCCCTGTTGGAAACAAGCTGTTTGGGACATGAGTCTTGTTTACACTATGTATAAGCAATGCAAATGGTCTTTAAAGGGAATGAATATTTTCTTTGCATCCACTTTAAGTCTGCTTTCAACAGCCGAACTGGTATAAAGGGGCCTCTGGGAACCCCTGGAGAATTTTCAAAGGTGTTAAGGGAAAATATATTGTATTCACATTGGTTTTCATAAGATATGAAGACAAACTTAACAAGCATTATCTTTAACCTTTGCTTCCCCAATGTGAAGTACAGGAAGTACAACACAAACAAAAATCAAAAGCAAAATGGATTTGGAATTAAAATATCACTCAAGCAGTTAGTTGAGAACATTGTTGTAAACTCTCTGTGCGAAAGTGTGTTTGTTGGCTTTTTCTCCAAGTGGTTATCTGAAAAAAACAGGCAACTAAATGCAGAAGGTATGTGCCACGTGTTCGGCCCAATACTGTCGTATGTTCTAATGATTACAGAGAATCTACCTGAAAGCATTTTATCTGAGTTAATAATTCCATTCAATCTTGGAATAAAAGTTTCTCGTGGATCAAGAGGCAAAATTACTTCTTTTAGAAAGGCTTTATTAGAAAATAAAAATGTATTAAAACAATTTTCTCCCTTTTCCTTTGATGAGAAGCAAATCAGTCTGCCATTTGAAAAAACAATATAATTACCAAATCTCCCAAATTTGATTTTCGTAGTAAACAAAGTAAAAAATTGAATGTTTTTAGAACTTCTTAGATGAAAAGCAAACATATTATTTCTGATTTTTCATTTCTACAAAGATCAAGTGCATTTAAATGACACCACCCCCCTTCCACATTAGAATACTTCTCTGGTTTATTCCCACAAAAATCTGTAAACCTTCAAACAGCTATAGCATGGAACCATAGCATCAGTTTGGAGTTAGAAAGTACAGAATGGGAGATACCATAAACAGATGAAAAAAAAAAAAGTACTGTGTTTTTGAGGTAGCTTTGTCAGAAATATATCAGATTAATTCCATCTTTGGTTATTGTTCTGCAGTTAGCTAACATGAACGACAAGTTTTTTTTTATTAATATAACTTTTTTTCTTAATTGGTATGTATTACTTTTGAACATTATTTAATTGTTGCTGTTATGTCTACCTGAGGTGATTGCATGTTAGCAATATAAGAACTTTTTATTAAGTATACTATATATTAGTTATTTGACAGTCCTTGAGGACAAAATATATTCCAAATAAAGTTTATAAACAATATATAGTATGAAAATAAGGTAATACTTATCTTGTTTAAAGAAATGTAGAACCTATGATATTGTAAGAATTTGCATAGCTTACTAGTATGTCTTTTAGCACATGTATTTTTTAAGTATTTGCATGTTTAAACCACTTCCCTCTATTCCCATGGCCTTCCCATCATTTTGTTGCTGTTACTGTGCAAGGTAAAAAAACCCAACCCTCAAAAAACTGCTTCTGAATTAAGGAACTTAATTTACAACTAAAATCATGTCAGGTCATGTCAGACAGTGCAAAGAAACAGCAAGAGATACCTCTTCACTGCTACATGTTATCCTTTTATATATACTCACATGTACATATATATAATGTTAAATATCTATTGTAATATATTCTGCACATTGAAAGGGAAGTTTAGTGGACTTGTAATGATCTGATCATGAAAGGTCCATGGAATACCTAGCAAAATATGTGAGTTGCCCTGTAATTCTCAGTATCAAATATTTAGAGTAGTCAGTGAAATTGATAAAAACTGACACCTTATTCCACCAATGCTAAGAATTCCAGTTCAAGTCTTGTTTGAAAAAAATCCCAAATCTCTTTGCAAATATGATTCTTACTCAGAAAATAGTGAAATGAGCTACCTGAGAGTAAGATTAACACAAATGCTTCATCTTGTATACCCATATACAACTGACATGACCGAACATGTTATAAAATAATAGATGTGGTTTGGTAAGTCATTTTGTAAGAGCACAGATCTGGATTTTCAGATGCTCAGTTTGTGTTTCACTTGGCTCAGGCAACTCAGCTTTAAAGCCTTGTGCCATGATGGAATGATAATTGGGCGTTGATGAAAAACATCAATCATCATTGTATTGTGATTCCAGTTATATTTGTTTTCAAGTTGAGCAGTAAGATGTTGTGAAATAAACTGTATGGGTTTGGTGATTTCACTTTAAAAGCTCCTTCATTTCCATCCCAAACGTGATTCATTCCTTAAATCAATAGAGTTTATTGAAACTCTAGGATTATCTGAAAGAGTTTTGAAGAGTTTGTCAGTAAGAAAAAAATCTTCTGATTCTTTTCTAGTACATATCTTTTTGTGTTCCATATACTCCCTAATACTTCTGAACCCTTGCTGTAGACATTTTTTCACTGTTCCTGCTGGGACAAGCCATCCTGATTCTGAAGTTTTGTTTAGCCACGTCATTCAATGGAAGAGTTCTGTTATCAGTAATTAAAATGATTCATCTGCAAAGAAAGGAAAATAGAGACAAAATTGCTCAAAGTTTCATTGATCTCTTCATCTTATTTATGCCAGTTACTTCAGATCATCATCAACAGATTAATCTTTGCCCATGGTTGAAAACAAGTAGCTAATCACATAAAAGAGATTATATAAAGATGAAATTGCTTTATATGGGGGACTGGTTTGTTTGTTATTCCCATAATAACTAGCCATTAACGAATGGTTGGTTGATCACAAGAACAGGGCTGAGGTTTGTCAGAGTTATTTTGATGAGCAAACACGAGTCTTACAAGTGATGGCTACAAATGATGTAATCAATATGCAGTGCAGCTTGTGTGGCTGTGTATATCTTCATATGATGCTATAGAGGCCATAATCCGTGTTCTTTTCCTCCCTGATGTTGAGACCACAAGGAATGCAGGCTAAAAATTCATTAAAAAATTGTTTTCTCTTGTTAATATGTGTAGGCATCAGAGCAAGAAACTTACATGAATTTAAAGTTCTTTCAGCCCAGTGCACAGGAGAACAGTTGCATTCTATGTTCCCGCCACTGATCATGAGTTTCTGATGTTACTGTGGGATTTCTTAAGACAAGAAGGTGATATATATGTGATGATTTCAAGTAAATGTTTTATGTATGTCAGAAAGCATAAAAGGGTTCAGGGCTGAGGGAATTTGTTTCATGGAGAAGTTAAGTGTGATGAAGAGGGATTATCACTTTAGGCTTTTGTTCTTTGGTGTTCCTACACTATAGAAATTAGCCTGATGTGTGAAAGTGAGTTAGAAAATTTACAACTAGAGCGCTTGGCTGATCAAGGCCAAATGAAAGAGGTCATTAATGTGGCAAATGAGGTGGAGAAGGTGTGTTGTAATTGATACACGTGAAGATGTTGAGAAATGAGACAACAGTAACAGGGTTATACAGGAAGAATCTTTCCCTCTTTACTCTTTACTGCAAAATATCTGGGATCTTCACCCTCCTTTTTCTTCCCCTTGTCATCTATCTTTCCTTGCTCTCACTAAAACACTTCTCTTTAATCTCCTCCTCTTTGATTACAGTGCCCTTGTTTTTCCACTCTGCAAGTATGATCAACATGCCTGGGAATGCACAGTGCAGACTGTTGGCTACAGCCCCTCACTTATTTTGGCTACAGAAACTACTGTTAATTCTTACATTCCTTTGCCTCTTTCTCCCTAATGAACACAAACCGCTTTGAAAATTATGAAATTAATTAAAGATGCCACAAGACTTCTGCCTAATTTTGCTTTATTAAGGGATTAGATTAATTTCAGCTTGGGCCAGAGTTTGAAGATGTCTGTCAGGGTCATGTGAGTCAGAGCTTTCAGCTTTTAGAATCCAAGAATCACCTGCTTTTGAAAAAAACACAAACCAAAACACCAAAAAACAACCAAACCCCAAATCCCCAAACCAGCCACTCCCCCCAAAACAAACAAAATGCATGCATGAGAGGTGCTATACACAACACCATATTCTCGCTTCTTTAGAAATTCATTCGATGTTCAATGTGCAGTTCTGAATACTGTCAACAGCAAGTGCTTAAGATTCTCAGAATGATTAAGTTTGACAGACGGTTCTTAGTTGCTTCAGACCAGCTTTCCAGAAGAGCTCAGTTCTTGCATAACATTAACTGAAGATAAGATTTTGAACAGCTTTAACATAGAAGGAACTATGACTGACCAGTCTGTCAGACACTAAACTTTTCATCTAATGGCCACTTAATCTGATCCTAAATGGAGGTTGAATTTATGTTCAGTATATGTTTCTAAGTATTATAAATTTAATAAATGTGTTGACCTTCAAGATTTTTCTGATGAGAAGAGGAAATGTGTTCATTAAGAGTCAGTCCTGACTTTGAATACTAGGCTTACTTCCATCTCTTGGCATGAATTTGAAGTTTTAACTCGGAAATAGTTTCTTAGATGTTCTCTAGAGGCATGTGTATAGTTTCTATGCCCAGGCTTGCTAAGCCTTGGCAATTCCGTTTTTATTTATCTGGACTGCGTTTTATTGTATTCATTTAGGTCTTATTATCCTGCTTGTATATTGCATGTAGTTTTTTTTTTTTTTCAAGTGGTGTACTAAGCTGGGCTAGCAGAGGCATGATTTCTATTACTTCCTTCATATGAAAGAGGACCTCGGGGAGACCCAGCCAAACTTACCAACTGTGGTTTGTAAGAGTGACATTACAGATCATGGTAAAGACCTCTTGAAGAGTTTGCTCTATTTTAACCAATAATCATTATAACCCTTACTATGCTTTCTTTTTAATGCTATAAATAGTAAAGGATTAGTCACCTTTAATTACTATGAAGTATAATTTTAAAAGGATTTAGGATAGAAACTAAGTAAAAAGAGTTCTAAAAATATGATTCAAGTTTTAGGGACTTCTGCTGTTTTTATATAGTCTGAGCAAATGACATATCTGTGTGTTCCAAAATATAATAAAACAAACTAAAACATCCATTAAAATTTTCCATATCCTCTTAAGCAGTTTTAATTTCCTTGAAAAATAACCTCATAATGAAAAGCTGAGCCTTAAAAGGCATGGGGGTGTGGGAGGATGGGGGTGTGGGAGGATGGGGGTGTGGGAGGATGNNNNTGTGGGAGGATGGGGGTGGGTGGAATGGTGGGGTGGTAGGGAGGAGGGCAATGAGGTGGAGGGAGAGGGGATGGGGAGATGTATTCTGTGTATTCAGACCTGCATAAAGTGCTTGGCCTGTCTACCTATCCGTAAATACAGTCAAAAAGCCCCAAGGTATTAAAACCCAATGTGTCAGCAAATACAAGGAATCAGGTGTTTAGTGCTCTGGATGTGTGGATACTTGAGATTTTGCCAGGCACCACTGACAGCTTTCATCCGTGCATGGTTTATAATGTGACAAAATATGCTGAATAAGAACAATGGTGGAAACAACACAATAAATAGGCTGTCTCTCAGCTGGACTTCAGTCTGATGTAACACTTATTGCCCATAACTGCAAAGTGAACTTTCTTTTCAGTCTGCATAAACTGTCAGTGTTGAGCTTACAGCTGGGTTCTGAGAATTTACTCTGTCAGGATTATAAGCAATTTTTGTTGTTCCCTTACCTAATATGCAAGGAAATCTTTCAAGCCAGCTGCAAACCTTGCAGTTCTTCTGTTACCTCCAACTTCCCAAGCAGTCCTCACTACCCCAGCCCCTTTGGAGTTTATTGCTCTTGCCCTCCATACACATACCTACTATTTGACAGGGTTTGGAAAGACTTCATTCTCCACTTCCTCTCAGCTTTAGAGACCAGCTGTCTGCAAACAAATGACTATGCCTGGGGCCTCCTTGAGCATCATGGATGGAATGAGGGGAAGTGAAACATTTGAGAGCAAATGTCAGGAAAACTTTTGACAACTAATGTGAGAATGAAGTTATAGAGATGCTAAGTGCAAACCACTGTCATTCTAAAGGGATTTATACTCTCCTTGAGATAAAAATCACTGTATATTTCCCTTTTTTTGTAGTCTTCTCCTGGTGCCTCCTTTTAGTTGAAGCATCAGAAATAGGAAATGAAAACTACATCTGTCTGAAAATACTACAAGTTTTCCCAAGGTTCAGGGAAAAAGCCAAAGAATCATAGAATCACAGAATGTCAGGAGTTGGAAGGGACCTTGAAAGATTATCTAGTCCAACCTCCCTGCCCAAGAAGGATCACCTAGATTAAATCACACAGCAATGCGTCCAGGCTGGCCTTGAATTTCTCTAGAGGAGACTCCATAACTTCTCTGGGCATCCTGTTCCAGTTCTCCACCATCCTCACAGGGAAATAGTTCCTTATGTTCACATGGAAATAGTTTCACAGGGAAAATGTTTCACATGGAAATGTTTCACAGGGAAATAGTTCCTTATGTTCACATGGAACTTCCTCTGCTCCAGCTTGGACCCATTACCCCTTGTCCTATCACTGGCCATTAGTGTGAAGAGCCTGGATCCGTCCTCCAGACACCCACCCTTAACATATTTATAAATGTTAATGAGGTCACCCCTCAGTCTTCTCTTCTTCAAGCTGAAAAGACCCAGCTCCCTCAGCCTGTTGTCATAAGGAAGGTGATCCACTCCCTTCATCCTCTTGGTGCCCCTGCACTGGACTCTTTCAAGGAGTTCTATGCCCTGCTAGAACTGAGGGGCCCAGAACTGACCACTGTACCGAGAATGAAAGGGGTTATAGCAGACAGCTAAATGGAAAGAGTCTCATTGGGGTGCAACATCAATCAGATTGTTTCTGTTAGGCCACAGGAGCCCAACTGGCCATTGCTGGACACAGCATTGCAGGTTATATTGAATTTAGGTATTATTTACTATGTCCATTCTCCTGAAAAGGGTGTTTATAAAACTTGTATATACATTTAAGTTGCATAGATTTTTGGAAACATTTTCAAAAAGGGAGGAGGGGTTGTGCATGGAACCTCTTTTAGTTATTTAAAAGAAACATGTTAGTTCAACACATGCCTTTGAAGAGTAGTTGATAAAGACACATCCTCACCTGCCAATTCTGCTACAACAGTGTTACTACTGGAAAAGAGAGTGGACCTGGCAATCAGGAACTGTAACGCCTTAAACCACAGAGAGTAAAGTAACCCATGATTGATTGTCAAAACCATAACACGTGAGGAAATGCAGTAGAAGTAACTATAACCCAGCATGGATAATGTGGGGAGCTCTATTCCATTTCTGTGTGTTGTCTTTGGGCAAAAAATGTGTATTATCTGGAGGCAACTGTGACTACATCGGGAGAAATGGGAAGAGAGTGACAAGGAGTTGACATTATCTGGACTTCTGCAAGGCCACTGTCCTCCACAGAATCCTTCTCTTTACACTGGACAGATATGGATTTGATGGATGGATGTTCAGGAATTGTTTGGGTGGTTGCATTCAGAGTAGTGGTCAACAGCTGGATGGGGTTCAGTGAAAATTACTGTCACTCAGGGGTCTGTATTGGGACCAGTACTGTTTGATACCTTCATCAATGACAGTCAGTGTAATCAAGTGCACCCTCAGCAAGTTTGCAGATGACACCAACAAGTTTGCAGACGACACCAAACTTAATGACATGGTTGACACAGGTTTTCATAGAGGGACCTAGACAAACTTGAGAAGTGAGACCATGTGAACCTTATGAGGTTCAACAAGGCAAAGGGCAAGGTCCTGTACATGAGTTGTGGCAACCTGCAGTGTGAATACAGTCTGGAAGGCAGAAGGATTGAGATTGCGCCCTGAGGAGAAGGACTTAGGGATGCTGATGGATGAAAAAGGGGACATGAACTGGCAATATGTGCTCACGGTCCAGAAAACCAATTGTAACCTGGGCTGCATTGAAAGAAATGTGGCCAGCAAGTTGAAGAAGGTGAATCTACCCCTCTACTCAGGTCTTGTGAGACCCCACCTGTACTACTGCATCCAGCTCTGGAGTCCCCAGCAAAGGAAAGACCTGTTGGAACAGGTGCAGAAAAGAGTAATACAAATAATCAGAGGGTTGAGGCATGTCTCCTGTGAGAAAAGGCTGAGAGAATTTGAATTGTTCAGCCTGGAGAAAAGAAGGCTCTGAGGAAACTTCATTGCAGCCTTTCAATACTTAAAGGGGGCCTATGAAAAAGATAGAAAGCAGAGTCTTTCCTAAAATGCTTGTGTAGAAAATCCGAACAAAGTAAGACTTTTTCCAGCTTGATGGACAAAGTTAGAAAGAACCATTAAATATTTGAAAATTTTTAAAAATAGGTGCAAGAGTTATCAACAGTTTTCTCAATACCTGTATAGTCTTATGGACTTACATTTTATCAAGAGCATTTTAGAATGGGATGGGACACTTCATCTTGTGGTACAGAATAAGGTTGTCTGGAAGTGTTGTGAGCTCTTCACCACTAAAGATCCTTAAATGCAGTCAAGTCCCTTTACACTCAGCATGTTCTATGTATAGTTAATTCCTAAAGTTGGATCAACACTTATGATCAAAACTTGACCTGGTTATATAATAAGTCTTTGTGTGTGTGTGTGTGTGTGTGTGTGTGTAAATATCCATTGGCAATGATAAAACTAGCAGGGAAGATAAAATAACAAAACTAATTAGCATAGACAGTGCATTTGCAATTTTTCTGGTGTTTGCTTTGAAGGGCTTTACTAAAGTAAAAAAAAAGTCTAAAGTGGAGCTGGACAGACATAGAAAATTCAGTTTCTTCCTACTATAGTTTTGGGGATACCGCTATTTAGAAATCAGCATTAGACGATGTGATGTTTATGTAATATGGCATTTACATATAGAGCCATTCACAGAATAAGAGGAAACCACAATGTCCTGTATACCTCTTCTAAACCTACTATTTTTAAAATTGAAAAATGTTTAGTATAGTAGGTAGACTTGTATTCATTTAGACAGTCTATACTTTCAGATAAAAGGGACCATCATGTCTAATACAGAACAGAAACTGTCACAATGTAGTTTACACCATACAGCATGCAATTTCTTGCTGCAGTACAGTATCAAATCATCAAAACCACATTTTAAGGTTTTATATGACAGAGAGGATACCACTTCATACTATACTGTATTTTACTTGTCATTTATCAACCTTATTGTTAAATATGTACAATATTGATTAAAGTTTTATAGTCACAACTCTTGCTCTAAAAGTGGCTTCACAGTTTTTGTAAAGTCAACACAAGCCAAACTAACAGCTTCCTCAAGTACAGGCCCTAAGTTCCTAAGGCAATGAACAGTGTTAGAACTAAAACATATCTCCCACCTGGATTCATGTTCCATGTCACCACTGGTACATAATCCCATGTACTTTTTGTTATTTTTTTTCCCATTTGATAGTCTTTAAGGAGAAATGTGTTCACCCACTTAAATACCTTAAAAATAAGAATGACATGTCCTGGCTAAATAAACAACAGATGCTCAAGCATACCTTCGGGTGAATACATCAATCAGAATAATCATTATCACATAATATGCAACCACATTATCTTCCTCTGCTCCTGAGCTGTATTCTCAGGAAACCTAGGCAACATATTTCCTTCTACCAGGAGACACTTGGGTTCAAGACACACTCATCAAATCTTCACATTCCCCTTTTGGAAGAGACGAAACATACATACACTTTCCTAAAATAAGCAAAACCAAACAACATGGACAGCATATGAAAGAAATTATAGCATAATGTTACAATAATTTTCTCGACTACCACAAAGAGGATCTTAAAATGACAAATCTAGATGGTGATTTTTTTGAAAAATGGCCTATGAAAAGTGTGAGAATCTTCAGAATCCATGAGTGGATATTCAGAGTATTTGAGATGATAGTAAACTATACCGTGAAATGCAAATACAATGTGTTATTTGGATTCTGAATGAACTTACTTCATGGTTTTGCCCTCCTTTCCCTCTATTTCTGATTATCAAGATGAAAGCATTTTCTTTTTATATAGTTCTGTGCTGTCTAACACCAGGTTCACATGCAGACTAGGTTATAATGGAGAAAGTGCAACTTGCTGCTGGTGAACCCCATACAATTGCTTGTGTTTTGATCATGAAAATCTTACATTTGCCTTCCATGTGTCAATCAATTTTATGCAATAAAAAAGAAATATTTAATGGCTTAATAATTTAATAGCTCTAAATGTTTTATATTTTTCTTATAACACAATGGTTTAATAATTTCATGTTTGTCGTGGAACCAAAGCACCTTCATGCTTATATTTTAAACTAGAGATATATATTTTTCCTCACAAGTTTTAGTTATAATATTTGGAATATCTACACACTTAAAAATTAACAGCATTATTTTAAAGGTACTAAGGATATGAGTCTAAACATTGAAAATTTTAGAGTGATAGTTGTACCATATATAGGTAATTATGAGCTAGTGTAGGCTACCAAGTTATATCTATTCAGAATCTAGTTACTGAGGGTGGCATAGATGCTAGGATACTTATGACACTAACATAATATCTCTGTGGAGAGTGGAGTATTTCTAAAGTAATGTATATCATTCTCTTGGTTTTAAGCTTTGAGTCAAATGTGATTTCAGACTTAAATTTACAGACTTGTTATAGTATCAGGGATACAACACAAATAAGGTCCAGACAAAAATACTTTACTTTCCCCATCTCCCTATTTCAGTTACTAGCATTATGTACAGCAAATGCTGCAGAGATTAGCCTGCTCACAGAAGAGATGGGCTGTAGGCTCTGCATAGGCTGTTGCGGTTTTAAGTCACACCCTGGGGTATTAATTTTACTCCTAACCAAATGGATGCTTGTAGCTACGTCTGTCTGTTGTCATGTGCAGAAGGAAATGGGAAAGGAACAAAAGGTGAATTTCATAACTGAGTCTCACATTCTGATTCTCCCAGACTTAGCTACCTCTTGGTTCTTTCCAAGTTCACTTGTTTCTTCACTGAAAGGGTGGTCAAGCACTGTAACAAGCTCCTTAGGGAAATGGTCATCTCTCCAAGCCTGTCAGTGTTCAAGCATTCAAACAATGCTATATATATATGATTTAAATTTCAGGTTTTCCTGTGTGCAGTCAGGAGTTGGATTTAATGATCCTAAGTCCCTTCCAACTAGGGATATTGTAGGATTCTACAAATCTATGAAAATCACAGTGATTAGGAACATCCATTGGCCTGTTTCCTTGGTATGTCAAACACCTTGCTTATACACTCTGAAAAGAGCCACAGCCTCCTGTTTCTGTGAGAAGGGTGATTTGAGCAGACATTACGCAGAGGCTGGGTTGTGCAGTAGGCATTCACTTTCTGAAGACTATACTTCAAATAGGGGTCCCTGACTACTTTTTCCTATTTCTTCCTTCTTTCCTTAGAAAATTCAAATGTATCAGATAATCAGACTCGATCATTACCTGGGCAGGCCTAAATTGATTTTCCTGGATTTCCCTCTGTATGTTTTCTAAAATATTTCTGTTGCTGTTATGGTTAACTTACATAATTACTTTAGTTAGACAAGGTCATTTTACCATCCCTTATCACACACACTCATCCATAGTAGACAGTTACTTTTTCAGTGAGGCAGCACACAAGTTTAGGCATCTAATTCTACACGAAGTTTTATTGTTACAGTTAGGCCCATGCACATATTTTGTTTCAAATTCTGCTCTCATATTTTTCACTGATATCTGTGAGGTTATACCAGGTTTATACAAGTATAATTCAGAAGCAGAAATTATAGATCATTCTATATTATGGGTGGTGACATACATTCAGATTCAGATTGTAGATAGCCAGGGTATTTTCCCCATTTAATTCCCAAGGTTAACTTTGAAGACAGAAGTCTTTGGAAAATTCTGGCTGAGATGTTGTTTTTAGAATTATTTTAGGCAGAATAAGGAGTCATCTGTATCCAAACTTTGGTTACCATAAAAGCATTTACCTGAAGGAGACATTAGTTCTTGCAGTACCACATAGCCTTTTTTTGGTTATCAAGATTATATTTTTCATGACAAGCCTTGTGGGTGTAGAAAACTTTGTGGGAGGAAAAATAATTATGAGTAAGAGCAAGTTACTATTACAGAGAGTTATGAATAATTTCAAAATATGTCCTTCAGAGAAAAGGTTTTCTCAGTATCCAAATGCACAATACTGTAGCTGGGAACCAAGAATGAAGATGAGCATAAGAGGACAGGAAACTCTGTCTTGGATAGCAATGAAGCACATAAGAGTTGGGAGTTCAGAGCAATTAATATTTCTCAGTATGAGTGAATTATACATGAAAGACTATGGTAAAAGTGATCCATATGAATTATAGTTAAGAGGTAACCAAGATACCATATGGAAAGGAACAAGTAGTATTACTTCTATACACAGCACTGCTACACTAGATTAATATATCAGCACTATCATCTATTGAAAAGAATGTAGATATATTAAACAGATGAACTTGAGGGTAAAAAGCTTATAACACAAGTTAAAGGGACCACAGTTTCCATAAACTTCTTTGTACATAGAAGACAGTTACTGTGTTCAGGTGATACCAAGGAAAACTTTCATACAGAGTAAGAAGAAAACTATTAAAAGGTATAGCAAGTGTTGCTCAAATCAGGCAAAAGGAATGTTAAAGGAAGGTGCTTTTGTAACAATAGTTAAATGTAGAAATAGCTCACAACAGAAAAGCAGCAGATGCAAGATAACTTGGAATCATTAGAAGAAGATTGCCATTCTTTCTTAAGGACAAGAAGTCAAACTCCTGAAAGAAAATCTATGAGCAAGAAAATAAGAGAGGACAGAGGAATAATATGGTCACGATGGTTCTTTTGGCCTTGACATCTAATTCTGCATTTCAGGGAATTCTCTGCTTTCCATTCTTTTGAGTCAAAAGAGAACGTACATTTTGCATTACCCTCACAAAACACATGGCAACAACTGTGATCAAACACAGCATGAGAGATTCAGGCAGTTACACTGAAGAGGAAATTAATGTTTTCTAATTTCCAATTACAACCAACACATGTATTTTTGAGTTTCTGTGTTTGTCCAGATCTTAGTTTGAAGTACAAGGTAGGTCACATTAAAATTCAGAGAAGGTACAAGGAATCTTTGTTGGCTTGTGAAGGTTGGTATCCATCCCTATGCCAGAGCTCAAACTGATTGTCAGGTCTCAGATCAAAAATATGTTCTCATTTTGCAGACCAGGCTAGCCTGGGATTTTGTTATAGTTTCATTGTTTTGTGTTTGTTTTAGAGAAGGAGAGGTTGTTTATTTACTTGTGATTTTCATTTCACTTGTGGCATGGGTTACAATTCACCTCACTCAGATCACTGGAACATCTCTTAATAAACTCCCCACTACTCAAAAGCCTCAGGGTCTGGTGCAACCTGTGTCTTTCCTGTTGGCTGCTGGGAGGGAACAGTTATTTCAGAACTTAAAAGTTGAAGTGTTTTTATTTAACTCAGTTTGTTGGCCTTAGTGTAAGCTATCTGGGTGAAATGGGTTGTGAATGGGAGGCTGTGAATACAGGAGGTTGGAATACATTTTCTAAAAGCCTTAGAACTTACAGACTGGGGAAGCCACTAGCAGTTATACCTGTAGTTTGTTTTATAAATGCCTCTCTTTTTTGTATTTATGCCATACCTCAATTATTTAGGTAAAAGAGAAAAAAAATATAGTAAACTGCATATGAATGCACTTGTTAAATTTATTCCTTAGGACAGGCTAAATCTGTCAGCAACTTAATAGCCATCCTACTTTCACATTATGTTGTCCCATACAATGCATACATTATAAAATATTTGTACTATGCAACCCTAAAATGTAATAGTTACACAATGTTTACATCATTGGCGACTTAGGTTTATAGTCTCTTATTCATATTAAATTTACCTGGTAAATATGAGTTACTAAATTTGTTACTGTCACTTCATCTGTAGCATGGAAAAACAATAACACCTCTTCAAAAAAAAATCAAACATATACAAAAGAAGAGACTTTAAAAGGAAGCTTAGTATCTGTTTAGGAATTTAACCCACTTCCTGCTCCAAGGACAAAATATCAGGATTCATTTCCCTTAGAGATAGGAGTTTGTGCAGTGGTGTGTGTTTGTGTAAATGCATTGTGTTTTGTGTAAATAAGATTGGGCATTTTGAAATAACTAAAAGTGTTTGGGTAAAGTTTCATGTCATTTAAATAAAATAATAAAAGTACTGATTAAAGTATACACAGTATTTATTGTCTTCTAGTGGCTGTACAAAAAAGTACTATGCTGTCCCCACATACATGACACATGAAACACTGATTAAGAATGTATGACCTGAATCTGTCTGTCTCAGCAAAATGTGAAATTGTACACTAAACAAATATGGAAATGAAATAAATTTTATTTCTTGCTATTGCTGCAAAAATGTCAGTGTCTATACTCTATGTGGAGAATATTAATACCTATTGAAACACACATATAAATCATGGTAATAACAGGTATTTTCCTATTGGGTTTATAAGTTCTTTCAGTGCTGTAGGCATCCCTTTTTAAGAAGCAAATATGCTGCAACTGCACATAACCATAAAGGGTCTCAGTTAAATATACTTCCTTGAGTGACTGCTTTATTTTAAACAATTTGTGTAACCAAAACATCTCCAAAAGTGAACAAAAACCAAATCCATTTTTCCTTTATATCACTTTAGATCTAGGTAGTAGAAATGCAGAGTGCAAAAAAACCCTTGACACTGAAAAAGTTACATAATTAGAGCAAAACCATTCTTTGGATTTTGTTTTGCTTTTTCAATCTTGAATAGTTTCTGAAATGGCCAAGTCATTAAAACCCTTCAAGTGAGAGATTGCAGAGTATGTAGTAGCCTTCATGAGACTTAGTACTATTCTACAACACACAGGTATATAATTTTGAACACACTTCTTCATTTTCAATTTCCTCCACAGCAGCAAGAAATAGAAAATATCAGCATGGGAGACTTTGTGTAGCATGAAATACTGGCGATATATTGATGAGTCAAAACATTCAATTTGCTGTAGCCAAGGTGAATTTAATTTGGGTGACTACGTTCAATTTAAGCTTTGTTACATTGTTCCTTCCATGATAGATAATAAAGTTGTCTTTATTTATTTTTTAAAAGATACTTCAGATCTGTAAAAACAACATTTTCTTCTGTTCTTTATCTACACTGAAGATCCCTTTACACTTCCTTGGCTACAAATGTCATTTACAGCCCACACTGCTGAAGTGCTCTGATGGATTTTGGAAGTAAGTGAGGATAAGGCACTTTTTGCTTGGCACAGACATAGAGTGCAAAATGATGGTGAACTATGTGACCACACACCTCCACTTACTGACACGTGTAGTCTAAACAAGCCAGTGGAGAATCAAAACTGGTGTAATTTACAAGCCAGGGGAAAGAAAAAAGAAGACGAAAGTGTAAGGAGGTGTAAATTAAAGCCAATTTACACCTTCCTTACCCCTTGTGCTAGTTATTTTTCTTGTTACCACTTTCTCTTCCAAACTCTCTCTGTGCAGGCTACGCTGTCTGTGGTGAGATTTGCACTTTTTTTCAGATACCCATTTTCCTCCTCTTATACATTTATCTTTCAATTGAGACAGTGCTTTTATAGCTTTCTTTCCTTTCCCCTCTTCCAAATGACACTGACAACAGCAGTAACACAGGACGTGTCTTCTCTCACTGCTTTACCTCAGTTCCATTGAAGGTTTATTTAATTTTGTAGCAGAGTTGGGACCATATGAAGCTCCTACTCCAATCAGGAAAAGTTAATGGTTCCCTGCAGGATTATATAACTCCTCTCTGCTTATGTTAGGAATAGTTTGATTCTAGTAATACCCTGGCACTGCAGCTCTGGAAAAGACATTCATCATACCTTCTGCTTCTTGTTTAGTGGGTGGGATTATGCAAAAATGGAGTGTGAAAAGGGATTTGAAATGCCCTTTTAAACTTTTATGTTACAGAATTCTGAGAAGTTGTAGAGGACTCTTCCGAATTAACTTTCTTATTGAAATCTCCAGTTTATTATATTGAGAAGGGACTCTAAAGAGCAAATAAAAAAACCTGAGTGCAATGGCAGTGTTTACAGAATATAGCTGCTACAAGACTGATTACATGATATATTACTTCTTTCATTGTGAGCCACAAAACAGGTAGAGGCATGGCAGACTAATTTGGTTTATATATTCAGCTGTAAGGCTAGACACTGCATCATTCTTTTCATAAAGCAGAGACTGGAGGCATGTGGAGCCTGTAACCATGACAACAATAAACCAGCTCCAAGACTGAGCTGTAAGGCCTTGTCTCCATCCCTTCCTGCTCGTGACCCGACTTGACTTGCTCTCTGGAGCGGGGGCTGGGTGCTCATGAATGATCTATTGAGCAGTCCTACAGTATGGAGAACTGTGTCTACAATGAGCCTTTTAGCAGAATTTCCCACCGTGACACTAACACGAGTGCAGGTCCACTCTTGCTAGTGGTGGCTTCAGCTCAAGCATGCAAAATCTCTTGGCAGCTGCTCTATTTCCCTGTAAAGATTCCTTGCTGTACAATAAACACTGGGGATAAAAAGGGAAACATCTTGTCTACATTAGGACTCCCATTGTTGTTAGTGGTAAAGGAGCTGCAGGAACAGTGGTGAACACCTAGAACTCCAGATGGAAGCAATATAGCTTGCAAATACTCAAAAGTCCTTAATGATCAGACCCAAATTGCCTAAGTTGAAATTTTATTGGCATGAACAGGCAATATGAAAGTTATACAGAAACTTCTGATGTGCTACATGTTTTAAACGGATTATCTGTACACCTCACATGAAATGAGCAGTAGTGATAATAGATCATTTTCAGACAGCAGATCTGTTTTCAGACTGTAGTCCTTTGTTGTCGATGGTATGCAGCACATCTAGTCACCTTCCATAAAGAGCTAGATTACACACGGTGCTAACATGTTCTCTTCATATGCTCATTAGCTTCAAAAGTCAGTTGGAAATATTTCAGAATATACTGAAGTAGTATAGGAATGACAAGTGGCAGTAGCTGGCAAGAGTGGGGAAAAGCCCAAGGAAATTAATTCAGCAATTTATCCCATCACATTTATTCCAGATGACAATTTCTACAAATCCTATGTTGAATCACTGCAGTGCTTTCTGCATTCCTTCTTCCATGCAGATAAAATTCTTCATGGTATTTTATACATCTGTTTTTTGTTTCTTTTGTATCACAAGAGATGTTGAAGTTCACATCATTATGTTTCCACTGTGCAAACTGATCTTGCTCATATGTGTTTCTACACCAGAGTATTTTTTCAAGAGGATCTCAAGGCTACAGAAATCAAATGAGAAAAGTATATTTTATGCTTAGAGAACAAGTAAAGATTAATTTAGTGACACAGTTAGTGAGATCTGTGATCACCTTTATCTGGACTGGACTCTGCAATGACTGGGAATAAGTGAGAAGGAAGAATTGTGATTATATGCTTTCTTTGGAATGTTTTAACATTGAGTCAGTTAATTAAATTAATTTTCAACTCATTTTGCAGTAATAGTGGGTTTTGATATTAGATACAAAAAATTACAACAGTTTAATCTTGGTTTTGCTCGTGCTGGAGTCATCACTGGATGATGATATCCAGCAAGAAACAGTTTTGACTCACTGCAGATGTCAGTGGCTCATCCTTATGGTTGCTTCAGTGGATGACAGGATCCCAGTGGACCATAAAAGTCTGGCCTGCTCTTTTAGTATGAAACTTGTGATCTCGTGAAGATTTATCCATGTGTTCTCTGTAATCATGTACCACTCTTATTCTAAAGGAATCAGCTCCCAGAAAAGCAAATAGTTACAAGGTTTTTAGCTTTTGTTGAGTAAATGTAAGATAAAATTTCTGTCACAGTCACTGGCAGCAGGTCAGGCTTAAAGTCTCAGCAGTACTGCTCTGTACATTGCTCTTCTACTTGTTAGTTGTTTCTCCATCATTTTTGTTCGTATTCAGCCAGTGTTCAGAAAAATATTATGAACCTAAATTTATTTCCTATTGTTAAGTTTGTCAGAACATAAAAATAAATTAAGTGGCTTTCATTTTAATAAGGTTATTTTTTTAATTATTAATTTAGGAAATGCATAGTTAGAATTTTAGGGTGTTAAGGCTGTGGATTACTGTGTACAAACAAATAAAAACAAAAGTTGGAGAAAGAAAACACTGTGTAACATGCTTCAGAACAACGCACCAAAGCTGAAAAAGAGATTTGCCAACCCCACAGTCATTTTATTGTTGTTACTTGGCTATACTGTTCTGATTAAGTAGCAAACTCTATCTGGTGTTTAATGGACCTTTTACCTGGTAAGAAATAAATGTATTTTTTTAAATAATTGAAACAAAGTAAAAATTACATTTGACTTTTGTATCCCAGTTATTTTGGAAGTATTGCAATCTTTCGACTGTAAATGCAAACACATAAAGTACTTACTTGACAAAAAATGTTTTCTTTTAATTTACAAAAAAAAAAAATCTACCTATGCAAGCTAGTGTCAGCAATTCCAAACGCAAAGGCTTAATCCGTCACAAAAATAAGCAAGCAAAAATAAACACTGCGTGAGGCACTTAATGATTTCTTATATAATAACATTTCTCGAGGTCAATTTTTCTTCAGTACAGAAACATTAAATGTACTGGATATATGCTTTTGGAAGTATTTTAACTGAACTTCTTTTATAGCTTGCCTTTATAGCCTTGAAAAGGTAGTTTGGAGAAGTCTGAGATTTTTACCTTACTGTCACCAACACCAAACTAACACATGGCATCCAATTAATATGTCCAGACATTGATGGCAGTAAAAGAAATGCTCATTCAAAAATGGCACCTAGGTATCTAACAGTAGCTAAGAAAGCCCTTTGAATTCATAGAATCACAGAATGGTTTGGATTGGAAGGGCCCTCAAAGATCATCTGATTCCACACCCCTGCCATGGGCAGGGACACCTTCACTAGATCAGGTTGCCCAAATTCCCTTGCTGAGTTTTGTGTTGCTCTGTGTGCGTGTCTCCAGATTCACACAGAACATCTGATGCATGGCACCTTCTCATGGCTCCCTTTAATATTACATTCTAGCAATGTTTTTTTCAAAATAGAAAATGCATTTTCTTTTTTTCCTCTATGTGAAATTGTGCAAATAGTGATGTGTTAGAAAATCATCCCTGACAATGATCCTACAAAGACAGAAGGAGGAATGCTGGCCATGTGATATCTGGCACATGTACACTGATGAATGACTGGAAATCCTTCTTAGCCTTACTCCTTCATATAAACATCGTCCAAGGACACCTCAGGTGTCGAAACCATCCAAGAGCTCAGGAAAGAAACCCTGTGCAGAACTGGTAGCACTGAAGACAATACTCAGGGATGGGCCCTCTGCCCCGGAGTGCTGTGACAACCTGTGCATCCCTGCACACAGCTGAGAACAGAGGGATGCTTCTGGCCTCTGTCTACTACCATGGCACCCATGTCGCACTGGGGAGCTGGAGAGAGACTGCGGCATTGTGCTAGGGATGTCTAAATTGTTCCTTGTTTGACAAGGATGGCCAGATGGAAGCCTGAAAATTGAAAAGTTTACATTTACTGTATAGTTCTGTACAAAAGAGCTATACATCAGCATCTGGATTGAGGCAGAGGAACAAGAAAGGGAGAAAACCTACATTTAGCACCACAATAATTGTAAGAACATGTCTATTAAATAAATTATCTGTGTCAAAGATGGAATTGAGGATAAAAAGCATGTTAAAATTGGCTGTATTTAGAGTCAAAGACAAAATAAAATGGCTTGCTTTGCTGAAGGAATGAGTATTAAACAAATAGCAATCTTTATACCAAATCTGTCAATGAAGCACATATATTAAAATTTGAAATGCTAATAAAGTACCAGTGAAACAATATGCTGTTTCTGCTCATTTAGTGGTACCATCTTTTAATTAAATTTAGATTAACATGCTAGGAAGGTAGGGAAAAATGGTTCAGGCATTTAGCCTCTTCTTTAAAGCAGGACATAATTTTAAATATACAGACTTTATAGAGTTCCTTACACAATTTTAGAAGAAGAAATTTCTTCCTATGTAATCAAAATCTTTAATATTTTTATTGCATACCTGATGAAAAAAATGTTAAATACAAACAGGAGGAAGCATGTGTTTGTGCACGCATCTGTGTGAATGTATTTGTGCACAAGCCAAGAGTGTTACAATCTGTAAAAACATTTGTGCATTTTGGAACCATTCACAGACTTACGATAAAGGATAATAAAAGTAAAGAAACATAAGTGGTAGAATAACAAAACTTGTACTCAATTTGTAGGTTATAAATTAATTTAATAAGGAATAGTACAACACGAATGTGTTATAGTTTATGCATTTTACAAAAAAAAAAAAAAATTGGATTTTAAATGGATCTGTTTTGGCAGAAGAAAATACTAGAATATTTTTCTACAGTGCTGTCTTTCAGAGATCTCAAAGTGCTTTGTAACCGAAAAATGAGCTTCACAATGTATCTCTGAGGTAGATGTTTGTCGGTAAAGCAAGGATCAGAGTGACTAAGTGATTTGTCAAAGTCACAAGAAGCCTTGACTTTCAGTGGTTTTGCTGAAACAAAGAATGGTTTTACCACAGGGTAACTTAAAGGTGGCAGAAGCACAGCAAGCACCTGTAGGATTCAAGTGCATGATGAGCCACAAGCGAAGCAGAATATGTATAAACTTCCTTAGCTAGCTGGCAATAACAATTACAAATGCCCTATTTATGCTAAGACTTTTAAAAGCAAGCAAATACCGTACATCTTTTTGTAATTGTCCTACCTCTAACTAAATACAGTCACTGCGCGATTACTTTCAGATAAGCCAGGCAGAAGGAGCTCAATTTAGGAGTCTCCCCTCAATGCCTTGCATTTGACCCACAAAGTATCTGTTCTCATACATCACTGCAGATATTAATGATTTTATGTACAAATACAGTGTTGCTTTAGGGTTTTTTTTTTTCCCCTCCATGACTATCCAGACTTGTACAGGAAAATAATAAAATACACACCAGACTTTTATTTTTTGCAATTTGCCAGCTTATATTATGTGGTTATTGCGCATTTAACAATGGAGCTCCCAATGCTGCTGCTTAGAATGAGCACTTTGTTCACCATCAGGTACAGATATTTTTTATAAAATCTTGCTTTCAAAGTACAAATCATATTGAAGTACAGGATGTTGCAGTTCACACACACGTCCTACATATCTGTACACAAATAGCATTTGCTTGTGAATATTTACTTTCTACAAGCTCTGAAGTTTATGAATTGCTTTCCTTTATGTACCCTTAAAGATTTTATGTAACTCACCATCCTTCTAGTTCCTTTTTATTACTCTGCTACGTCCCTACTATTATAGCTGTTATGCAGCTTTCTGTGTTGACTTTAGCTTTATTCACATTCTTATTTAGTTTTGATCTAGTAGTGGAGGGATAGATATAAAAGTGGTGAGAGTTTGGTTTATCCTTAACCTTTAT
Source organism: Heliornis fulica (assembly GCA_013399135.1). Classification (NCBI taxonomy): domain Eukaryota; kingdom Metazoa; phylum Chordata; class Aves; order Gruiformes; family Heliornithidae; genus Heliornis; species Heliornis fulica. Next base: position 317,976 of record VXBZ01011481.1, on the reverse strand, counting down.
TATCAAATACTCACAAGGAAATAAAGCTTTGATCTACTTCCTTAGAAAGCTAATTCTGGTGATTATGTGGAGATATGTGCTAGCTACAGGGATATACATCTTTAATTTCTTGGTGTTGAATACTTAATCCTATAAAGGATCCTGGCAAGAAGATTTAAGAAAGAACAGAATAGTTAAATTGTGCACAGGCATTGTTTTCAGGAATGCAGATTTGGTAGCTTATACTACAGGATTTATATTTTTTAATTATAATTTAAAGAGATACTTAAATAATAAAATTGTATTATTCCAGAGTGATGTATTGTGGAACAAGCCACTCTCATTGCTACAAAGTTTTAAACACTCAAATCTCTATCTTCCACACTGCAGAAATCAGATTTTGGTATGTGACTAGGTTTGCTATAACAGTGCAGAACTTCATTTTGCTCTTTCAGCTCTAGCCTCAACTTTTCCTTTTTGATGCAAAGTTAGTATGATGAACTACTAAATCAGCATATAACTGACTTCAGATTTTTCCAAGTAATCAAAACAGAAGCCTAAATGCTGATCACTGACAGCATTTCTGCATACTTTCACACAGTTTACAGTTAGTATCTGGGGGAGATAAAAATATGCCATGCATATCTTAGGAAAGAACATCATCCTGATTATCTGTTTGATTTTTTTTTTCTCAGACAGACTGGTCCTAGACGTAGAACAGCTATTGCTGTTTTACATGCTTTGATATTAGTGGGACTGAAAATTGGGGTGTGGGGAGGAGATGCTTCATACGCGTGTGCACGCACATGCACTCAAGATCCCGGGGTGCACAGTTATAGAAGATAATGCTGACACCAAATTATCCCTGGTATAGGGCTTTTACCTATCTGTTACCATGTGGCTTTTCACAGTAACACCTGTAAATAAGAATAAATAAAATGACTGATTTCTTTAATTACAAACCTTCCTTTATTGCAAGATAATCACACTTAGGTTGGACATAAAGAAGATAGGGAAAAGGCTTCTACTTCTCAGTGACTTTGTCTTCAGTATTTTACTAAAGATGCAGTAATTCAAAAAAGGCATTTTCTTACAAGTTGAATGATTTCAAGTTATTCAGCTTAATTACAAGTGGCAGCTGTTTGGAATATATATGACCTTTATCAACAGGGCAGAATGAAGAATGTATTTCTTAATGTGACAGTAGTGGAGTTCTTTCCTTTCTCACAGCTAGAATTACTTTACAGTTTTGTTCTTTGATAAGTTACAATAATGACATGGTGATTTATTGAATACTACATCATATCTTAAATTAGCTAACACATTAGATGAAGTTCCAGTACACACAAGAACTAACTGAAGTAAGCAAACTCTGTTCATTCATAGAAGGATCACGTTTGCAGACAACCTGTGGGGTGGTGTTTTTTTTTTTTTTGGTTTGTTTGTTTGTTTGTTTTGTTTAGTATTTGTTTTTTGGTTTTGCTTTTTTTTGTTTTTTGTTTTGTTTTTGTTTTGTTTGTTTGTTTTTGTTTTGGTTTTGGTTTTTTGTGCAGTGTTTTGTTTGATTGTTTGGGTTTTTTTGTTTGGTGTTTGTTTTACACCTAGAAGGAAGTGCAGTAAGACTGTATATTTCATGCTTAACCAATTATGTACCAATGTATTTTTCATCCATCTCGTAAAAGATTTTGCTTTTAATCTAAAACAATATAATAATTAGCTTTCTTTTTTTTCCTTGAAATTATGCTCAAAAAGATTATAAATTGCACTGAAAAAGTGAAAAAGACATTACAGAGTCTTGTGTCGTGCTATGATAATCTGATGGCTAGTATCTTCCCTAGCTTTTTTCAGAGCTAGGAGCTCAGGTCTTTTTGATATTAGTGTAATCTCTCCTTCTGTGCTAAAAAGTTTATGAAAGTGAACTGTTTACAGCCAGTCCAACTTTTAAGATTCACAATCACAAGGAGAGTTCCTGAAGTTCTAGTTAAAGAATATATATTTATAGCAAATACATGAAAGAGAATATATTTACACAGCAACATGTGAACATGTTTGCATGGAATGAGAATGCTATTTAGCAATTTCAAAGAATTGTAAAAACACAAAAAGAGACTCACATAGAGTTAAATAGTATCCCTAAAGTTAATTAAGCAAGAAATACTGTAACACATCCCAGTTCACAGTACCTATCACACTCAAATTTGTATCAGCGGCAGTGATAAAATTCACAGCAACAGCAGTTTTAAAATTTCCTTTTAGGGAATCCTTAATTTTTTTCCTTAAAACTAGGAACAGCTCAAGTGAACGTGAAATAAAACCTTTGTTCTGCTTCATTCCTTGTTGTTTCCAGGTCTTGTGTTTAAGGAACACAATTTATAATTAACTGCTGGGACTCACTGTCACAGGTTATCTGTGACACATAAAACACATAAACTGTGTATGAACAGGGGTTCAAGAAGGAGGTAGACAGTTAGGATAGGTTTCCAGATTTACTGGAAAAAAGATGATCCAGATCTTCCTTGTGGCTCAGGAAGTCTCAAACCCACTGGCTCCCAGAAACTGAGAGAAAGAGATCACACCATAGGCAGAGGAGGAGGAGGAATTGTTTTTTTGTGTAGTGATTCCCATGATCTTTTGCTTCCCGATGCTGGAACAAATTGTGCACTGGAGCTGATGTGACACGTTCAGTTCAAACTTTTCCTTATCAGGGAGTAGCTCAAGACAGACAAAAAGAAGAACCTTCTGAAGCTATCTTACTTCTTTCATTTTAACATTTACAAATATGAGATGAAATGACTCCCGGAGGTGGCCATGCCTCTACTATTAAAGAAAACGGAATAATTTATACTAAGTCTTTAAGCTGATCTAAATATCAGTATCACTGAGAAGGGAAAGGCTTGTTAAGAACACAGCTCATACAAAGCATTAATTATTTTCTGTGATTTTTTTTTTTACTTTTTGTTCTAAAGAGTAATAAAGAATAAAGTAATAAAGAATCCTAAAGATATTTTTGGATTTTCTGAGGGAAAGCAGTACATACTGCTTTACTAAATCTGAATGCTAATCTATATCAGATTCCCCTTCACAATCAGGCTTGAGACCAGGCTAAATTTAGTGATGATTCTCTTCCCACTCATACACCTAATATTCCTTTTCTGGAAAAAACAGAAGGAAAAGACAGTGCATATGCACATCTTTCCTTGATGCGGATTATGTGTGTTTAACTGAACCTGAGAGTAAGGAAGACTTCCCAGATCTCCAATTCTTGGTTTTGTAGGTGACACATAGGCCATGAGATCACCTGATCCTATTTGCTGCCATTTGATTGAATTCTAGTTTTATTGCTGACACATTTGCGTCAGACTGGTAAGTAAAATATAATTACCTTCACTTGAAATGTTAAAGTGAGCTCTTTATCTGAACTACAATAACCTCTGGAGTAAAATTCTAACCTCAAAGTTTGCTGAATCCAAATGCATTCTTCCTCTTTAAGCAGGAGTGATTCATATTTGTGTCCTGTCTATGCAGAAAGTTTTTTGCAACATAGTTAAAAAATATATGACTTTAAAATGAAGTTGTCCCTCTGCCCTGAAGGAGCCCTCATTTGGCAAATAAATATAGATTTTTTTTCTAGTTTACTTTCTTCCTGTTTTGTGGAAAGGGATTTCTATTAAACCACCATTTACGCAAAATGCTGATTTCCAGATGACAGTGTACGTCATGTATATTTTACCTGCTTGAAATGACACCTTGATTTACACTAAGACAAACTCATGGTTTTTATCATTATTTCAACCTATGAGTATATTTCACCTTTACTTCTGGATCCCATACTTTAGGTAGAGATATTGCTGTGGAGATTACAATCATGTAATAAAACCAGACATGAAGGTGCAAATCAGCAATATTCAATTTACTTTGTTCAAACTGGCAGAGAATGATCTGACTGCCAGAGAATCCTCTTTGAGGATTCTGCTGTCTGGCAAAAATATATAAATACTATAATGATTTACAGCCAATTTAAAATAATTTCACCATTGGATAAATAGGATTTTAATACCTAATTAATACCTAAACTATATAAAGGATGAAGTCAGTAACAATGTGATGACCAACATTTTTCCACTTTACTTGTGCATACATACATACATACATACATACATACATACATTTCTCAGGATCCTGAGGGCACTAATTAATCTTAGTAACCTTGACCAGCTTCACCTGGAACCTTTACCCAAAGCTGTGAACTCAAGAGCTCCATTTAAGCTCAGCCCACCACTTCCACCAGTCTTTCACCACTACCTAAAGCTGTGCTGGGTGAGTGGTGAACTGCAGGGTTGGGATGATCAGTGTTTCAGTATGTGGACTGATGTCCTGGGTTGCCTTTAGCCCTACTTTGTTACTCTCTTTCTGCCTGGCCTGGACTTAATCCTAATGCTGATCTCCATATGGGTTTCCTAGCTTTACCTCAGACCTGCCTTTTAAGTGTGACAGTGCCTTATGATCAGTGCTCCTGGTTGGATGTGTCTGCTGTCACTTAGTCTGTCCTGTTTTCTCACTCAGGAGCTCTGGGAAGCACCCTGGCCTAGGCAGTCCCTGGTGGCTTTGTGAGAGCCACAATTAGGCACCATCCTTGCTCTTTCTGCTTCCTGACAAGTCACTTTAGACCTCCCTGAGCTGAGCACCATGAGCTCTGTTTTCTGGCCATGCATGGCCTTTCCCCTACAATCCTTGCTGAGGGACTACTATTTCTCTGGACTCTCATCCACTCATAGTGCAGCCACTTTACTTATTCTCAAAGGCTGGGGCTGCCCCACTGCTCCTCAGCAGTTCTGCTTCTGGCTGGGGTGTTAGGACAGGCCCTGAATGTAGGGCTTATACCTTGCTGCTCCCATGTGCAGTCCCTGAATCTCTTAGCTCACCTTTTTTTAGGCAGCAGCTTGGCTCTTGCTTCTTTCTAACAACAGCTCCACTTCCTTGAGAAGATAAGAGTGAGCAATTAATAAAATCACCATGGATCTTCTCATTAACCCATGTGCATTAGATTTTTTTTTTGTATGATAGTTTCATTAGGGATATATTTAATTGCATCTTGAACAATTGCAATTCTACCAATGCTACTTTCATTACAACTCTGAGCTATTTCTAATATATTTCTAATATTTCAGCTAAGAAGGCTGAGAAGGGAAATATGAACCTCATTATCTTGAGGTCCATTGAAGGCAGGAAGGATGGGAGAAGCCATTAGCATTGTATTGAGTAAAATTTCCTCTACTTTTTTGCCTTCTGCTTTTTTTGCTTTCTCCCTTTCCCCGTTTCTTCTCACCTGTCCACAGATCAAGGTCTATATATTAAGCTGTGTGCTGTCTGTCTCACTTTCCTTGAAGGAGAAGATAGCTTGAATCAAGTTAAGCTCATGTCTGTTTTAATTGCCATAGAAAGGGCTGGAAGAGAACTGGAGACTAAATATCCCAAGCAGGGGGTACTCCAGGCAGTCGCTGGTGGGAGCTCATCTGCACTGGGCTCATGCAGGCTTTGGCTGACTAATGACTGAGGAGGTATCCCATGTTCCTGGCATTCATGCTGCCCTGTGTCTAGTAGAAAAGACCTGGTCGCTGCTGCAGAGCTGACAAGGAGGTGATTGGTGACATAAAAAGCCATTTGGCAGATAGCCTAAAAAGGCTTTCAGCCCATGCTTTGGTTTTGGCTCTTTGGTCTCTAATAGTGCAGGATGAACATAACTCAGTGTCACTGAGGTTAATTGATTTTCTTACATCTTTATTTAATTTGATTCTTGCTATTTATAAAGTATGGCACACAAATCAGAAATATAAACACGTGTAACAAAGCTATCACTATTATTTAGAGCAAACAAGCAGTAACTGGCTGAAAACTGTGGCCCTGATACAGTACTTAAGTCTACAACTGGACAGACACTTTAATTCAGCTTGCATGAATACTGCCATATGTAGAAGCAGTTTCATCTCCATTATGTTCTTAGCCCCTCTCTTCTCCACTTTGTGCCTTTCCAGCTTTTGTTCTAGCACAAGCATTTCTGCAGTTTCACAAGGAATTGAATCAGCAAATGGTATGCTAGAGATTTAGTCATTTATTCATTGCCAGACAGAACAGTTGCTCAGGTTTGATTCTCACCACCACACAGATTTATGCTGGTCAGGTGGTGGGAGGGGGAACAACACCTTTCAGTGGCAGTGCTAGCTTATATTAACTTGAAGCATTTGTTATGCTACAGATTAAAGTTGTGGTTCTGTGACTGACTTAACCTTATCTCTTACCTTGACAGTAGCCAAATTTGGGACATCTTCCATACTGTCTTTGTAGACATATTAGGAAAATATGGCCTAGATGGGTGGATTACAAGAGAATGAAAAGCTGACTATTATTTGGGCTCAAAGAGTAGCTGCCTAGAGTTCAAAGGAGCAACTGGTAACGAGTGTCATTGCTCATGGGTTGATACTGTAGGACCTCCCATGGTCCCTTACAACCTACATGATTCTATAATTCTAACCCTGAAATCCTGGTTGACAATATCCAAGAGCTATTTAGATCAAAGCCAACACTTCATAGAGCATGTGGAAGTGAAGAAGTTGGTGTGATTGTCAAATAACTGGTATCCCTGTTGTTCCTTCTGCCCTTTTGGTGGTAAACTCCAAGAAACAAGTCACAAGTTTGCTTGAATCACAATTTCTCAGTTTCATCCAGTGAAGTCAACCAAATGGGTCTCTGTAAGCAGATGACTAAACCAAAATACATTTTCTAAAGATAGCTTAGACTTGAAGTGCCACCAGGGAATCAAGAGTTTTCTCTATACTCCCAACTGGAGACAGATGGGGGAAAAAAACCTCTTGTCATCAGAGACCTATCATTCAATAAAACAGAAAAAGATCTGATTTTATCCCCAACAAGTAGGGCATTGGGAATAAAATTGCTCTGTACTGGTGACTGCAGTGAGGACTGGCAGACACTGAGACCAGTAAATACCAGGAGTTCATAATATTTCTTGTGGGAGGAACACTGACTGCTTAACAAAATTAACAAGACTGTTCCAAAACGCCTGCCCAGAGCTCAAGATCTGACCACACCCTGAAGGCTGGGACCACACACGCACATGTAGCTCTGCTGTCTCAAAGCGACGAGACAAAATTATGCTGGAATAACCAACCAATTAATTGTCTTACTGTCAACCAGGTTTGCTTGTTGCTGTTTGCTTGTTTGTTTGTTTGTTTTGCTCCTGGGGTAACTGCATTAAGCTGACAATCTTATTTTTGTCTTTAAAAAGTACTTTTGCTCTCCCATGTGGCTGTGAACAGTGGGCATGTGTGGAAGCTGGGGGAAGGAATATTGTTCATGTCACACTGTTTGTTTATCATCAGCGCCTCAAACATATTTGCTCCCTGTGTGCTGCGTTTATATGCGCTGGCTTGAAATCTCTCAAATATAAGAATGAAGCTCTGTTTATGGGTTGAGGAGAAGAAAATAGAAACACTGTCAGGGTCTTTGGCATTGCTTATTGCCTCCGATGAACTGCACTCAGTATTTTATACTTTGCCTTGGGAGGGTTTGTCCATCCCGTATATTCACCGTAAGTGCAGCTGCATCTGGTGTATCTTGAGTAAATCAGTTTTAATAATAGAAATATGCATGGAACTGCAGTAAGCTGTAGTAGGGCAAGGCACAGCTCAGAGCAGCTTTGGCTCTGCTAAAGCCTGGCAGTGGTACAATTGTTCTGGTGGAGAGCAAGCAAAGGCTGAAATCACAGTAAATCCACAGTGCAGTTAAAGTCCTTGTCTGAGACGCTGCAAATGACAAGCATTTTGCAAAGGCAGGTCCAGTAGACAGAGAAGACAGCTATGCATCAGTAACATGTGATGTGGTTTTCCTTGATTTATTTTTCATATAGATTTTTCATGAGACAGAAAAAGAACCTTCAAATTAACACATTTTCTTAAAGGGTGTTTGTTTTAAGAGAACCTTTCTTTCTTGAGAGAATTCCCCACCCTCCTGCCTTAAAAAAAAAAAAAAAAATCACTTGAGAAGAAAGGGAAACATCTCTGTGTGTCTCAGAGTAAACATTCCCTGCTGGGTTCCTGGCAGGCACTGAGCCCACCCCTTCAGAAAGAAATCAGATCCTGAAGCAAACTAGGTAAAGGAAAAAAAAAAAAGCAAAAAAAGCAAAAAAGCAGCTGTTAAAACATTTGGGCTCTTCCCTCAGCCTGCTGATATAGATGTGATCATTTCAGTTGTTTGGCTTGTGTGCTGGAAGCCTCAGACCCTATACAAGGCGACATTAAAGAGGAGAACACGGAACATTCCCATCTTGTTCTTCCTCACCACTGACCTCTTCATTGCTGCCTCTCTCTCCACATTCTTGGAGGACAGTCAGAAGATTTATTGCATAATTTCTTTGGCGGATGTTAACCGAGTGTGCAGTTACAGCTTGGTTTAATTAAGAAATCAGAATGATTCTCTTATGTAGGTCACATCAGTTTTTGATTCTGAATCTCATAAAGTTCTAACCTGCCTGAAAAGTCAGCAGTGTGTGTACAGCTTAAAAAAAATTACTTTCTTAAATGTTTCTGAGTGTTGTTTATGTCTGCAAATGCCATTGCCCCTTTACTAGATAAATTGTCAGAGAGACCTTTGTTTGAATGTGGCATTTGGTGAAATCTATCTTTTTGCTGCAGAGTGTTTTCAAATAGGATTCATAAATACAGTCTGAGCTCCCAATTGTTGAAGCATGGCCATGCTGGAAAAGGAACAACGGAGGATTTGAGTTTTCTTTCTTTGTTTCTCACCACTATTCATATCAATTAAAACCATGTAAAAATCAAATGTTCACAGATCATTGGAGGACAGGGATATGCTGCTTCAGAGATGTGGAATTATTTTCTAATTATGTAAATCACTGACTTCACTGAAAGGGAGGAGCCTGATGTAGTGTTTATACATTTATTCCTTTTTCTTATTAACCAGAGAGCACACAAGTTCGTGGATGTTGGTTGCTGCTCACAGAACATCTCATTTATATGACCACAACAAACATGGCTGCTAAGCACCTCACTCCCTTGTTACCTTAGTCTGTCAACCTCCACACCGACTCTGGGTTCAGTCAGTCAGCCTCCCCTTACTTCTGAAGGAATCGTCATCTCCACATGTGATATTTTAAATCAAGTTGTAGTAATTTTAGAAAGCTTCCTCATCTTTCTCTGACTTGGTATCAGTAAAGTAAATGCAAGGTTGACTAATATTCCTCAGAGTTTGTTTTTAGATATGAGATGAAAAGACCAGTCATACCTAAGGACAACAGTCTTTCAGCCCTCATCCTCAAGGTTCTTCGTGTCCTTGAATACACAAATTATTTAAAGGATTTTGTAAACTGTTGAGGTGGTTACATCATCATAACAACATCTTTGTTGCTCAAGTAAAATGAACAATGTACAATGAGCAAGGTACAATCTCTTCATTGCACAAGAACTGGAGATGTTGCTACCAAAGCACAATGCAGGGACTGTAACTTTCTCAGGCTTCTTTCAAATCTCTGAAATGAACTCCTGCAGGGACTTAGGACCATCACAGACTTCATTACCTTCTGTTTTGAAAAGCCTAAATCTTTGTGTCCTCAAAGTTATAAAAGCATATCAGTAGTAAATGCTTTATATTAAAACAAAACAATAAAAAAATCCTGAATAACCCTGGACATAAACCTACAAACCCCCCCCGTTGAAACAAAGCCTTTGCTTTTTTGCTGAAAAGGTCTGCTTTTCTTTGAGACTAGTGAAATTATAAAGAATACAAGAAAAATGTCAGTCACACACATTACTTCTATTAATAATTAAAACAGGCTGGAACCTGTTGTCTGTCACCACAGTGTGAGTGCCATCGCTGGCATGCCTACAGTTAAATGTGTCCTCTCTTCTCCTACTGCTTTTTGGAAAGCATCCTGACCTGTGTGATCCCCTGAACCATCCCTGGAAGTGACTGGGATAGTGCTCAGAGGTTGAAAGTGTGCCAGGGAGCAAGTCAATAGTTAGTTGGGTAGTCACAGGTCAATGCTCTACTTGATTTTCTTGTGTAGATGTAACAACATCATAGAGACCACGTAGTCTGTTAGAAACTAAGAAGCAATGGAAATGAGAAAGACAAGGGCAGACACATGTGAAAAGAACAACTTCAAGAGAGTTTTTACGGTATATCATCAAGGCACAAATTCAGACCTAGGAGTTTAACATCACACTGCAGGCTATACAGGACTATCTGCATCATCAGTTTGTAGGATGCCAATGTTGTGAAATGCTGTTTATTAAACCTTTTTGCAGGACAGATGGAAGGAATGCTATCCCTCTACATCTGTCCAGGGAAATGCTCCAAGAAAGAGTTACAGGTTGCATGGAGGGTCATACTTTTCTCCCTAGCTCAGTGAAGAATCGTGCTTTCCTTTGTCCTGGATGATGTTCATGCACTCCTCATGTCCCAGGCAGGCTTGCCAGGAATACTTACTTTCCTGGGTCAGCTATGGCAATAAAATCCTCTAAGACCAGGACTGAAGCAAGCAATGATCTTATTTCAAAAGCAGGTGTTCAAAACTGGATTAACGCATCATGTAGAGTTGGCTGTTTATCAGATATAGGATTTGTGATGATACCTGGCATTATTTTCTCAAGATCAGCCAGAAATGGATTATAGGAAAACAGTACTGTAAAGCTTAAATATTCATAAAGCAGCATTGTCTCTGGATCTGCTACAAAAATAATGCATTAACATAGTTGTTAGAGGGTCCCAGACAGCCCACCGGTATGAAGCAAGAACTTGGTCCTTTAACTGAAGCTTCAGCAGATCTTTCATTGAAGTGCTCCTTCATGCTCTGGAAACCAAATTCCAGTTTGAAAAATAAAGATGTCAGACTTTTCCTATCAATGAATGTCTCCCATCTTCTATAATGTTTCCATGCCTGTAGCATTTCTGCTGCACACAGGTACGAATTAACTGAGCAAGATAAGGAGGACTTTTTTTTTTTTCTTCATTTCTGTACCTGGAGTTTGGATGTAGGTGCCTTCTAGCTGCTTGGCAATGTTGCTGTAAAGCAGCTGTGCAGTTCCCTATCACACGGATGTCTGATTTGTCCCTGTTCCTCATACTGCAGCTGCATTTTGCAGAGGCAGCCACAAAGCTTTTCATCAATTGCAAAGGATTGTTTAGTTCCTCTGTTTCCTTAACTGAACTTTTGCATGAGTTGACATTGCGTGACTTCATTATTTTGTAATGAAACATGAAAATTTGTCCTTACAGGTGACAACAATAAAATAACCTCCTCACAGATTCTTCTACAGTCAGTAAAACTGAAGAACAGTTTTGACTAGAACTTCTAATTTATATTATTTGCTTAATGTCTGGTTGTAGGACAGTTGGTTTATAATTTTATTCCAGAATGTTTCCCTTGCTCCCCCCACATTTTTGCTAGAGTAATCTGTATTTTCCGGCAGTAACACTGAAGCTTTGCCCTAGAGCAATCCCATAAACACTTGCAAAAAACATAATTTTTCACAGTCAGATATTCATAAGGCAAAAACTGGGTAGCTTCACGCGGCAATAGCTAAGGGCTGCAGACAGTCTGTCTAGTGGATTGTGCACTAGGCTGGGATCCAGGAATGCTTGAATCCTAGCGCTGGCTCTTCCACCAGCTTGATGTGTGGTCTTGGGCCTGGGCAAGCCACAGCCTCTGTCTCACAAGTTGCCCATGGATAAAAGGAGGATAATAATATTTGCCTGCTTCACGGGAGTCAACACTCCTTTGCTAATGTTTTTGCAGGACTCTGAAAAGCTAAAGAGCTGCCAAAGTGTTAAAGCTTTCTACCAAGCAAGGGGGTTGTCTTTACGTTTAGAATGCAACTTGCTTTAGTTAGCAAAAACTTTTCAAACACCTGCAAAGCTTTACAGGCGCTGTTGAAAATCCAGTGATGTTTTTAATTTATATGAGTCAAATTAGGATTCTTTAAAAGGGGAACAAATGAGTGGTTTTGCACTTTCTATGCACTTTAGTTGACTTTCTTATCCCCCTGCCCTATGCTCTGTACTTTATACTGTACACTAGCCAACTCTTAGATTCCCAGATCCACCGCTGAATTCAGACAAGTGCTATGTATTGAAGTCATATGGTCCTTCTTTCTGTTTGCACATCTGACATTCATGCAGTCAGTCTTCTTAGTAAAATTAAACTGGCTGACATTACAATGTATGCAAAATAAAATCAAGATAATCCCTGATAAAATTACCAGTCAAGGGCAATATTAATTTTATCCTCTTGAGCTATCAAAGCACAAAGCCTTCCAAAGGCAGAGAGTATTTGCTGTCACACTGGGAATCCTGCATTTAACCTGCCACAGATGTGAAGTTGCACTTCTAGAGAAATTCTTAGTACGAATTGTGCAAAACACATAGAGTGAAGCTCTAGGAGATTAGGGGATAATTTTTTTAATTTTTTACAGAAAATTTTCAGGTTTTTTACAGCTCCAGAGACAGATGAAACCATGTGTGAACTAAGGCCGATATTTTGGTCAAGATGACAAATGTTTCGGAAACCACGAAGCAGCTTGTTTAGATGTTTCTGTTATGCCATTTTAAAGCACCACTTGTGATTCAAACATCACAAGGCAGTAACTAGTGTCAAGAAGTCAATGCCCAACAACTTTCAGATAAAAGCCGCATCTGCCTCTGTGAGTTCTTCCTCTGCTTCATTCCAGTGAAACCTTCGATGCTCTTAAGACTCTTTGATGCATCTCAACTTGGTAATGCAAAACAAAAAAAAAGACATTTTTTACAGGTTCAGCTTAGACATTTTATGGAAGGGTCTGGTAAATACACTGGCTCTTGAAAGCCTTGGGAGCACTCATTGGGAACATGGAAGATTTGAATGATGGGAGAATAAAAGAAAGAGAAATATTGCCTTTTTTTGGGGGAGATCGTAAGCTTATACTTTAGTTTATCTAGAGCCTTAATAGCACTGTGACCGGCAATATGGGCATTTTTCCAAGCTGAAGGCTGAGTAGCAAGCAGGTCATAACTCTTTCCAGATTGACTTAAGGAATAAAGGTGCATTTTCATGTAGTCATCAAATACTGCCTCCTCTCCAGGTACACAGTTTTGTCTGTTGCTTTGTTCAAACTTATAGGTTATATGGTTGCGTGATGAACTGGGGAGCTTGGAGATCTTGTGAAAAGTGAATAATGTTTTGTTGAAATCATCAAGTTGAGCGAACCCCTCTTGTGGTTCCACAAATATCAAAACTGTATGCCCCAGGTTAGAAAAAAGAGGAAACCCTCTTTTTTATCACAGACACCAGTTAGATCTGATTCAGCATAACCTGAAATCATACACTAAGAAACACCTCAGTGGGGAAGAGGAAAAATCTTGAATTTATGTGTATCTCAAAGAGAACTGTATGGTATACACAAAAAAAAATCACTTGTCTTTGAAAGGTGGATGTTAGGAATTTGTGGCAACCAAAATTCTCAGTTAGAAGCTATAGTCTGGCCTAAGACCTAAGCCAGAGAGGGTAAAAGAAAATTTAAAATGCAATCTAAATGCTAATTGAAACAGATTTGTTTGTTTCCTTTCGGGACGCCTATGTCTTTAGATATTTTGTTTGCTCTTTAACCTATTTCAGCTTAGCAAATATGTGCTTTTATCTTTATGGTAGTTGAGTTCAGAATGGTTTCAGTGTGACTGCATAATCTTGAGGTCTCCCATCTCTTGCAAAGAACCAGTCCCTTAACTTGAGTGTGTATAACAGTGCCTTCCCCCCCAAAACACTCCATTGATGCTATTGTGTTTGTGAAACCAAGCGACACAGTGTCAGCCTGGCCTTGCGCAGCACCGCCGGCAAAGAACACACTCCGACTTCTAATGAATTGACACATTATATGCCTGAACCCGAAAGATTCCCATGGGCTACATCCACAGCTCCTCATGGCCATGTCAACAGGCAGTGGAACTGCTTTTCCTAAAGTTCTGGTACACAACTGTTTATATGATGTTACTTATAGGCTCCAGGAAGACATATTACAATGATCTCCTTGGAGTATTATCTGTAAGAAAGGAGTTAAAACACATTCTTCTTGTTGTTTATTATTTACTAATATTAAATGCACAAACAAAATTATATTTTAACATAATTATGTATGAATATGTATTATTTAACTGTAACTCACATAATACATATTGAATTATTATAATTTATATATAGTTCTATGTATGTCATTTACTTATATAGACATATTTTTTGTAATTGTTCTTTTATCTTGATAACATCTGCTGTCATAAATACAAGCTGCCACTTCTTATAGATCTGACACTTCACTGTGTCAAAAGCCTCACCTAACAAAATGGAATTTTTTGTGTGGATGGCAGAGATAATTAAAACCAAAAGAAAACAGAGACTTCCCTTCTTCATCATGCCTGTCTCTGTGGAATTATCTTGATGACTTGAACAATGCCTAATAAGTAAACCTGAAGAGGAACACTGTACTCTTAATACTCTGCTTTTATTGGTGAATCAGCTGTAATCTCTAGCTAGTTACAGGACACTGAGAAAAAGTATTCTTTCTTGTCAGTTTTGCCCCTAGAATCTTTCAGCAGCATTCACAAAGCAACCACCACAAGAAAAAAAAAATTACCCTTTGCTATAGCAACCAGTGTCAGATGTAGACAACGTGTAGCTGAATTTTTGACCACAAATATTTGACCTTTTCTGACCAGTGACAAGGCTGAACAAGAACACAGAGCTGAAGATAGGAGATTCTCATGAATATTTAAATGTCCACCTTCGTCAGAGAAAGGGCATTTTCAAATATAAGAGCCCATCTTTTTAACTTTAAAAAAATCTTTAAAGAAGCCTGTCTGTCTGTCTATCTATCTATCTAGCTTGTAAAATGCTATACCTCAAATTAAGGGGTGTTCTTCAGCTTCTGATGCCTCAAGTCTGTTTTCTTGCTTTTATCTCCAGATTTATTACATTTTATTGACATATCAGGCATAAAGGAGCAATTCATATCTGTCATCTCCAAGCTATGGAAATCACACAAACAACATCAGTTTTAAGCACCTTATTAAAGCATACTTTGAAAATACCAGGAAGTCCCATTTTTATCTGCTGGGCAGAAATCCCCACTCTTAGGTAGAATAGGAGGATTAAATAGATAATTGAGAATAATTAGAGTAGTGAAAATGATCTCTATGTACCATCCCTACCAATCACTGGTTATTTCAGCAATTTTTTTTTTAGTTTTAAAATTTGTATTGTACATTGGAATTAATCCAGAGATCTAACATTTTTACAAGGAGAGACTGATTCTCTTTATTGAGTAGCTGAATTACTTGGATAATCACAGATCATACACTATGCCTGGAACAGGCTCTGTACATGGTAGCTTCCACTTCTATAATTTTCTCAGCTGGTGACAATTGTGCTGTTTTTCTTTAGACAGGGTTGTGAAACAAAGAGATGAAAAAAATAAATCAGTGACCAATAACCCCACTCAGACCATTTATTTTTCTCAGTCACAAAGCAGGAATCTGTCTTAGACCTTTTTCCCATATGTTGTCCTTTTAAATTTTACTAGTTCCATGGCATGGTTTCATACTGCTTTCCTCAGAAATAAAACCAACCCTCAAAACAACAAAAAACTCAAAAAATATTCTAAAGTATCCTCAAAATCAGGAAATAGTTTCATACATGTGGCCTATATTTGACATTTCTGCTTTTTTTTTTTCTAGATATATTTCCTTGTTTATATTCTAAATACTGATTTCCCTCATTGGAATTTATAGCAATCAGCAATTTGTTGACCATTCTTGAATTAGGCAGACAGGAAATTGGGGCAGATTTACAGAGTGCTCAGCTCTGTATTAACCATCCAAACCAATAATAGCATGAACTGATTTCTGCTAACTCTGCTCCTGCCTTTTTATGTTCCAGATGCACTTGGAGACTCAAGTAGCACATAACTGTATGTGTAACCTGCCATGTGCAACTGTATAATTGGTATTACTCTCTCTCTTTTAGCAGATAATCTTACAAACTCCCAGGAATTCTCTTGTGCCATAAAAATAGGCACACTATATCTTGCACACATACCATAACCTCATTTGAGGGCATGTATTTAATACTGAGCACTACATCCTGCTTCTAAAACACTTTCTCAGTAATGCAATAATTGAAGTATAGAGTTAGCAAGACAGCTGGACACATGCAGAAGGTTTATAAAGGTTTTAGACTGCTTAAATTAATAATATAAAAATTCTAACATGATTCAGAATTGGCTAGACTGGAACTTTTTTTATTTTACCTAATGTAGTTGCTCTCAACTGAAGGAGAACAGTTTGAATTTTTCTATTTGTTCTTTCTTGTGTAACTGAAATGGAGCTTATTAGATGAGAAGACAGTGAAAGACACTAAATCTTTCCGTACACATTTTAATGACCGTTGGGCTAGAAAAAGAACACCACCATAAAGAAAAATGTCCATGCTACATGCCTCCTTTCTGTTTGTGTGATTCCTTACCCTCTATTTAAGTGTGGCAGAATAACATTTGCACTCACTGGTTCTTTACCCTTGAAGCATCTTTGGAGCAGGGTGATCTTTGCATTTCTGTTATTTTCTTTCTAACTCCTTGTATTACAAGTACAGGCTGTCGCTAAAACTCACTTTAGTCTCTGAAAAAACACTGAAATAAACTGCCCTGCTGTGGAGACAGACTGTTTATTTGATGCTGCCTGACTTTATTATTTTATAAGACTTTGATTTGCCCATCTCCAGTTCTCTGACTGCCTGCAGGAAGTGTAAGGGTCACAGTCAGCAATATTACAACTACACAACAATGGAAGGAACACATAATGCGAATAAATCTGCAGTGAACTACAAGCAAAATCATTCACCTATGGGAATTACAATGGAGGAAGGACCCCTGATGAAATGACTTTGTCCATGCAAATCTCAGGAGTGATGAGAAGATTTTCTCTGTTAAACTGAGAAATTTTGATTATCTCTAAAGCAGGGATATTCTTTAAGAAGATATATCAACAAACAACTTGCTGAAATGAATATGTAATGGTAGTAAAAAAAAATAAAAAAAATCACAGAATTGTAGGGGTTAGAAGGGACCTTGAGAGATCATTGAGTTCCAACTGCCCTGCCAAAGCAGGTTCCCTAGAGCTGGTCACACAGGTAGGCATCCAGATGGGTCTTGAATATCTCCAGAGAAGGAGACTCCACAACCCCCCTGGGCAGCCTGTTCCAGTGCTCTGTCACACTCACTGTGAAGAAGTTCTTTCTCACTTTGGTGCAGAACCTCCTGTGGTCCAACTTGTGGCCATTGCCCCTTGTCCTGGCTCCCAGGCCACTGAAAAGAGGTTGGCCATCTCCCTTTGTCTCCCACACTTCATATATTTATAAACATTGTTCAGATCCCCTCTCAGTCTTCTCCAGGCTGAACAGCCCCAGCTCACTCAGCCTTTCCTCATAGGAGAGATGCTCCAGGCCCTTAATCATTTTTGTGGCCTAAACTGGACTTCCCTCATGAGATCCCTGCCTGTTTTGTACCTGGGAGCCCAGAACTGGACACAGGACTCCAGGTGAGGCCTGACCAGGGCAGAGTGGAGGGGGAGGATCACCTCCTTCAACCTGCTGGCTACACTCCTCTTAATGCACCCCAGGATCCTGCTGGTCTTTTGGCCACTAGGGCATACTGCTGGCTCATGAATGAGTTGTTAGTATTTTTAAAAATTTATTTCCTAATCATTCTATGATCTCACATTGTTTGTAATTTTCTCAACTATATCTGATAATATGGAAGTTTATAGGGTGTTAATTTTAGTACTGTAACAGATATTTATTTAATGTAGAAAATACATGTAATGAAACTTTAAATGGGATCTAAATTAGATTTGTTACAAAAATAAATGGATTTTCTTCATGCAGTTATGCAATCAAAAATTAATTTTTATCTCTGACATCTATGGTTTTGCTGTAGGGAATCCATTCTGCCATATGCTTGATAGAATTATAATCTACTGATTAATGCAAAATGAAATGGCAAAGAAAATAATAACAACAACAACAAGAACAACAACAACAACTACAACTACTACTACTACTACTACTACTACTACTCTTCTTCCTGAGGAAGTCTTGAAGCAATTGGAAAAGACTAGTGCAATATATTCTTCCTGAATGTTCACTGTCTTTACAGGACTGCAAGTTGCAAAGCTGTTTTATTTCTCACTGCTGATGCATTATTTTTTCCCATGCTGTGTCACAGCATGCCATCTTGTTTTGGAACAAAACCAGGAGGCAAATCTCTAAAACATAAGAAAAAGTTATTTAGACTATTTTTGTTTTGTTTAAGAAGCAACCTACCTCCACTGGCAATCAGGCATCTTGCAGGCAGATTGTCATTTAAGACACATAAAATTTACATAATTACTGGTTCTAGGATTGTATTCATAAACATTTCAGTTTCTGTCTGTGGAATTATAAGTGGAAGAGTAGCTGTCTCAAAAAACTTTGTGATTATCATAGTTAATTAATTTACCTGAAAGACAGCAAGATAACAAAACTTGATTTGTGTCTCAGAGAATTTGCAAACCTATTCTATACATACAGCAAGATGAAGGTGACAGTGATATGCAAAGGATTGACAGCTGCAGCCATACTGTGGTCCTAATTTTCAAAATGAGCAATATGGCTCAGCCTGAAGGAGTGACTTGAATGAGAGTATTACAAACATTTGCCATGAGCAATATTTTAACATCAATTCTTAGTCAGAATATGGAAAGAACTTATATTCCTTTGGGTATCTGGTTGCTTGATAACTTTAGCAGTGGTTTTATATTGAAAATTTCCTCTTCCTTACCTCGAGTCTCCAAATAGTATTTCTGTGCATACAAACCCATTCAGCTTGTAACAAAAAATATATATTTCTAGAAACACATTCTATGAGATGAACAGTACCCTGTCTCCCCAGAGTTCAGAACTCTTGAAAATATTCTTAATTTCTCCCTGTAATAATTTTAAGTATCTACATGCCAACCAGCAGCATGTAGGAGACATAATGAAATATGGATGATCTACTATAGATTATGGTGGTTAGAAATTAAGAAACACCAGAAAATTGTCATTTCAGAAATCTAAATATTGTTCTCTGCCTGCTTCAGTGCTTAAAAAGTATCCACTCAAAGTCCGTTTTTTGACATGCACAGTGTGCAGATCGGACAGGTCAGTAAGAGAAGGATCATGCAGAAGACTCCCTGTAGATTTTACTTTCTTTCTTTCCCCAGACCTTTCACTCTGAGTAATTCCTCTTGAATTAGCAAATTCGGAAATCATTGCCCCTTCTGTAGGGACAGCAGTGGAACTATGTGAAATTTAACACTCCAATGAAGCATGTGAAATGAAGTTTTATGTTGTATTTAACTTCATTTGTAAATCAATAAGGTATCTAATAGCAAACATTCTACATCCACAAACAAAATAGCAGTCTCTCAAACTGAATTTCAACTGTGCCTGGGGCAGCATACTGAGCTTCAAAACTCTGATTATCACTGTGCTTTTAATAATCTTTGATTTTCACAGCACCTTTTAGAATCATAGAAGCCCAAAGCCCCATCCAACCTGGCCTTGAACACTGCCAGGGAGGGGGCAGCCACAGCTTCTCTGGGCAACCTGTGCCAGGGCCTCACCACCCTCACAGTGAAGAATTTCTTATTGATTTACCCTCCTTCAGATTAAAGCCATTACCCCTTGTCCTATGATTTGTGTGGTTTGTGTCTGATAAACTTAATAACAGCTAGATCCAAGATGGACCCACTGCTGGGCAAGGCCAAGGCCATCAGCAGTGGTGGTGACATATTTAAGAAGGAAGAAAAACCAAAACTAGCTGCAGCTTTTATTGCCAGAAAGGGGAGTAAGAAGGAGATGCTGAATGAAGAAAGGTGGGAAGATGTGCTCTAGGCATCAAAGCAGAGATTCACCTGCAGCTCATGGAAGATGATGGGGAGCAGATATCCACCTGCAGCGTGTAGAGGACCTCAAGCTGTAGTAGGGGGATGCACCTGAAAGAGGCTGTGACCCCTGTGGGAAGCCCAGGTAGGAGCAGTCTGTTCCTCAAGGACTGCACTATGTGGAAGGCTCCACACTTGAGCAGCTCGTGAAGCCTGCTGGAAGGACTCACATTGGAGAAGTTGGTGGGGGACTGTTTGCCACGGGGGAAGAATGTGAGGAGTCCTCCCCCTGAGGAAGAATGAGTGGCTGAGAAAGTGTGGGATGAACTGACCCCAAACCAAATTTCTGTCCCCCTGTGCAGCTGGAGAGATGGAGGGAGAGAAATCAGAGTAAAGTTAAGCCAAAGAGAAAGAGTAGGGGGGAAAGGTGTTTTATAATTTGGTTTTATTTCTCATTTCTCTAATATATTTTGCTTTGGTAATAAATTAGATTTTTATTTTTTTTAATAAGCTGACATCTGTCCCTGTGTTTGTCTGAAATTTTTGTTGTATTTTCTCTTCCCCATCCAGCTGAGGAGGGTAGTGACAAAGCAGCTTTGTTGGACAACTGGCTTTCAGCTGTGGCAAATGCATCACACATGCCCTTGCNCAGCAAGATAACAAAACTTGATTTGTGTCTCAGAGAATTTGCAAACCTATTCTATACATACAGCAAGATGAAGGTGACAGTGATATGCAAAGGATTGACAGCTGCAGCCATACTGTGGTCCTAATTTTCAAAATGAGCAATATGGCTCAGCCTGAAGGAGTGACTTGAATGAGAGTATTACAAACATTTGCCATGAGCAATATTTTAACATCAATTCTTAGTCAGAATATGGAAAGAACTTATATTCCTTTGGGTATCTGGTTGCTTGATAACTTTAGCAGTGGTTTTATATTGAAAATTTCCTCTTCCTTACCTCGAGTCTCCAAATAGTATTTCTGTGCATACAAACCCATTCAGCTTGTAACAAAAAATATATATTTCTAGAAACACATTCTATGAGATGAACAGTACCCTGTCTCCCCAGAGTTCAGAACTCTTGAAAATATTCTTAATTTCTCCCTGTAATAATTTTAAGTATCTACATGCCAACCAGCAGCATGTAGGAGACATAATGAAATATGGATGATCTACTATAGATTATGGTGGTTAGAAATTAAGAAACACCAGAAAATTGTCATTTCAGAAATCTAAATATTGTTCTCTGCCTGCTTCAGTGCTTAAAAAGTATCCACTCAAAGTCCGTTTTTTGACATGCACAGTGTGCAGATCGGACAGGTCAGTAAGAGAAGGATCATGCAGAAGACTCCCTGTAGATTTTACTTTCTTTCTTTCCCCAGACCTTTCACTCTGAGTAATTCCTCTTGAATTAGCAAATTCGGAAATCATTGCCCCTTCTGTAGGGACAGCAGTGGAACTATGTGAAATTTAACACTCCAATGAAGCATGTGAAATGAAGTTTTATGTTGTATTTAACTTCATTTGTAAATCAATAAGGTATCTAATAGCAAACATTCTACATCCACAAACAAAATAGCAGTCTCTCAAACTGAATTTCAACTGTGCCTGGGGCAGCATACTGAGCTTCAAAACTCTGATTATCACTGTGCTTTTAATAATCTTTGATTTTCACAGCACCTTTTAGAATCATAGAAGCCCAAAGCCCCATCCAACCTGGCCTTGAACACTGCCAGGGAGGGGGCAGCCACAGCTTCTCTGGGCAACCTGTGCCAGGGCCTCACCACCCTCACAGTGAAGAATTTNTAGAAGCCCAAAGCCCCATCCAACCTGGCCTTGAACACTGCCAGGGAGGGGGCAGCCACAGCTTCTCTGGGCAACCTGTGCCAGGGCCTCACCACCCTCACAGTGAAGTATTTCTTATTGATTTACCCTCCTTCAGATTAAAGCCATTACCCCTTGTCCTATGATTTGTGTGGTTTGTGTCTGATAAACTTAATAACAGCTAGATCCAAGATGGACCCACTGCTGGGCAAGGCCAAGGCCATCAGCAGTGGTGGTGACATATTTAAGAAGGAAGAAAAACCAAAACTAGCTGCAGCTTTTATTGCCAGAAAGGGGAGTAAGAAGGAGATGCTGAATGAAGAAAGGTGGGAAGATGTGCTCTAGGCATCAAAGCAGAGATTCACCTGCAGCTCATGGAAGATGATGGGGAGCAGATATCCACCTGCAGCGTGTAGAGGACCTCAAGCTGTAGTAGGGGGATGCACCTGAAAGAGGCTGTGACCCCTGTGGGAAGCCCAGGTAGGAGCAGTCTGTTCCTCAAGGACTGCACTATGTGGAAGGCTCCACACTTGAGCAGATCGTGAAGCCTGCTGCAAGGCCTCACATTGGAGAAGTTGGTGGGGGACTGTTTGCCACGGGGGAAGAATGTGAGGAGTCCTCCCCCTGAGGAAGAATGAGTGGCTGAGAAAGTGTGGGATGAACTGACCCCAAACCAAATTTCTGTCCCCCTGTGCAGCTGGAGAGATGGAGGGAGAGAAATCAGAGTAAAGTTAAGCCAAAGAGAAAGAGTAGGGGGGAAAGGTGTTTTATAATTTGGTTTTATTTCTCATTTCTCTAATATATTTTGCTTTGGTAATAAATTAGATTTTTATTTTTTTTAATAAGCTGACATCTGTCCCTGTGTTTGTCTGAAATTTTTGTTGTATTTTCTCTTCCTTCATCCAGCTGAGGAGGGTAGTGACAAAGCAGCTTTGTTGGACAACTGGCTTTCAGCTGTGGCAAACGCATCACACATGCCCTTGCAAACAGTCCCTCATCAGCTTTCCTTAGTCCCCATTAAGGTACTGGAAGGTTGCTGTCAGGTCTCACATTTCTTTCCAGAGAGGGTTCATATTTCTCTAGCCTTCCTTTTAACACCAACATGCCTATAAAAGCTTTTCTGACTGTCATTGACATCCCTGGATCTTACAAACTTTCCAAAAGATGCTCAATTTCTACCACACCCTGGAAATTCTTGGATTTTTTTGGTGATAAAACTTTCATGGTTTGTTCACGTGCTCTTTGAAGTGCTTGGTGCCAGTCTTGTTCCTGTTGATTGATATTGACTGCAGAGGTCACAGCCACCACAGTCCTATTGCCTCTCAGAAAAGCTGCTGTAGGCTTCGCTAGCCAAGCAGCACCTATTCTGGGATTTCTGGAGAGTGGCAATTATATATATTATATATATATAAAAAAGAAAAGATGATTTATAGTAATTTGTGCTCTTAAATGCAGCAAAAATGTGTGCAGTTGGCCATGTTTGGGGAAACACTAAGTAAGAAAGAGTCAAAGGAAGATGACAATTTAAAGAAATATTTTTTTAAATGTTTACCTCTTTTGGAGGTAAAATAGATATTGCATTTTTGGGGTCCTAAGTTAACTGATATATAACTGTATCTAAATATCTAGAGGTTTAAAAATTTGTCAAAAGATAGAGCTCCTTGTTGGCTATATTAAATACTAGTTAGGATAAGCCTCCAATAGGGTGCACTGGGAATTAGCAGATAAAAACATCATTATTACAGGTTTTGTTAATAACTACATTCATCTACATTTTAAGGTTTGCTGCTGCTTTACTCATTGCTATTTTGCAATTGACAAAACTGATTCAAAATGATAAAGGAACAGAAGGAACAAAGATAATTGAAAGGAAATAAAAGATTCCTGAATCTCTGATCTATATAATGTGTCAAATAATAATAAGTTCAGCCAGAATAATTGAATGTGTCACTAAACTCACATGGGTTTTTTGATATATCACTTAAAAGTAAAACAGTGTCTCATGGAAAATAAAAGCAAATCAGATATCAAAGGAAGAAAGAAAAAAGTTCAGTGGAAGACTAGACTACGTGTAAACTGCTTGTCAGAAGACTGAGAGAAAGAAATATCTGTTCTTTCTTCCAGTAAGTGAAAAGGGAACTTCTTTAGCATAAACCGCCTTCTTGAGAGATCTTCAGAACATGGTGAACTTAAATTTTAATCATGCATAGCGGTTTTTCATGCAGGTCTGGTGAGAGGGATTGTTCTTATCCTTTGGTGAAAAACTTATTTAAGCAGTGATTAAACTTTATGAGCTTTTATCTCCATCAGCTGGGTTTAAGATATGGGTAAGCAAATGGGCTGTTATCTGTTGGACATGCTTAATGAAGGACAGGAACCAGGTTAAACAGAATACTGGCAAATTGTTTTTTTCCTTCTCCGTTTGTGTATACTGGTGCTGTGCTTTCTTCTGCTTAATACAGTATTTCTTTTACTCCCTAGAGATTTCCTGATTTTTACCAAGCATTGGTGTTCTTTGAACTGTAGAGCAATTCAGACTTGAAACGACCAAAGTGCCATCTAGTTTAGGTCTCTATTCAAGGCAGAGCTAACTTCAAAGGAAGGTAAGATTGCTCAGGGCCTTGTCTAGTGGAGTTTTATCTCCAAGGGTGGATATTTCACTATTTCTCTGGGGACTTTGTCCAGTTCTTGTCTATCCTCATGGCAAAATCCCAGTTGTGGTATCATGAATGCTGGATAGAGAGAAATAATTTCTCTCAACCTGCAGGCTGTGAATTTGCTGTGAATCCCCACTTTCTGTCAGCCACATTCCCTGTGTTGCTGGAACTCACCCTTTCTCAGGAGTGAAACAGGAATTTTCACAGGAGATTTCCTTGAACTGTTACCTACATCTCCACATGAATTTCTATAAAATGAAACATGTTAAAAAAGGCAAATATATTCACGTTTTCTACTGGAATTGGAAGGGGGGATGTAACCCCATATATTAATTTGCTTGTTGTTTGGACATCCATTGAAATTGAGTGAAGCATTCAGCTCTCAATTTCTAGGCATGGAAAATATACTTACTTTTCTTTATGGAATCAGGTGACTGAACCAAGAGTAGCCTATGCCCAAACCACAGATGTCTATCAAGGTGTGAGGTAATTTGTAATTTGGAACTGTATTGGTAGATCATAAGTACTTGGAAAAGAAGCATCAGATATATGAGAGAAGTCAATAGAGGAATAGCAAAGATAAAAGGAAACATCAAGTGGTTATATAGAGCAGAGAAAGGCCTATACAGAGAGGTTTTGTTTGCTTTGTCTTGAAAGAAATTATAATATAAATAAAGAGTAAGAGTAATATTTAGAATATACAAAAAAACCCATATTACTAGAAAGATTTTTTTTCCTACAGTGAGCCCATAAATACACCCTTATTTGTTTTTAATCACTATTAGGAAGACATGACTTTTATAGAAAAAAATAGTTCTTTTTATAGTGTAAAGCCTCTCAAGTGCCTCATTTGGTTGAAGAGCAAATAGTTTTACAGCCTAACAGATGGTGAGCTTCAAGGAGAATCTGCACACCAAAAATGTGCCAGTTTAAGTGGTCATATAGTAATGTACAAATACATCACTCCAAGGAGCTTGTTTCTAATCTGATGGTGTTTAATTAATGTAACACTCTTCAGCTGGCAGTCTTAAATTGACCTGAATGGTTAATACAGATTTTTTTTTTTTTTTTTGGTAATATAGTTAAGTATCCTTAAATGTAAATTGACATAAGGATCTGGGATTGAAGTGCCTACACCAGAAGTCTGGATTGATTTCTGACCAGTATCAGTTTACCTCCCTCGACTATAGAAGAGTATAGAGCAACTAATGCAGATGTAGCTGCGTAGATTAAGTCAGATGAATCAGATATACCAATGAAGCCACTCAGTAACTTTCCTGGAAAGAATGCTGTTTCCTGCTACTGAAAATGAAGTCTCTTTCTGCCTAGATACTAAGGAAAGGCTTAGATATATCCTTGAGGTGATAAAGTGTCTGAGAGGACCCAGAAAGCACATGTGCCGTGCAAGGGAATAGAGACATCAAACAGTCTGACAAACACGACTTTGGAAAGGACATAGGGTCCTTATGGTACTACATTATAACCCTTATATAACTAAATTAATAGTTTAGAACTTTCGTTTTTTGTAGGTATTCCTGTAATGGACCCATTGATAAACTGTGTATGCAGGCAATAGACATGCTGAACCAAAGCACAACTACCCTTCTCTATATTACCTCTCATTTCCATAATACACCGTCCTACAGCAATGGAGAAAAACTGCAAGCATGAGGTTATTTAATGTTTTCATAGAATTAAAGTATTTCACCCATACTTTTTCCCTTTCCAGCTTGCCATCTTCAGCCCCAGATGAGCCCTCTTTATGTCACATATATGTGTCTCTGTGTGTAATACCTATGTTCTGAGGATGCATCACATAAAAAATAAATCATTGTTTAACAATACTGTTATGACTTCAAATTATAGACTCAAGCTAAAGGTATACTGCAGAGTAATTTTAAAATGATACTTTAAAATCATCAGATCTTATTTTGTACAATTTTGTCAACTAATAAAAAGATATTTTTGTGGTTCTCGTGGCATCTAAATTACTATGTGAGTCACCTAGTTATCACTTTCACTTTTCCTAGGAGCAGTTTGGGAAAAAAGGTGTTGCTCTGAACCCTGATAGGGTTCAGCTTCACCGAATCCATTGCACTCACCCAAGCACGTGCTAAATTACACATTGCAATCACAAGAAACAAATGAGGCAGAAGATGCCTCATGCTTATGTGTAGGCACTATATTTTTGCCCTGCCACTGCAAATTAAGGAATGAGCAGCAGTGAAAGTGCTGTGGCAGCACTGCTGCGCAGGACACATGCTGTGCTCCACGGGGCATTACACGTTTCCTGTGCTAAGTGGCACATGTGGTGCTGCGTTTGCCTATGTAAGGAGGCATCTGTGCCTCAGGCAGCACACCCAGGATTGGCTTTCGCGGCTCTGTACGAGTGTGTCCTGCACCGATGGTTAATGCAGAGAGAGAAAGAAACTTGCACAAGGGTACTTTGGAGGAGAGAGAGGCTTTAGTCCCTGCCCTGTGCTTGTTCCTGCATCACATAAAAATGCTGTACTAGTGCTGGCCCCAGGCAGGCAGGTCAGGGCTACACAGGCGCTGCGAACGGCTCCTGTCCCTCACGTCCTTCATGGATACTTTCCGCGACTGTTGTGAAAGTGATCCCAATCATTCTGCATAGTCAGCGTGAGACCCAGAAGACAACAGTGCTTTATGCTGTGTTTTAAATCAGAGCGAATACCTATCCAAGTACAGTCCCTGATGTGAAGAAAGCAGGACAGTACTGGGAAATTAAAGTGCCATATTTCAGACAAAGAGGAATAAAGATCTGTCTACCTTTACACAGTGTCTCCTCCTGGCTGATACATTTCTGGTCTGATACTTGTTCATTAAGATGGGGTTATCAAAAGCACTTGTGTGTGATACTCACTACATTAATGCCTGGTGTACTACTGGAGACACAGATTGGTATGCCCCAGCCACACCAGCTGATGACCTTGACATGCTTTCCTTTTGCTTACCACTGTCCCTGGCACACAGGTACGTTCTTACTGCAAACATAGGACCACTCAGCTGGGTCCTATACACTGACTCCATTGTATCATCACTTCTTTTTTTTTCTTTTTTGAGATGTTGGGATCAGAAGCAGAAGTATTTCCAGGCAGACAGCTTAATACAGAGTTTGAGACATTACCTTCAGGGGTAAGCAAAGGAAATATGTGTTAAGGTAAGTGTATCAATTATAGTTGGTTCATACACAGCATACTTCTTTTGAGTTGACATTGCTGGAATAAGCAATATTACATGCTTTTGATCCAAAATAAGTAAATTACTATGAACCTGGTGTTAATATCTTAGTGGCAAATTTTAATGCATTATGTTATATTGGATGTTGATATTTTATTCTATACATCTATAAAACATGAAATGGTCACCAACCTGCAGTACACTCTTGGATGTTTGCCTTAAATTTTTATGAGTTCTCCTTTTTCCTGCTCAGTGTGAAATTATTAATGACAATGATGGAAGAGGAAAAACCTGACAAATATGTTTATCATATTTGGGCTATATTTTAAAGCCCAAGTGAAAAATATACCCTACTTGCTTTCCCGTGCATAATCTTCCAAAGTGTAAACTTAATTATGGAATCCACAGGGTGCTTCTTCCTTTTCAGCTGGCACATGTAGGTGGACTGAAAGCAAAATAACTTACAGAGGACTACAATGTCATCTGGACATTTCTTACCACAGGTTCCTGAGTAGATTCTGTGCACAGGAGAGTTAAAAAATAAGATTAGAAATAAGATTTAGAAGTAAGATGTTTGTAAAGTGATACATTTCTTCTTCTCCACTCACAGAACTACTGTATTTCCAAAGCACTACTGTGTGTTCATTGGAGCATCAGTCAACAGCTTGCTGGTAAAGCCTGTGCCAGAAGGACTGGTTGGAATACTCACTCAATGTGAGGGAACCCTGTTTTTACATTTAAGGAGAAATTTAAAAGTCAAATTCCCAAGCCAAGGGCTCTACCAACATTCTGAGAACTGGTATTCTGAGCTCATTTGTTCTGTTAAAAAATGGTTGCTTAAAACACACAAGAGAGATAACAAACGTTTTAAATCCAATCAGACTTCTGCATCAGATGTATCTGAATGTTGATCCTCCACCACTTAGGTGATTATTCTAACTTCTGGCCTTTGTGGTGTTGGATCACCAGCAATTTTGTGAATATAATTCCTTAATTTTTAACATAGCCATCACAAACAAGATTTTTCTGAGTGCCAAATAAATATTTCAAAAAACAAACTGTTTGTAATATTTAGTAATTTTCATATCAACTGAAAAAACCTCAATTTTTTACAATTTCAGAATAATTTTTACTCCCTCAAAACATTTGGGGTTTTTTTGGTTTTTTTTGTTTGTTTTTGTTTTTGTTTTTGTTTTTGTTTTTGTTTTTGTTTTTGTTTTTGTTTTTGTTTTTGTTTTTGTTTTTGTTTTTGTTTTTCCAAAGAGAGTTTCACTCAACTGCACTGAATTGGGATCTAATACTAATTTCTTGAATCAAAATTAATTGCACTATAATTTGATAAATCTAACGAGTTCTAACTTAAGCTAGAATTTGTACAGCAGGATCTGGTTGAAGTTCAGGAGTTTCATGCCATTTCTCCAAGTCCTGTAAACAGTCTGAATAAAAATATTCCAGTCACAAAGAGTACCATAAAGCAGACTAAACTTTGCTCTCATTTATGGATCTTTGACACAAGACAGGTCACATCCAGGTAAATAGGAACAAAATTTCAGTCTGTTTCTTAACCTGAACTGAACTCAACTTACTCTTTTCCACAGAAAGATAATACAAGCCTACAGATTATCCTTCTGAGTAGAAATGTTTTGGAGAATTCTTTTCCAATTGCTAGGATCTTGAAGTCTCTTGATTTAGTTCCCCTGAGTTTACAGGTTCTGGTAAATAAAGCAAAGGTTTAAAATTCAAACTTGTTATGTTTATTAGAAATCAGTAATATCAACAATGTTTGCAATCTATATGCTTTGCTCGAACTTCTGAGGAATCTGTATGAAATTTTGTTTGTGAAGAGACCAATGATTTTGAGTTATATATGTTCAAAGTTTCATTATGGGGTATATTTAGACTCAAAACCTGGGGAACATAACCACTTCTGTCTAATTTTTACTACTATATAAATCTAAATCTCAAAGTAAAACACAAAATGTCAGGGAAAACTAAGAGAAATAAAAAAATGCAATCAATCACACAGAAAAAAAATATTCTCTTTAAGCATTGGATTGTACCCAACTATGAAATTGATCTTTTTTTAGCAAACATTATTATCTGTAAGTTGTCTGATTAATATATAACATTATTTTGTTACCGATATAAATGAAAAAATGAATCCCAGGCAATTGAACATATTAAACTAAACTTTTTTTCCTATAACAAAGTCTAACTTGTGGAATAGAACCATGGAATCCCAGAGCGGTTTTGGTTAGAAAAAACTTTTAAAGATCCTCTAGTTCCAACCTCCTGCCATGGATAGGGACACCCTCCATTATACCAGGTTGCCCAAAGCCCCATCCAATCTGTCCTTGAACACAGCCAGGGAGAGGGCAGCCACAGCTTCTCTGGGCAACCTCTGCCAGTGTTTCACTAGCCTCACAGTGAAGAATTGCTTCCTAATGTCTAATCTAAATCTGCGGTCATTCAGGTTAAAGCCATTGTTCGTTGTCTTGTCACTACAGGCCTTGCTAAAAACTTTCTCAAATGTATTAAATATCAGAGAGTATTAAAATAGTTGATAATGTGGCTTCCAGCACAAGTAAACCAGATAAAGCTGTAACACAATTTAAATAAGGTCTCAGAAATCTGCAGAGAACAGTTGTATGAAGCAAAGATGTAAATTTCCTTCTGTTGTAAAACATATATCCCAGCTAACAAACATTCCTCTGATAGCAGGAACATCCTAGACTTCTGAGTTGCAGGAAGGTATTGCAGGATGGAGATTTCACAAATGATGCATTTCCCGGGGAAATTTGGTTTTTAGAAAGTTCACTAAGTGAGTTACCATGGCATTAATCAATAGATGTAAAGTTCTCTAACCACAGCAATAAGAAAAGTTAAAAATATACTTAATGCCTTTTTTTTTTCCTCCAAAATGCTGTCCAATGTGACAAGAATCACTCAGCTGGTGTTCTTAGTTTCATTTGAAAAGCACTTGCCCTATACCATAGACAAAAGTGAAACTTTTGTGCCATGGACTCAATAATTTTCTAAAATCAGTATCCATGTGCTGTCAGTTGTTCTGCTCTGTTATTAGGTAGGCGTCAATCAGCCTCTCAAAGATGGACAAAATGCTGATGTGTGGAACGTTTGTGATGTATATAGTCATGTACATCTAAGTGTATGGCTTAATTATGAGATGTGGAAAACCTCAAAACTGAAGTCAGTGTGGTCTTTTCTATATTCTGTGGTTAAAGTGAATAAACAAAGGAACATCTGAGATAAGGTATTTAAGTGACAGCCTCATGTAAAAATCATAGAAATAGGATCCGTTTCTTCTGGGAAGTCAAGATATTGCAATTTGGCTTCTGAAAAACATAATTTTGTGGCATTTCCCTTCATTAGAAAAGGAAAGATTAAAAATTATTTCATTGAATGAAAAATTATTATTCAGTTTAGTGATTTGTGCAGCCAAACTAAACCAGTGACACGATACTCAAAATGAAAGGATAACACAAATCTTTTAACTCCTTGAGTACATCTATATCATAAATTTCAAGTAATCCTCTGACATTACACTAGTTAAATGGCTGCTGAAGAAGAAGACATTGCATGCTGAATATTATTGTATTGATCAATGCTTAAAATCCTGACCTAAACGAGGTTTAGATGAGCCTAGTCAAAACAGAAGTCAATATGTCTTTGTCTACACTGGAAGACCACATACACTCAGAAGCAAAATAATAGACAACAGTGATTATACTTGATATTAGACACATTCCCTTGAGTAAACAAAAAGTACAATGACTCTACACCTCTGAGCAGTACAATGAGAGATGAGCTGTGTATCTATAAACTTCTGAAATATAAATTTCCAAGATCTGTAAAATTGAAGTGGACATGACAGAACTGCAAGTACTAAGTGTATCTCCAAATTCCGGTTCAAGGGTAGATGTTCAGACATATAACAATGAGATATGGACTATCTACATATATTAATGAAATGCTTTGTAAGTGTAAAAAACCTTTGTCTCTCTAATCTAATATATATTACAAATATGGATAGAGATGCAGAAAATTTTCATGAGGGATGGAGGTGATTTTCTTACTAGCAGCTGCTATAGTGCTGTGTTTTGGCTTTAAAATGAGAATAACGTTGCTAACACACTGATGTTTTAGTTGTTTCCAAGCAGTCAAAGACTTTTCAGCTTCATGTACAATGAGAAGGTGAGGAGCGCTCAAGAAGTTGGAGGGGACACAGCCAGGATAGCTAATGCAAACAGGCCAAAGGGATATTCCATAACATATGACATCATCATCAGTATAGAACTGAGGGAGTTTGCTGGGAGGGAAAATTACTCAGGAACCAGCTGAGCATTTTTTCTAGATGGTTAGAGATCGTGCTATGCATTACTTGGTTTTTATTTTTATTTAATAACAATACTAACAATAACAATAATAACAACAATAATAGTAATAAGCACAATAACACTAATAAAAATAATACTTCCATTCTACTAAACTATCTTTATCTCAACCCATGCACTTTACCATTTTCTTTTTGATTCTTTCCCCCATCCCACTGAGAGTGAGGAAGTGAGTGAATGGCTCTGAGGTTGGTTTAGCTGCCTGCCCAGTTCAACCACAACAGTAAGGAAGTCAGATACTACCACTTCATTTTTAACTATAAACAACATTCCATTTCCTCCAAATGTATTAAAAATTATGAAAATATAGGGTGTACATGCACATCACAGAAATAAAAGTGGAATTGCGACCTACTAATATATTTTCTAAAGAGGAACACAACCACTGGGAAACTTTCTGGCAAAACTGAAATCCAAATTTTCAAACAGCTTCCTCAACAATTTCTGTACTGCTTAATAGTGGGAATTTCAAAAGTGCTCTGGGGTGAAGCTTTTAA
This sequence comes from Heliornis fulica, assembly GCA_013399135.1. NCBI lineage: Eukaryota > Metazoa > Chordata > Aves > Gruiformes > Heliornithidae > Heliornis > Heliornis fulica. The sequence goes on along the minus strand of VXBZ01011481.1, from coordinate 285,389 downwards.
AAGCATAAGCCTTTGGATGACCATAGCAGAAATCACTGTAGACAAATGTATTACTGCTGTTAAAATCTGGATCTGAGATTTGAACTCATAGGAGATGAATATTGTATTTAATAGAGAGTATGGCTGATTTTGCTTTACAGAATTACAGAATCACAGAATCACAAGGTTGGAAAAGACATTTAAGGTCTTCAAATCCAACCTTACTCGTATCTAAATCATATCCCTAAGCACCTCATCTACCTGTCTTTTAAATACATCCAAGGATGGTGACTCAAACACCTCCCTGTGCAGCCTGTTCCACATCCCAACAACTCTTTTAGTGAAGAATTTCTTCCCAACATCTAATCCGAACCTGCCCTGGTGCAGTTTAAGGCCATTTCCCCTTGTTCTATCACCTGTCATTTGGCAGAAAAGACCATCATCCATCTCTCTAAAACCTCCTTTCAGGCCATTGTAGGTAGTAATAAGGTCTTCCCTCAGCCTTCTCTTTTCCAGACTAAACATCCCCAGCTCCCTCAGCTTCTCCTCATAAGAAGTTCTCCAGATACTTCACCGGCCTGCTTGCCCTTATCTGAACGCGTTCCAGGACTTTGATGTCCTTCTTGTACTGATGGGCCCAGAACTGAACACAATACTTGAGGTGCAGCCTCACCAGTGCCAAGTACAGGGGAACAATCCCCTCCCTAGATCTGCTGGACACGCGGTTTCCAATACAAGTTGTGTGCCCACCTGGGCACACAACTGTCTTATATTCAATTGGCAGTCAACCAACTTTGTCGCATATAGGAATGTTTTTGCATGACTGTTTCTTAAACTGGCGTAAGTATCCCCAATTTCCTCTCTTATCACAGTGTCACACAACTTCTTTGGTTCATTTAAAATGTTTTAACTATAAGGCAAACTAGATCAATGAAGTGATCCATCATGGAGGAAAGGATTTAATGTTAGGATGCAAAGGAGAAGAATGGAGGGAGAGAAAAATGAGAAGGAGAAATAAGGAGAAGGGGAAGGAGGAGAAGAGAAGGAGAAGGTAATTTCTGAAATGATTATTTTTCAGGTGTTCCTGTTTAGAGGCTCAGTTTGGTACATGGCAATCCAAGCAGCTTTGCCAATACGCTGGAGAAGGAAGCACTGGGGTGCTTCCCCTGAAGAAGGAGAGAGGGACTGAAGTAGTTTTAGAGATCCATGGCTTCATGACTTTGGCATACATAGACATGACAACTTTCATGCCTGCACACAGGAACTACAAAGCTGTACTCCTCTAAGTAGGTCAGTATGACTGAGCAAAACAAGCTTCCTAACCAGTACTTTTCTTGGAAATATTTCAGCAGCAGAGGATTCATACTTTGTTTTCTATAAAGCACATCCGGTCTGTATGCAATGCTGCAGGGAAAGCTCGAGTTTTTAAATTCACACCATTCCTCCAGTGAAGCAGCTCTCCCTGCATAATGTTTTGCTATTTCTGTGCTGAGGTGTCTCTCAGAAACCCTTTTTGGTCAGGAATGGGCACATCTCTGCTTGCCTCGTGTTTTAGCTGAGGCAACAGAAGCGTACAGCACATATCTTAGGCACAATTGTATTTTAACCTAGTTCACAGAATCACAGAATCACAAGATTGGAAAAGACCTTTAAGATCATCGAGTCCAACAGTACCTGTCCTCTCCTAAACCATATCCCCAAGCAGGGTTGGCTTTCACTTGTAATGTAGTGTTATAAAGATGCATTCCCAAAGTGATTTTGAGTGGCGCTTAGCTTGTGGTTGTGAGAAAAATATGTTATTTGATATTTACATCACTGGAAATGTTAACTCCAATTGGGTAGATTCACTGGAGAGGGTCGAAGTTATTCACCGGGGGGAGAACAGGGCAGAGGCACTTGAAAAAGGTTGCTGTAAGAGTTGAAGAATCTTTTTATCAGTATAGCATCTCCAGCAGTAGAGTTTCAAAACAGTGGGAAGCAAAACATCGTGTCATTTACAGGTACTGCAACAGCAGAGCACATTTTACACACAGAAGGGGTTTGAGCCGTTTAGACACTTTACAGGTGTGGGTACGCAGGCTGTGATTTTCCTACATTTTCTAGCTGAGCAGGAGGAGATGGTTAAAAATATAATTTTGATTGCTTTTTTTAAAGTATTTCTTTCTGGTTGATTCTGTAAGTCTATATACATGTGAATCTGTGTGAAGATACATGATATATTTCAGTAGGCATCTGAAGGAAAACAGGGAACAGTTTTTGCTTGGTTAATAAGGAATATCTTCCATTTCTCTCCCTCTGTTTTTCTGCCTCAGTTTCCCCTGGTGCTCAAAGACTGAGGGGCACAAAAGGAAGCAGCTGTGGGAAGATGTAGCACCTGGTTCTGGGACCAGGCACTAACAGTCCTCGACCTGCACCTGGACCAAGCAACCTGCCCAACCCACCTGGCCAGGAAAAGCCTTCTTCTCTGCAGTGTCTGTAGAAACACTGGTGGAGGGAGAGGTTTCTGTCCTTTTACCAAGCCTACCCCAGGCAGCCACAGCCACAGCCACAGCCACAGCCACAGTCACAGTCACAGTCACAGTCACAGTCTGGGTTCTTCTAGCCTCTTCAGCTACCTCAGCTGTGACAGTGTAAAATGAGCCTGCTCTTTGTTAGATGTATATAGGACCAGAAGCAGCTTTCCTGGAGTAAACATCAATTTTTTTTAAAGCTTTTGTTCTTATCCTGCTGCAGAATTTACCTCAGGCATCTTTTGGGTCCATGATGGAGAGACATTGAAGAAGCCTTGGAGTCTTCTGTAGTCTCTATAGGTTCTCCAGATGTGTCTGCACAGGTACAGCATTGTGGAGTTTCTTCACTCTTCATTAACACTCAGCAAAACCTCTTTCCCACAACAAAGCCTTGCATAGCTTGTGAGCCAAAGGTACATTATCACATATTTCCCCCTCTGAATAGCTCGTGTTACTGTACAGAACTGCATATGGAGCCACATGTCTGATCACTAGGATTTTGTAGTCTGTCTTTTGTCAGTTTAGTACAGTTATGTGTGCATTGCTCAAGTCTTTGTTAAGGTGTTGCAGTATCCTGGAACCATTTGCAGTGTCACATTTGTTTAGATGCAGCTTTTCTAGCTTCAGTAAAGCTCTGTAGAATGTTTGTTTTAAAACATCTTAGATCTTCATTTGTAGACTTATCCAACTTGTAAAATTAATTAATGTGTTGGCCTTTTGCAACACGAGTTTTGATTACGATATCTATGAAGGAAAATTTAGGAAAAAAATGATACATAGAACCTAAACTCCATATTTCTCTATAAATTTTCAAAATATTTAGAGTAGCACCAACAGGAAGAAACCACCTTTTTTCATTCCTCAGAAGGGAAAGGAGTGGAAGAGCTAAACATAGTTTTTCATCTTAAGATCTACAGTATCCGTGACATTCCCAAAACCACAGAAGTATCTTACAGGGACTTCCACAGTCTATCTCTTTATTTTTGAGCTCTCTGTTAATTCTTTTACTCTTTGCAGATTATTTCATTAGGTTCTTCCGGTTCAGTACCAAGTAATGGATGTAATATTTCTTCTGAGTTCTTTTACAGGCTTTCACTAGACATAAAGACAAGCCTATAGGCAACTACAATCACAGTGCTGTGATTAAAGAATTTGCCCAGAGGGAGGAAAATGGAGCTCATTGTCTTGCATTATTGCAGACCCTACAATGACGATGGTAACTCATAGGCCCAGATCCAAAGAGGGTTTAGGATTTCATTGATAGCTTCTTGTTCTACCTAGGTACAAATCTAACCTCTCTCCTACATTTCCCCTTTCATGCTGGCAAATTTGCTGTGAGAATGCCTTTCAAGTTGAGGTACACAGCAGAAATGAACGGGAAACCAAGCTTGCTGCTGTTGATGAGACTTAAACATGAGAGAGAAACCAAGGTGTTGTCACTCATGTCAACAGTGATTTACTTTTAAGCCTTTGCAGACCTCAAATTCAGCCATCTGACGAAATTCAGCATTGAAAAATGAGGTGCTGATAGAGTCTGAGCACCTCCAAAGATTAAGCAGGAGCTTTCAAGAGCTCAGTTTTAGGCTCTTAAATTCTAAGTCTCACTTAAGAACATCATCACCTTCCTCTATCCAGGCCTTCTGATAGCTGTGTTTCTGTGACCGCCTGTTTGGAAAGGGATTTACAAATATCTTCTCTCCCAAGTATCTAAGTGAGATAATAGCACTTGAATATTTCATGGGGTCTGGGGCTAAATATTATCACAGAAGCTCAGAAAACCTTGGATATTAATCTTCTTCCACCTGCGGGTTCAAATGAAAGAACCACTTTAGACTTTTCTCCTAACTCCCTTTATTTCATTTCTTGGTTAAAGAGTCTAACCTCTAGACTTACCATGTAAGCAGAACAAATAGGAGTAAACTGTGGAATCCATAGATCTGTGAGGTGAGGTTGTCAGTAGGAAAACCTGAGGTGCATATGGAGGTTATACTTTCAGGAACAGATATGATTTGAATAGAATGGTTTCAAGATCATATTTTTTGATGTAGTCTCTTTAATGTGTCGATGACTCATTTTACAAACATTTGGCACACATTTTTACATTACATATGCTGAAATATATGACCTACTTTTAAATTTGAGAAGATGTTAGAAGTTGTGAAAAGCTCAGATATAACAAAAGCATAGGTTCTAATAAAGCACTGAGGAGCTTGAGTTTTTATGAAAACAATAGAAATATTTTTATTGCTAATCTGCAAAAGCGAGTTAAAATTTTTTAGCATGACTTTATGAAATGTCTGGCACTTCCACCCTGGAAATACCTCAGTCTCCCTCATACTGACCTCTTCACAACCCTGTGTGTGGTCCCAGATGGAATTCAGACTTTTACCCCACTTCAGATAAAAAAACAAAACCCCAAACATCTGAGGAGAAAGAGAAACTCATGCAGTTTCCATCTTCAGAAACTGGATGGTCTGGGGTTCAAAGTAGATACCTAGAGAAGTCACTACTCAGACGTCAATAGATATTGTTGGAATATTATCTCCTGAATTTCTCTAAAAATTTTCCTTGAAGGTTGTACACACATTCTCTTTAGCATAATAGAATAATATATATAGTGTATCTCTCTATATACTATATTTTTGTGTATTATATATGATAAAATAATGTGTTCTCCAAATGCTATTTACAACCTCTATAAATTCTTCAAGTAACTTTATGGTTTTTAGACAGATTTTCTGTAGTTTTTCCAAAGCAGAGTACTGGATACAGAAAGTGTAAGAATGAGTCTGGTAGGTGTGAATGTGTTAATGATATTGTGAATTGCTAGAAAGGAACAAAATGAACAACAACATCAACAAAAAAGTAACATTTGATTAAAATTTTTGTAGAAAAATATCTGTTGATTTTTATTATCATAAATCATCATGAGAATTTATGTTTAGGTTTCATTCCCCTGTTGTATGGTGCTGTATTTTTCATGGAAAAGTGTATAATATATGTTATGACATAACTTTGGTGTCAGTGCCTGAAGAGTAAGAGAAGATGCCTTTCAGGGAAAGGGTCCTCCAAGAAACCTGGAGACAGACTGTTTACAAGGATAGATAGTGACAGGACAAGAGGTGATGGTTTTAAACTAAAAGATACTAGATCAGGATTATGTCTAAGAAAAACACCACTGAGGGTGGTGAGACATTGGAACAGGTTGCCAGAGACATTGTAGGTGCCCACTCCCACCCCTGGCTGTGTTCAAGGCCAGGTTGGATGGGGCTTAGGGCAACCTGGTGTAGTGGAGGGTGTCCCTGCCTATGACAAGGGGGTTGGAACCAGATGGTCTTTGAGGTCCCTTCCAACCCAAATCATTCTGTGATTCTATGGTTCTATGAAAGCTTGGCTCCTAAAAAAGGAATACTGAGGGATGCAATTAATACATTCCATGCAAGCTAATTAATTAAAAAAAAAAAACAAGCCCAAAACCAGAATTGAAGTTACAGACAGAAAATGTATTGAACATAGTAGACAAGTACACTGTAATGCAGAAAGGAAAATTATTGTAATTATACAATAAAGAAGTACAAAATTGAATTATTTGAACATCATGGTGGAACATAGTTTCCTGAAAACAACAGCCCAACATTGATTCAGAAAAGCTAGTGAATTACTGGAAAAACAGTGAGATAATTCAAGATGTTACAGTATTGCTATATATATTTTTATCTGAATGATTCTAACTGAGACTGGATATGAGGACCTAATATTTAGGAAGTTATGTTTGTGTATAAAATAATAAATTCCAAATTTTAGAACAATGTAGTTCTTTCAAGACTTTAAACAGTCACATATGTTCTAGTAAAATTAAAATAAAACAACAACTTGACAGGTTTCTCAGGTTGTAGGTTATTAAACAGTGTAAATGAATCTAAGCCTGGTGCATGGCTGAAAGAGGAATGCCATCTTGCTGGCTGCTCCTGTTCCATGTCTAGGGTCCCATGAGAACCTACTTTATGACAGCCGACCCATCCAGGATTGCTCTGATAAGGTCCTGGGAGATGGTTAACGTACATCTCTGCACCCGTCAATTTAAAAGCCTTCCTAATCTACCATTTTATAAATATCCACATAGTCTGTGTTAGGCCGGTCCTACTCAAGTGAGATAAAACCCCTGCAACACCTAAACTACTTCTAGCACCTGAGATAGTCCACTTAGGCATTTTCAGATACCTTCATGTTAAGTCAAATTGTTATAGTTTCAGGAAGTTGTCTAAATTCCTCTTCATGGAGCAGCACTAGAAGTGGATAATGTTACATTTCTTAATCACATTATGATTTGGCATACCATGACAATAGCAAAAGGCTAGGGGTGAGGATTTTGTGGGCAGTAATTCTGAGTGGGTGCTGTGGTCATAGAAGTTCTTTAACAACACCTGGTGCCTCCTTTGGTCCGATAGCATGTAAGGATTTTAATAACGCTATGCGTGGCACTGACTGACAGGACAGCTTCTTAGAGCTCTGCTCCTTTTATAACCTATTGCCTGGTGATTGTCTGCTGGAGAGTTTGTGATCCTGTAAAATCCTGTTCGATCTCCCTAGAACAGCACTTAATGGGAAAGACTGAGCAACAAATCAAGAAGTGATTTCTACAACCAGAAGGGATGTAGAGGTGAGTTAGATTCATTAGGTGAATGAGGGTTCAAAGATAAGGCAATAAACATGTCCAAAACATTGCCATTGTTCAGAAACATTAACTGGAAAGGAAATGTCGGAGCAAAAAATTATCTCTATTTTTAAATTGCTTTTGCAGTCTTCCTCCTGAAACAAACAAAAAACCCAAAGAATAATTACCCAAATTTTCTTTTAATATTTCTTTGCTATATATCCATAGGAGAAATTAAAATCATCAGAGCAAAGCCACAAGCTCTCCCAGACTTGGGCACTGCACCTGTTGTGTTCTTATTCTGTAGAAAATACAATAGAAAGGAAAGAAATGAGTAATTCCTTCTGGTCTTTCATCAAAGCATGACACATGTTTTCCATGTGTGTAACTCTATGAGGCCCCAGGCAAGACATCTTTTTCATCATTCCTTTAGAAGTTGGAGGGTAATACTCTCCTGCAGATAAATACTGGAAATCCTAAAGTACAACCCTTCCTTCTTTACAGTTTCAAAATCTCACTGGAAAAAGTTAGGGGATGATCCATCGGTGCAGGGGTTGCATAGCTTCTGCCCAAGTCCTGACTTGTATTGATTTCTCTGTGCATCTTGGTAATACACACGAACAGAGGATTTTTGCCCTTATGCCATTTGCTTATTTCCACGTTAGTGCATATTTTTCAGCCATGCCCTTTCCTTTTTCAGCACAAATCCAGTCAGCTGTCTGTTATTCAGTCTGGGTTGAATCACTTTTGAATGTTACTAGACATTTAAAAAGAACCACAAACAATTAGACCTATTAAAAATACCAAAGAGATAGGGTTTCCTACTTTTCTACCTAGTCACCCTGGTACCATGCTGCTGCAGCATGGCTCTTGGAAACCTCTGGGGATCAGAGATTTATAAAATATACTGAAAATATAGATCTCCTAGCAGGTATGTAACCCTCTAAGTATAAGTCAAGAGCTTCTTATAGGAGACAGCCAAGCCACACAATAGGAAGGCAATACCCTTTTCTGCTTTTTGTCTGGGGAAAATCCTTTTTATCCCAATGACAGAAGTCACAAAGAATCTTTAGATTTGAACATACTTCTATTTCTGTTGAGCACTGTTATTCTGGAGGAGTGCAATATAAAAATATAATTGGCATAGATAATGGAAAATAACTCATATAAATCTTTTTTCTTATGACTAGGGTAATGTTATTATTACGACTACAGTTACTTTTTAATTTTTTTCTCTTTGTTCCCACTGAATATAGTTATCCAGCCACTATCACAACTCCACACCCATGTACTTACATGATGAAAACTTTGACATTTAAAAAAAGAAATTACTTAACGTTACAGCAAAACAAGCAAAAGAGAGGATATTTCCATGTATGTTTCTGAGCTTAATTTTAGCTGATCAAAATCTTACAACTCTGAGTGGCCCCACAGTAGACATTTTTTTAAATTTATTTTTTCCAAAACATGGTTTGGGGAACAGTGAAACATTATATTTTGTTGGCAAACAGTTACAAAAATTGAAACCTTTAATCAAGCTCTGCTAAATGCTTCATTTTATAAATTGTTTATGAGTTAACCAGGAGTTTCCATACAAATCTGTTTCACTTTAATAATAGTCTGGAATTTTCTACACAGTACTCTGTCCAGTACAGTCTTCTACTGTTCAGATCTGGTTACTGTTAGAGTCTGATCAAAATTAGTCTCATTTACAGAAAACCTTAGATATTGTTTGTGAATAAATAATTGCTGCTAATACTGAATTAAAAAAAAAAATGAAAAAAAAAGCCTCTTAAAGGTCTTCTTGTCCCTGTTGCATGCCATAAGGGAGGAAAGCAGTCACTGCCTACCCGCCAGCCTCCCTTGGTATGCCTGATGTGTTGACATGAGTTTCCCTTTGCCAGCCCGGAGTGAGGACCTGTGATTTTTGCTCTTAGCCTTAACACAGCTGCAGCCCAGACTCGCCCCTGAGCCCCACGACCGTCCAGGGGGATTAATCTGCCGTACTAATGACAGGTCAGGCTGTTGGGTCAAAGTATTTTGTCATGTTGTTAAGTGCTCGGGGTTCATGCCTAGACACAGGATACCAACAGAGGGAAAGCACGTTGAGTCACCCTCCTGACAAAGGAGTGGTGAAACAACCGGTGTCAAACATCGTTTGACAAGCATTCCTGCCCTCTAGTGGTAAAACTATGCTAAGTTTAGTTATTGCGCGTCACACAGGCTTGTCAAGCTGAAAAAGAAGAAGGAAATGATAAAATATGTATTCTCTCATATTCATTCACGTGCCTCTTGGTGTCCGGATTTCAAGAGGTCTTTGTAGTCCTGCAGGTTTTTCCTACATCAGATGAGATTCTTAGAGATGTTTTAAGAGCCAGCAGAAAAAGCCCTGACTCTAGTTTAGGCAGACCTGTGAATAATTCTACATGGATAGAAAGTGGAGATTTTTCCAGGCTTATTACTACTCAGAGATTTATTTTTTTTTATGTTGGGTTTTCTTTTTTTTTTTTGTGTGTTTTTTTTTGTTTTGTTTTGTTTTGTTTTGTTTTGTTTTGTTTTCCTAAACCTGAACCTTAGGGAGCCTTTTAGCAATCAGAAGGGGAAATCAAGAAAGAACAGTGTTAGGGTTGTAATTGTACCACTTTGAATTGCTTCCTGGTAGCAACATACATTTCACTATGCTGAAACGCAATGCACTGTTACCCTTTATTTAAAAAACAATTTGGCAATTGTGTAAAAAGAATCAAAAAAACTACAAGGAATCTTCGTGTTTCCTCATGTCTTGCAAAAATTTATTTAGAAAGACATATCTTTTTAACAGCTCCAAAAAATGATGTTCTGAAGAAAAAACTTCTTTTCAGAGCCCTAGAGATACTGCCACATCTTCACTTCAGATGTACAACTTACTCTGTATGAGCTCACAGTCTTGACCAGGACTGATGCATACTCATACTCCATCTCTACTAGCATGTGTCACGCGATGTGGTAAAATCAAATCTAGATTTAGACAGGCCTAGGAAAGTTGGAAATTGCAGCCAGATTAATTTACGTGCCGTGAAGCACGTGAAGAAAGTTTGTATCTGCACACATTCAAGGTGATGTGCAGAAATACAAGAACTAGCAAATCAAATACTCACACCAGTTATAAAATTAAGCATTACAAAAGCAGATGAGAAGAGACAGCTAACAACATGCCTATTGTCATTTCACATAAATACCTAGTAGCAGCCTATGCAAAAAGAGAGACTTCCTGTTGCATCTAAGAAAGAAAAAGTAGTTTCAGCTATCATCTTGGACTTCTTTTTCCAAGAGAAAAAAAGAGCCTATAAAAATAGTCTGTTTAGTAGGGAATGTGAAAAGAAGCACATCAAAGAAAATGAATGTAGAGACAGATGTTGTACACATTGCAACGAAGAACGTGAATTCTTCCAAACTTGTTGCTGTGACTAGTCATACATCTGTAATACGCAGATATGGCTTTTCTTGGAGTGGAATGTATTCATGCATTTACATCCAAAGGTTGATTCATTAAAGAAAAATCCAGGGCTAAGATTTTCAAAAGGGAGTAATGATTTTGAGATCCCAAGTCCAAACACCTCAAAAGAATTTTATGTGCACTCACATAAAATTGCCAGGTGGGGATGTTGGAAATGAATGCATGCAAAAGGCATGAGCCACTTGAACCATGCACTGGGTTTACAGAGGATAATTCATAACAGCTTTACCAACCATGCAGCGTAAAACTGACTTTGTGAAACACCTATCTCTGTGAGACTCACCATTGCTGGCAATAAGAAGTTCTAGTATGTTAGAGCGTAAGTTTCAAAAAGTTTATTTTGGTTTATTATTTTCTGTATTGAATTTCATTTAGAATTGTCAGTCTCATTTACTGCTCTATAAATTTATCTGGGTAATTATTTAAAAGAAAGATACAGCTGCAAGTAACTCGTTAATTATTTAAAAAATAATTAATAGACTCGTTCTTAATTTGTTGCATTAGAATGAGTCTCAAAGTATTGTTTACATCAAATGATGCTATTTAAAGGGTAATATTATTACAGTCGTGTTGTTAAGTATTTCAGGCAGTAAATGTCTCATAAAAGTCCTCATAAAAGTGAGGAGTTTTTTGCTTGGTGGAAGGATTTTTGTTTGTGACTTTTTTATTTTTCTGTTTGTTTGTTTGGGTTTTTTTTTTACCTTGTGATGCAAGTATGAAAATCAAGATATTTGGATATTTTAGATACTTTGTACATGTTTCTTTTTTGCCCTTGCAAAGTATAATAGAAATTAGAGGGAAGAGTCCTTTTGTAGTTGTCAGGAGTATTTTGAGAAAATGTGGATTATTCTTAATTAACTGGGGAATACTACAAAGCCCTGGTAGAAGTGTAGATCTTTATTCAGCCCATCTAACTTTAAATGCTGAGTTAAGATGTCTGCATCAGAAGCCTATTCACCTGAAGTTCCCTTAATCACTGGTGGAAAGCCATAGATCCTCAAGACCATGATTCACGGTCTGAACTGCCTTTGTAAAGTAACCTCCCCTGCTGATTGTGAAAAGTTTTCTTTATTCTCCTGCACCATTTTTTGTCTTTTTTTTTTTTTTTTTTTACTTCTTATGGGTCTTCTAATACAGATACGGACTGTGGTTCATAGTATTTAAACTTGCAGTCAATAAATTTGCTTTTCTTAGTTGTCAGACCTTTCAGAAGCTGATCATGGATAACAGGAGTCCATGGATCACAGGCTGAAAACAGTTTCCATATAGGTGCTAGTTGCTACAGCAACAAGGCTCTAACTTGTTAATAAGCAATTAACTCTATAAGCTGTTGTTCCGTAATTGAATGGAAGTACATTTCAGGACACTGAAGGTTTGTGTTGAAGCAAAATGAAAATTTGTTCTTTTCAACAGAATAAGGGAAGAATAATATGCATTACTTAAAATAAATATATCTGTCTTAGAGTAAGAGCCATTAAAATGAATCAAGGCTGTCAAATATTTTGGGAATTACAATCAATTTGCCAGGTCTCTAGAATCACAGAATCTCAGAATTGTAGGGGTTGGAAGGGACCAAGAATTGGCAGTGTGCCAAAAATAGGTTCTATTCAGAGACAACAAGGCAAAGAAAATATCACAATTAAGTAGTAAATGTTTGAGCCTCAGGGTCTAAATACTCATTAGAGAAAACAGGCTTATAAGCTTGCAAATGTGGGAAATGTACAGATTTTTGTTCCAAGGAAGAATCAGCAGCCCTGTGACTGGAGGACTCACTGGGATAAAGAAATAAAAACTGTTGGGAGCTTCCAGATCTGGAAGCCCAGTAGGGCAAGGCTGTTGCAGCTCCACGATGCCTGAGTGCGTACCATAGGCACATGCACATGCACACAAGTGGGTCTTGTGGCAGACTCTAGGGTCTCTCCAGCAGATGACCAGTCCCCCACTCCCCTTCTTATGAAGACCATGACTCCAGGTGCCTCAGTCTCAGCAACATCCCCTGGCCCCCAGGCCACATGCTCCACTTGCCAGCTGGTTCATCTGGATGCTGGCCAGGGTCATGCACTGACAGCACATCCTCAGCATGCCCTGTGCTGGCACCACAGTCACACTCCTGACACTGTGCTTTGGAGCTACGGATATGAGATTTGCCCCAGGAGGAGCTTGGCAAGGGAATATTTGGCTTCCACCATCTGCAGTGCTCCTCTTCACTCCCTTTGTGTGTCTGTCAGCTTCTGACACTTAAGCTAACAGAAAGTTCAGGGTCTTCGATCAAAAATAACAACATCTAATGAAAATGTTTTAACCATTGGACTGTCAAGTATTTGTCAAGTATTTGGATTAATCCTCTGAAGTTTCTCAGCCTTCATCCAAAAATTATCCCAATAAACATTTTACAGAACTTTTGCACATTGTGGGGGAGAAGACCAACATTTTAATGAATCAACCTTTGCTGATGGAAACCACTTTACAAGAAAATTTTTAACCTCTAAAAAACTCCAGCCCTGCACCTCCCAGCTGCCATAATCAGAAACTGATAGTTACATTTCTTCTGTACAGGTGAGAAGAGAGCATGTGCTGGTGTTGATTCCAGCCAGGAGAAGAGCATAGCAGAGTCTTCTAGGAACACTTAGAAGTGATGCTTTAATTGTGTTACCCATGTAACGTCCAGCCAAAAGGACTATTAAGACATTCCTAACAGCCAAATCTTTTTCTTTAGTTCATCATTTAAAACCTGTATTGACCTCATGGACATTTGTTCTTTGCGAGGAGCTATAGAATAAATTACATACTACTGAATGGTTTGTCACATTTCATGTAACACATGTGTCTCAGCACAGTGATCTTTACACTGCTGCATGCATTGCATTTGTATTCATATTTTAACCATAAAACTGTTTTTAAGAAAACACTCATGCACAGCAGATGCACTTTATCATACAGACCCTATTTTCAATTGGATTCTGACTTAAGCAGTGACTTCTGTGACATGCATTTTCATGAGCAGATTAAAAAAAAATTGCACAATTAAACTAATACATTTCCCCTTTGTCTCTATTTTGTTTGCATTTTTGTTCCTGTTAGTCCTCTTCACATGGTGTATTTTATCAACGAATAATACTCAGAACTAAATGGATTATTTCACTAGAGTCAGCATCTGTGAAGGAGCACATACAGCAGAAGACAAAGACCTCCCATAGCTCATTTTGCCACTATGAAAGTTTGGAGGCATCAAGGTGTCTGAGACTGCACTTGTCATTTTTAATGGTTTATTGAGCAAGCATAAGTTTTTAAGTATAGGTTTAATCATCCATTCTCTAGACATATACCTTTTCAAAATGGTTTAGAAATGGTTTAGTTTGTACGCTTACATTAACTTGTCCGCATTTTATTTTTGGTACAAAGCTGATTGGTTTAAAACCTTAAATATGGCTTGTGGTCCATGGAACTTATAAGTGGGCAAAATAAATATACTTTCATTAATCTAGATCAGCATTCGGTCAATGTCTTCTCATGTAGTAACATGGTCTCCCCTGCTGATGACTTCTGGCTGTGATATATTATGCTCATGTTTTGACTGGGAGTCCAGCCCCTAGCAGAGACAAAAAGAACCTCAGTTGGGCTTTCATGTGTCTTTACAGGAACATAGCCAATTCAAAATATTTAGTTTTCAAGCCTCTGGTCTTTAAGGAAAATGAAATAAAACAAAAGCAGTTTTCTATGGAAAGCACACAGGTATTGCAAAGAAAAAATATCAGTTTGGTCGAATGCCTAATTTTCCATTGAAAGAGTTTCAATGTAAAATGTTCAAGCAACCATAAAATATAGCAATAAATATAAATTAATGGAATGTAATGTTTCAGGCTATTTCTTTACATGCACTTTCACACAGAGTCCTATGCACACTGACAGTGAGACCATACTGTTCATTTTACTTGTCATTTAAAGAATCAGGAAGAAGACACTGAAGAAATGTATTCTAAATGATAATCTTTAAAAAAATTCTCCTGCAAGGTGTCACGTTAAAGGACAAAGAAGTTTGACAGAAAAAAACAACCCTTGCATTCCATCTTGTCCTTAGATATCAGAGGGGCTGTGGGAGTCTGTCTTAGATACTGGGTGATACCCAATTCGTCACTGTAAATCTGGTTGCGTTCGATATGTCGAACTATCACCATTATGGATACACTGATTGTAAGAGCTATCTTCAGTCCAATTGGACTGTGGACTAGCATGGTCATACTTAAGGAATTTGGTCATGTCCGATGAGAACTCTCATGGCTAGAGTAATGAATCGTGGTTTATTGAAGCAACGGGAGTGCAGGTTCTTTTGGATTGGCAGTGATAAATACCTTGTCTGCAAAGCATGTGCAATTACCAAGAATATGGATAATATAGCCAACTGAAAATGTATAAAATTAGGAAAGAACTGTATAGAG
This sequence comes from Heliornis fulica, assembly GCA_013399135.1. Classification (NCBI taxonomy): domain Eukaryota; kingdom Metazoa; phylum Chordata; class Aves; order Gruiformes; family Heliornithidae; genus Heliornis; species Heliornis fulica. Next base: position 270,314 of record VXBZ01011481.1, on the reverse strand, counting down.
ACTTCTAAGTTTCCTGGGAAGGCACCTGGTATAGACAAGTGTTTGAATCTCATTCTATAGGTGTTCCTATGGAGGGGTGGAGAGGTTCAGCCTGTTGACTGATCCCAGAAGTCAGCAATGCCTGCAATGGTATTTTCCCTAATATCTCCTCTCACGTAAGCCATTTTAATCCTATTTTCTTACTTTCAGGTGGAGCTTGAGTGACTGTAGCTGTATGTACCTTCGTTATGATTGGTTTGTACGGTTTAAAGAAATTCAGAGCCCATGCTCAGTGAGGGGTGGTTGTACCATAGGGACAGGTAGCCTTTGGGGGATGGAGGTGTGCTTTGGAATTATAATGAGTTTATAATGAGCCAGTTTCAACCAAAGAATGTGATTTTGATGAAAAGTAAAAAAAAAAAAAAAAAAAAAGGTAGCTGCTGGCTCAGGGTAACAACTCTGCAGCTTATCAGTTCCACAGTACCATCAGTGCCATCAAGACCCCATCCCTGTGGTGTTATCACAGAGCCTGGCCATAGTGCCTTCACTTTGCTCCACCATCTATGCAGTTTCTCTCAGAGTCAGCACACTAAGCTGGCAGGTTATGTTGTTTATGGAAAAGACTCCTTACATATCAACCCCATTCAACCCTGGAAGTTTCCTTAACACTGTACCTTCTCTTCAATATGTTATCTCCTGTAATTATGCCACATGGGGTGTATTGAGACCAAATTAACATGACACTTCACTGAGAAACTACTTCCTAGCCTTTAATGCAGACACCTGTAAAATATAACTGAGCTTAGATAAATTTTTTAAAATATTAATTCACCGAGTAAGCATGGGCTTTCTAATTGTGTTTCTAATTTTAAGAGGAAAGACTAATGTGGGATGATTATGGCATTCCCAACAATGTTTAATGAGACAGAGAATTAGCTCAACTTCAGATGTGTCAAATATGGTAAGTCAATGGATTATTAACTTTAATGCAGCAAATGCATTGTTAGTCTCACATTTAACAACATAAAAGTCCAAGATAATGGTTGGGAAACTGTGAAAAAATAACCTGTACATTACAAGTTCATAATAAAAACAGTGACCTGTGAGTATATGTAAGTGGATAAGGGGGGTGGTGAGTAACAGCAGAAGCAGCAGAGCGGAAGAGAAGGGAGAAACAAAGATGCATACCAGTGACCGTTTATAATTATATCACCCAGAAAGCAGTTTAAGAACAGCTGTAACCCATATGCTTTTTCCTCTTGTCACTGGCTAAATCTCAAAAGCTAAGTGATTATACTGTGCTAAAGAAGTGCAGAAATCATGTTATCAGTCCCTGGGTAGGGCACATGTGTGCTTACTTCCACCTGATCCATCAGGATTACAGAGAAGAGAGCTTAATTGGGCCTTTGGTTGAGGTACTGGGTGTACTAAGGGTTCTGTTTTCCAGGCTGGTGCAGCACAGATGTACATGGATGGCCTACACTCCCTAGTGATGCCACAACACACAGAGGTGCTCCTAAAGCTACGCAGGAACTTCCATTAACTGACACCAACACTGGTGTGGGCTGGACAGCTGCAGCGTTTTCTGGGTGAGAGATCCCTGAGTTTCATCGATGTGCCTCATATTGGATCTCTCACATCTATCTGTCAGGTCCTTTTGGGACGCATGCAATTATAGAGGGTGGAAAAAGGGTGTTGGATGACAATTTGTAGAAAAATATTAGAAAGTGAGTCAATATGGTAAAACATAAGGTAAGGATAAATTATAATTCTAAGAATATGCATAAATATTTTAAAACATATGATAAAACTAGATTATAATTCTTGTTTGCAGTGGTCCTTCAAGAAGTTGGAGAAAAGGAAACCTGGATGCTTTGACATGGCAACAGAAAAGATTATGAGCAAGCATGCAAACCACATATCCTATTTTCAGATATCCTGGAATAATGGTAGTCATGAAAGCCTTTGGGCACCACAGGCATTTTTTTTTTTTTTTTTGTTCTTTTTCACACAGTGAAATCTTGAACATGGTGCTCTTGTATAAAGTAACAGTAACTGTGTGCTGCAGTGAGGGATGGGACTCCTTCCCAGGCAGTTGTTGGCTGCTCCCTGCTTTGATCTTAGTAAACAAAATCTTTCAGAAATTAGGTGGAGTAATGGAGAGTCTCAAGACAATGAAGCAAAGGGCTACAGATGCATGTTTCTGTTATAGACCAATTAGACAGCAAACAGGGATTGAAACAAAGCCAGGTTATCTCATTGTGTTTTATGTTCTTGGGATCAACAGAGATGATTCAGAGATTCCTTGTACTGCTTTTGTGCTGAGTTTAGGATAGTTTATTTTGTAAATACCTGCTTATTATGAGACATTTTGTTCTGGTAGAAGGATCTTGAAGTGGTAGCTATTCCTTACAGAAGGATGGTTGAAAATTTTACACAACATTGGTCTTAGTTAAGTGGTTTTATTAAAAGTGACTTTATATCGATCTGAAAATGTCAATGCCAATAGTGAACTTTAATTAAGTTTTATACATGTAAGCATCTAAGCATTATAGGAACATATAAAGTTAGGTGCTGAGATGAGATTTTTAAAGCAGTATATTTTCATTTAGGTTTTTCAAACAACACTCAATTCTTTTGATGACTGTTTTTTGGGGGGGAGAGTGGGGGTAGGGGTGTGGTTTGTATAATGACAGCTGTGTGCTGTACATATCCAAATATTCAAGAGAACGTTAGAAAACCTCAAAATAATGGTGTGTTTCTGAGGCAGAAACATTTTGATATGAGCTGGTGTTTCAATATTTTACATTCTTGGGAGGGGTGAGGTAGTGGGAGAGGATTTCATGTTCTTGGAAGTTGATATCTTTAGATATCAGGAAAAATTTCTTTACTGAAAGGGTTTTTGAGCATTGGACCAAGTTTCCCATGGAAGTGGTGGAGTCACCATCCCTGAAGGTATTTATAAAGGGAATAGATGAGGTGCTGAAGGACATAACCTAGAGGTGGACTAGGCAGGGTTAGGCTGTGTTTGGATTCGATGATCTTAAATGTCTCTTCCAACTCAAGTGATTCTATGGTTCTGTGATTCTAAGGTCCTTTAATTTAAGCTGACTCTGATAAATTTTCAATTTCAGGAGAAGATTTCAGGGTGAGATTTTTAACTGTAAAGGAACAGACATGTTCCGGAAGAAAAAAAACCACCCAAACCTTTATTGGAAGGCCATACAGATTTGAATGCAAAATATTTTCAAATAGTATTGCATTTTTCCTTTTTCTAAGTAAGAGTTATTTTTTGCTATTTTGAGTGTAATAAACATTTCCCAAGTGTCAAAAGTTGGTGAGCATACTACAAATTACAACAGGAATTCCCTCTCTGCAAGGAAATACAGAAAGCAGCAGCAAAAAACACAGAAATTTGAAGGATCGAATAAATCAATGTAGCAAATTATTAAAAGTATCATGAAAAAAGATTTTGAAGTAGCTTTTCAAATAAGAATCAGAGTACAATGACTGTAGAGATCACTTCAAAACAAGGTCATCACTGACTTACATATCTTTTTTTCTGTAGATGCGACTGACAAGAAAGTCACAAACATTTTATTACCTCTCTCCAAGGTTATAAAGTTCTCATTTGTAACAATTTTTCTTGTTGACCTCTGACCCCATCCTACCATGTCAAAAGAAAGACTACTGTGATTAGAGAATATTAGTCAAAAGACCATAATGAGTAGGTCTAGCATGAACCCTTCTTCCTAAACAGCACCATTTTATTCTGCAAACCTCCTTTCTGCATCCATTCTGTAACAGCTGCCTCTGACAGTAATAGAAATAAGCCTCTTCTCCCACAGAGCCAGCACAGCTAGGAAATCCTAAGCTGCAAATTTTGTTCCATCTTGTGTATCAACAAACCTGTTTAATAACTTTCAGCTGGATACACCTGTGCAATCCTGTTGAGGGAAATAGGGTGATGGTACCATCCATGGAGAACTTAATTTGGAATTTAGTATTGCACAGATGTAGCCAGGAGCTCATTTGCTTTGCAGCATATTTATAACTAGCAGCGATAAGTGACATGAAAAAAAGAACAACAAATGCTCTAGAACATCTAGCTTGACTCTAAGATATTCAGAGGAATCAGTCAGAAATAAACCCAACACAACAACAGCAAAGCACAACAAATAATATCCACCCCTCATTGTATTTGTAAGCTAAGCATATTTGATACAGAAATTCTTGAGTGATAATGGTGTGGAACCCACAGTGCTGTTAGTACAGGGATTTTTCAGGATATGACCACAGTTATTTTAAAAAATCAAAAGCTACAGACTAAACTACTGATTAGTCCAGATTAGGGCATTTTTTCACCACTGGGGAAACAGTTCATTTCAAAATTTGTAAATATAAAATGAGGAAAAGTTTGATCAGTTTATCAAATATCCAACATGACATAAATTTAGAATGAATGTTAACTTAATGTTATAGTAAGTGTAATAGCTGCAAAGACCTAGAAACATTCACCAAGACATTTAATCTAGAGCCTTGTTTTAGGGTGAATTTTGCTTGAAAATGAGCTATATTGTGATTTATGTGTTGTAGTGAGTAAGCACTGCAGAGCCATAGAATAAACAGTTTCTCCTAAACTGGACGCAAAGCTGTGTTCACTGATTGTCTTAGACAGTGTGGTTGTGTGGTGTCCTACAGCTGTGCCTGTTAAAAATTGTAGTCAGAGAATTTGATTTGTCTGCACCTTCCTGAATAAACAGCCCAACCAAGAAGCTGCATAGGTTTTATGGAGTCTGCATTGCAGATAATCCTCGAGTTAAATCTACAAAGCCAAGCATTTACTTTGGAAATGTTCATGAATACAGTTATAGGTATTTATATCAAAGAAATCTTAGTAACTCCTTGTCATTTATTTGTGAAGAAAACCAAGTACTCTGACAGTGTGTTTCCTGTGTGGTTTTTAAGTTAAAACATTTGAGAGCATATATAATAGTAGAAAGTCTTTTATAATTGCAGGCTTTCATTATTATTTGTAGGGCTGTAGTGCATTTTATCAATATGATGTCAAAGTCATTCTATCTTTCCATCTATAAGACAACTCTCTGATGGCTTTTTCATGCATGATGCCAGTTCTGCAAGTCCAAGTTCATTATAATTGTGTGAAAACTTTAATCAAATTTGCAGATGTCAGAATTATCAGGGCATTTCACATAGTACGAAACCTGCTGCTGCTTTGGTGGAAGTGATGTTAAGGTCCTCAAAAGATAAAAAAAAATCTTACTTCAAAACAATTATTTTCATTATTTATATATATCCATCTATATTCCCATGTTTTATAGAAAAGTATGAAGTGACTGCCCTGAGGTTACTTTTACTTATCTATCTTTTTTTTACCCTGCCTTCTAAAAAAAAAAAAAAAAAAGAAAAGAAAATCTTGCAAGGTCTTTCTTTGCCTTCTTTGATTTGTATTACTATGATCTTTTTATGTACTCTGACCTTTTTATTAAGACTTCCTTCAGGCTGGATATCCAGCATGATGTACTATCACTTGCTTCTTGTAGTATAAGTACTTGTCTTATGCCCAGCAAAAGCTGAATTGATTTGTGAATAGGCACAATATCTAGTCCTTGATTTTAAATTCAAAGGTGTTAATATGCTCTCTCACCAGATGAAGCAGAATAAGTGATTAAAGCAGGGCACAGAAACTGTGTAAGTATCAGTATTGCTGTCTCTCACCGTGGTTTTCAAGCCTGTGGATAATTTCTTTAAAGCTCCAGCTTCTGGAGTCATGCAACTTTACAGAATTTCAGCAGTTGCACTGATTTGCTATGACCCTAGAAGCAAGTCAAATAAATGAAAATTACTGGTTTTAATTCCAGAGTTTTAAAGATTTCTCAAGATTTGGTGGTCTGACTCATGACATTTGGACACTGGTTTGGCAATATTGGTACACTCATAATTCTCCTAGCCAGCTCTTGTGAAAGAGTTAGGAGTGCAGTGGCATAAACACATTGAAAACCACATTCTATCTGCAGATAGACACAAAGAAAGATTGAGGCATAAACAGACAGAAAAAAACCCCTTCTAGACAAAACCAAATGAATAAAAATGAGAAATCTTGTATATTGCTCAATGTTAGATATATCTTCAGTTCCTGGATACATTTCCAGTGTAGAAATCTGTAAATGCCATCTCTGGACAACATACAAATTCTAGCAAGGTTCAGACAAGAATACATCCCACCTTGTTTAGACTTGTAATTAAGGTTGCTCACTTAAAAGAGTGAGTTTATATTCTTCCCACTCTTTCTTAAAGGTAAGAGGCATCTGCAGAAAGTGCAAAGGAAAAATCTGGATCCCGTTGGGAAACTGGGATTATGGAAGGCAGGCCAGATAGCTTGCTGAGACCTCCATTCTGCAAAGTCCTGCATGGTGCACAGTGCTCTCCCTTCCCCAAGCAGAGTCAGAGATGAATGTCAAAATCCCTCTTTTGGTGTAGGACAGAATTGTGAGCAAGTGTCCTAAGTGCTAAAACATTTGTAATGACATTCATAAATGATCTCCAGGAAGCAGAATGGTAGACCTAAACATCTGAATTGTTGTTTCTCATTGACTGGTGAAATCATTACTTTTCAACATTATGTATCTTAGCAAAAATGACATTGGATAAATCCAGAATCTCTTAGTTGGGTATAGACCATACTGTCTGCATGACTATTGTTATGTATTAAACCTATATTTATAAATATATATTTATACATCAATTTAATAGATTAAAATTTTTAAAAGGTATATGGGTGAACAAGTCATGAAATGCAGCTATATAGTGAGCACGCATGCTTATAACAAGTCTGCTTAGAAAAAAATGAAGAAAGAAGAGTCTGTCTTGCTTATCATATAATAGTTCAAATATCCAGTGGGAAAATACAGAAATGTAGGTTCTATACTCCAAGAACAATTTACATTATTTTTATATATTAAATACTTCAATCTTCAGTCTGAATCTAGAAAAAGATATTTATCTCTGTACAGATACTGATGTGTCTTTAAAAAATCAGGTTATCTATCTAAATCTTTATTGTAACATAGTAAAAATAGTGGGTTTTAATTATTAAATCAATGTTTTTTCAAAAGGACTTGAAAGTTGAAAAGTGTATCACGGGCAGCCAAAAAGAACAGTGTGGTGGAAATAACTTCTCAAGTCACAAAGTAGAAACAAATGGGGAATTTATTTTCTTGTCTGAATAAAATGGAAGAAAAAAGAAAACACCAAAGAATTTTTGGGGTATATTTTATAAGATAGTGTGAACAGGTGTGAGAAACTCAAAGTTGTGTGTTATTAATAATCAATTATTGGTGAGTTGCTTAAAATTCTCTAAAATTAAGGTCATTCAGACTTTCTGCATTAATCCTCTCATTTGATTAGTACAGTCATGATAAACTTGTCGATGAATATCCTACAGTTAGCAGTTACCTAGCCCTCCTCTTCTGCTAGCAGGAAGCCTTTTTGGAAAAAACTGTCAGTGAAATGGTAAGCTGTAAAGAGTAACATTAGTAAATTCCATGTAAAGAAAATATTTTAAAAGTGAATTACTGCCAAGAAATTCAGAAAAGCAGTTCTCAGCAGATGTATTTTTAATTCCTGATCTTGCAAATATATCCAGATGTGATTAAAATCAGTCTATTCTGTATCAATCGTTTACACAGTTTTTTAAGATAAAGGCATTCTTTAATAAATATTTATATAGCTTTGGAAGGTCCCAATCCTGCACACACTCACGAATAAGTGGGACGCTTATGACAAGTACAACCCTTCACAACAGTGCTCTATAATTTATGATATGGTGTAATGAGTCTGTGGGAAGTAAAACAGTGCTCACCCAGGAATGCAGTGAAACAGAATCTCAATCTTATCTTTATTCACAAATATGCTCAACAGAATGAACTTCAGTACTGAAGTACCTAAATCCCACTGACCCTTTTTTTTTTTTTATTTTTTCTCTTCTTCTCCAGCTCTGGACATCACGCCTGTGTTCTGAAATCATGTTCATTTTTTACTGCATGCCATAGCTTCTTGTTTTATAAAATGAACTCTGGGAGCTACCAGCTCAGAGAAGATAATCTCTGAAACCTGTCTAAGCTGTATCTTTTCTGTTCCTACCAAACTGCTGTTAAGTACAGTAATTTGTGGTAGTTTGATATGTATCTCAAAATAGTAATTTGTGGCCAACATTGTCTCATGATATCAATATACAGTCCAGAATTTACTAGAATGGATCTTTGCTACAAAGCTTTCTCCTGTGATTTTCTTGGGCTTTTTCCATTTTAGTACTAAATCTATTTTATTCTGTTTGTTATTTTCACAGCACGATGGATTGAAGTAGTTAGTGAAAATAAAACAAAATTACGCGTCCATGCAGCTGGGGAAGTTTTGGTTCATACAGACTTGGTAGGGTGTAAGTCTGATATTCCCCTCAACCTAAGTGTAGGTATTTTTTCTAAATGCTTTTAGAAATAATACTACAAAGAACTAAAGTGAGAAAATTTAGGAGCTAAAGTACTCTGTTGCTCTTTTCATGTCATGTTTTTTTGTACCAAGAATTTACTTAAACTGTTAGATGCTTTGGCTATTTCACTCTGTTCATGACAGAAGATATGATGCACCTAATATTCCACAGGATTTTTGCACATGTATTTTACAACTATAATGTTGTAGGGGTTTTCTTAGAGAGTCTAGATGATTTTTCTGATTTCACTGTGAAACACAAATGGCTGGGAAGTTTTGTGGGGAGTTTGTGTAGAGGTTGACAAAGGATATAATACTGGAAAAATGCCTGGTTTATATGTCATGCCCACACTGAATCTTCCAGGAAGGAAACTACAGTAATAGGTGCAACCTATTTGTAACTAATTTCACATAGAAGGAAAACCAAACCAAACTCAAACCAAAACAAAACTAAACCAAACAAAAATCAGATTAATACTCTTTCTCATTTACTAGTCAATATGTCCTAATAATAGTAAATACCAAATCTCTGGGAAGTAGCCTTCATCAGACTAGCCTCTTCTCTGCAGTCCAGTAAATGACTGGAAATGGAAGCTGCTAATTACCATTATCCATCACTGCAGAGATGGTTTCTGATGGTTTCCTACTGCTCTAAAGGTCAGAAATACAGTCCTAATTTTTAACCTAATTTTTCTGCTACCTAATTTGCCCATTTGTTCTAAAGTCAGCAATGCCATTTATACTTTAAAGACAATTAATCTCTAGCTTTTTCATGGAGAAAGTAGTATGCTATCTTAGCATGCTAAAATCTACTACTTAGTTTTAATTCAGTATTACCAAAAAGTCACGGCTTCCTCTGTGAGCCAGGTTGTCCATGTGATAATATCTGTCTGGAAAGAAAACTTGTGTTGACAACAGTAGTAGACTGTTGTAGAAGTCTACACGAGTAGACTTCTCCATAAACACTGACCCGGGCTACTAAGTTCAGTGTCACATTACACTGACGTGTAAAGTGAACAGTGGTGAGCAGCCCAGAGCTATGCTTGTAGGTTACACAAGGCTGCATGCACACGGCTGTGTTTCTTCTGGATGAAAGCTGGCTTATGTGGAAACAGCTTGAATATCTATTTACCAAGTCTTCTCATGTTTCAAGTGTCATAACTAGCTTCTGTGAACAGATACTGCACCTCTGCAGTATCCTTGAACTGTTCGTCATTTCTCAAGTGCTGCGAAGGCCTAACTTGTGTTACTCTTGTCTAGTATGCCAAGTGGGAAAAAAAAGAAACTGCCCGGTTATAGGGTGATTAAGTCTGTCTTTTCTCCCAGCACAAAGCATTTCCCCGATACAGGGAAAGCACACTGCATTTTCCTGTATTATGAGTACAGTAGCCCTCTTTGATGGTAATACCTATAACATTATTCTCATTGTCTTGATTTTATTTTTCTTAGATGCATTGATTAAAAAATATATTACTAAATGTCTCTAGATTGTGTAATGTTATATCCACAGTATCTGTATTACAGCTTTCCAAGAAATAACAATCAGAACTAGCTAATGCCATAATTGCATAGTCTATATATATGAGCAAAGGGATTTGTGTTTGGGTTTATTTTAATGATGTGTTTATTGTTAAATGCTTTTTCTCCTTTTCACTGTCTGCTGTTCCAAAACCAGTATATACTTTATCTTAACAACAACAAAAAATATGGATCTATACAATAAAAAGGTTGGCTGAAATAATGAATTATATAGATTTCCTATATTTTTGATATGTCAGAGGAAAAGTTTTCTATACATACAATTGAAAATGTTCCATCCATTTTTCAGTATGAAGTTAAACATAATGACTCACAATTCTATAGTGGGTTTCAGTTAACTGAGATTGTGATATTTGACAGAATATTTGACACTAAGAGTTCTTGTTTCAATTGAAGAAAACAAAGAAGCAATCAAAATGTTCTTATAAGGACAATCACTGCCTTCATAGATGCCCCTTGTTGGCCTGGAAATTATTATTAGGTATGCTAACACTGAGGCTAAATAGTTGGGATAGTTAAATAACCTGGTGCCTATGCAAATTACTTTTTATTCACTGGTTTCATCTGTGTTGAGGTGTTGATGTAGGCCGAGACATTGATTGACTGGCTATTGGCCAAAGAAGAGAAGCAGAGGTCTCCTTCCTTCACTCAAAGTGCAAGAGAACCAGTGATTAGTGTCTTTGAAACTGGTAGGTGTAATTGATAGGTGCATTTGTAACTGCCTACAGGCAGCTGATGACTGTCATCCCCTTTGTTGCTTGGCAGGAACAAGTTAAAATAACCATCTTTTTGTGATCCCTGGTCACAGATCTTCACATGTTCCTACTTTGTGTCACTTTGATCACTTCCCACTCTTCCTTTTTTCCTGTTTCCTCAAACAAGAAAGGAAAATATGGCTGATTTTCAGCATGATTTTTCCAGTGTTATAGAAAATTAAGAAACTAAGAGTTTTTATTAATAGCTGGTGCTTCTTTAACTACTTAAGCAAAATAAACTATTTGATCTAGAAATCCTAGCAAAGAAAAAGTAATGTTAAGCAGGTAGAGTATGAGAAATACATATTTTCCCAATTAATTTATAGAAATTTTACAAGAATTAAGCGTAAGTAAACAGGAATTTTCATGATTTTTACTTTTAAGACTCCAAGGACTTTTCCTAGTCCTGTCCCTTTCTGTCCTCTGAAGACCAAATTTAGTATTTTACTCTCTTCTTTTTAAATGAAAATTAAAACCTGAAAACAAGTTACAGTTTTAGTAAAATTCTCATGTATTACAAAGATCAATAGACATCCATTCCTGTTTTGATTTAAAACTTCTTCTATTCATAAAAGATTTCATTGTGCCATTGCATTAATACCTGTGAAAGATGATGAAATTCAGTAGAAAACTGTGCATAACTTTACAGGTGAAAAGCAGTGATTAAAGTATATAAATGAAGAAGGTAATTTTATTATTAAATAAATTTCATATTTATTAATGTATAACTTAGACAAATAGTGTAATATTATTGCCAGTTTTAGTTGCACGAGAACTACTATTTGACTAATATTTTACATAAGGGTTTATTTCTGCTATCCAAAACCAGTGCAGGGCTGTGGCAAGGTTTTTCATAACTTTTAGCAGTCACTGAGGTTGATTCATGATTTTAAACACCACAGAACATTTTTTAACTGGTGAAAAAAAAAAAAAGTAGTGTTTAAATCTATTTTAATTAATTTAGGGCTAATGCTCAACCCATCAGGCTGAGTAGCATCTGTGTCTCTATGAATGAATGTATAATGTCTTGAGTGAATGTTTCCATCTGCTACTGGTTCTTAATCAAGAATTATTTTTTTCAACCAATATTCGAGTGCTTTATTTGCAACATGTTCTTGATAAGGTATTACATCCTCTCCCAACTCCATCTCTCAAACTTAATTTTTAAACATTTCATTCTATTGCAAAATGGTATTTTGCTATCTAAGATTATTTAAATTTTTATTATCTTCACTCAATTTACTTTACAGATATAGGTAAAACTTATGCTAAAATGTCTAATTAACATGTTTTTGATTCTTTTCTTTATCATTCTGGATTGGCAGCTAAACATTATGAAGTAGAAATTAATTAATTTTATGTCCTTTTTTTATGTAAAGAGTCCAGCTAAATTGAAAAGAGCTATGTAAACCCCCCAAAATCCATAATCTAAATGAAATGATGTAGAAACACATTTTCACTTTTTTTTACCCAGGGTGAGTACACTCAGCTAGGAGTGAGGGAGACTCATGGTACACCCTTCTCCTCTCAGTAAATATTGCCCTGAAGATTTTTGTCAAAGTGCTTCCCTGTCCAATATTACCATGAAAGACGCTACTGAGTTTTGTGGACTCAGTAAATGTGCAGGAAATATACTGTAAATGCAGGTGTGCAGCTCCAACAGATGTGACCAAGAATTCATCACAGTGATGGTTGGGTCACATTGACAGAGGAGAGATATTTTGGCAGGTAAGCACTTAAAATCCATCTTTAATCTAAAGCCAGGATTGTTGGATAAAAATAAAGAGGGGACGTGAAGAAATTCAGGTTTGCTCTGTAAACCCCTCCCTGTCATTTAAAAAATATTTATATGGAAATGACATCCAGGGTGGAAGAGACTCAGAACAAATTTCTATTGGGAATTTCCGTAGCCTGAGTTTTTCTTCATCCCAGATTCAGGATAATATAAGAGAATACAGGTAAATGCATACAAAGCAGGTAAGTAAAATCAAGATATGTTGATCTATAAAAATAGCTTCTGGGACATTATCAGTGGTCATGATTTACTGTCTTTCCGGAGAGCAGCCCTGAAAGGCCACAGTAGCAGTGCTGATTTGTGTAAGTTGACTAAACTTTGTGAGTTACCTAAAAGATGTAAAATGCTTGATGTGATCATCTGGAAGAGACATTACCTCAATGATGCATATCAGAGCCTGCAATTAATGGGACCTGTGGTGAACCTTTGGAACCTTTGGAACCTTTACTCATTCAACTCTGAACCTCAGAAAAAATTAAAAGCAAGGCTAGGCTATAGTACTAAAAACGTCTGGTGTCCTTTGACCCAGAGGTCAAGGGACAGTACATGGCTCACTTCTACCCACCTAAAACATTGGAAAGATTGTGGCTGTAGTCATACTGCACTACTGGGAATAGTGCTGGTCACACGATTTCTCCTGATCTGTGCCTAGCACTGTTTTAAATAGTCTATAACTATATTAAAAAACCCCTAAAAAACTAAACCATGACATCAGGTGTAGTATTTAAGCAATATGCCATGTCATCACTTAGGGCTGTGCCTTGGGTTTTTATTAGCATAGGGTCTGAGAACATAGACTCTACTCACACATGTGTGATTATGTTAGAGTTAACTGCATGCGACCCTTTAATCTTGGTTGTTTGGGTTAGGTTTTTTTTAAACATATTGTCTACTTGATCAAGATCAACTCTAAGTGATATGGTTTTGGTTTTTTTTTTCTCTTTGATTTACTACACAGGACATTAGATCATCTAGTCTGACCTATCAGACAGTTGCATTTCACATGTATCAAACTCCATTAGCTTCCACTTATCTAAAGTAAATCCTTTCTAAAGGCATTTGGTCTTGATCTAAAGACTCATAAAGATGATACTTGACTTGGTATTTTGATTCAGTTGAAAAAAATATTCTTGTTAAGAAAGCATGCTTTCATTTTAAAATGTCTTGATTCAGTTTCTACACAGCAGATGAACTTCTAAATTAGTCCTCTACAGTAGAGGTTTCTCTGGCATTGTGTTGCTTCTTTTCACTAATTAAGAATTGCCCTTGTTTTGGCTATTTTCTTTATAGCTTAGGTCTAGTGTTGTGCTTTGGATTTATTATGAGAATAACATTAAAAACACACTAATGTTTTTAGTTGTTGCTAGGGAGTTATAGTGTCTCCACCAAGTCAAGAAGCTGGGAGAGCACAGCCAGGACAGCTGAACCAGACTGTCCAAAAGGATATTCTGTATTACACAGCATCATGCTCCATATATAACTGGGGAGGCTAGATGGGAGGCAGAATCACTGATTGAATCAAACTGGGCATTGGATTGGGTTGGTTTATTTTTCCTTCCACATGTGGTGAGCAATTGCATTTATGTATCACCTGATTGTCATTACTATTATTATTATTATCTCCCTTTGTTATCCTATTAAACTGATTGCATCTCAACCCATGAGATATTTTGTGGTTGTCCTCTCCATTCCTTTGAGGGCTGAGGGTTGAGTGAGCAGCTCTGTGATGCTTAGTTACCAACAGGGGTTAAACCATGTCTGTTGTGCATTACAGTTAAATAATAATATAGTAATAATATACTTACATACACTTGCCTACATGTATGTATTTCTATACATGGTTTTAACAAGCATATATATATGTTATAGAATGCATACAGTGTCTTAAAGTTTAAGTACTGTTGTGTCGCAGAGATATTCTGCTTTCCCTGTACATACATGTATCCTCCAGGATCATCTTAGCACATTTTACTGTTTAAAACAGAATCATAGACTAGAGCCTAGAGCAAAGTAGACTTAATATTTTTCTTATTATTTTGCCTTAAACTTTTTAAAAGTATATTTTTTAAGAATTACTTTCTTCACCATAAAAATATAACCAGATCATATAGTATGGTTGTCATTTTCTCCTCATTTATCATTAAGCATTCCTTTATACCTGTGTACTTTATTGCCTGCATTTTCCTATTTGTCTCAATATTGTTAAGGCAGATGTTGATTTCAACTCATTACATAGTTAATCCCTGAAGAATGTAGAAGGAAGCTCTCATATAATGTTGATATACCACTGACCTTTTCTCTCTCCGCCAGTTGTTAATTCATTTATGACTTATTGTGATTCTATGGTGTACTTTTTTTAACCAGAATGCCACAGTAGTTCAAAACCCATACAAAATCTTATGTAATTTCTAAACTAACATAAAAAGTCAACTTTACTGAAAAATTTTTAACCTCATCAAAGAATTGAAGCAATTTTCTTTGATGGTATTTCTGATATTTAAAATCCAGCTCACGAGTATTAATAAAATTCTTGTTGAGCAGTCCTAGCTGAAATAAAATATCTTGTCAATTTTCCTATCATTCTCCTGTGGATTGACATAAAAGAAGTTATATCCTGTGGCAACTGAATCACCCCAATGGCCATTATTAATATTGCTATAACTTTAGTGGATTTACAGTCTTTGGAACTGCCAGGTGCTTTAAGGTAACTAAAAATTAACAGTGAGTTAGCTATTTCTTCATTCACATCCTTGGGCCTCAAGTACAAGATATGTGAACTTGAGACATCCAGAACGGATGTCTCTTTATTTTCCTAGTGGTGGCTGAATGATAGGAAAGTACTTCACTATCCCATGATAGGAATGAATCATCTTTCTTTTCCAACCCATTTCAG
Organism: Heliornis fulica; assembly: GCA_013399135.1. Classification (NCBI taxonomy): domain Eukaryota; kingdom Metazoa; phylum Chordata; class Aves; order Gruiformes; family Heliornithidae; genus Heliornis; species Heliornis fulica. The sequence goes on along the minus strand of VXBZ01011481.1, from coordinate 254,845 downwards.
AAGTTCAAAGTAACTATCTAGAAATTCAAACCCAATCTGAAATGGGACATTTCAATGGCAAGAGCCAGTTATCGGACTGTTATTTTTCTCCTTTTTATTTTCTGTCTTCTTGCACACAGATCTCATAGTCTCAAAGGTGATCTCATTGGCCTCTGTGTCCATGAACCAACCACAGATGAATGTACACACCGTCATGTTCAGAGAAGGTTGTGCTGAGCACAGAACTTGTTGCTGTCTTCTTATCTCTTGCTGGGCTCACTCTTACAATGCTTCTGGCAAATCTTTGCAAAAAATCCATTTTTTTTTCCTCAGTGTATGTAAAATTGCTCTTATTAGCTAGTCCTGCTTTTTTTTTTTTCTCTGTATTTTTTTATCTTCTTTAATAGACTCTCTATAGCTTTCCCTTGAATTTCTCTGAGGTTAGCATAAGCTTTTATTTCTAATTTCTGCTTTAACCTATTCAGAATCACAGAATGTTAGGAGTTGGAAGGGACAACAAAGATCATCTAATCCAACTTCCCTGCCAGAGCAGGATCACACAGAAGGTTGTCAACTGCATATCACGCTCTATATTTAACAAGGGATTGTGAAAGAAATTGGTTATTTCATAGATGCATCAGGACATGAATGAATCTAGTCTTTAATATTTCAGCATTTTCCTGCATTAAGATACACAGTGTTTTGAACTTGGGTGCTTTTCACTGCATGTGGGTCAAGAGCTTAGACTTTGTTGGTGGGACTGGGACCTACAGTATTTTTAGACAAGTGGGTTTTTTCCTGAAAAATTTCTAACACTTCTGTAGCTGAATGGGCTTCAGCTGCTTCTCACACAACCCAGTGGCTATAACATTCATTTGAAGTGTTCAAGAAAAGACTTAACAAAGTAAAGTGTTCTCTTTCCTGGCAGCTGCCATACTTTGGCATGCAGAGTATCCTAGGCCCTGAAGATAGGAATAAAGAGGTGTATGTAAGACGAGCACTGACAGTCTGTTTTATTCACCTTTTTTTTTTTTTTAACTTGTCAAGAGAAGAAATTCAGAAATAATAAAAAAAAGATTTAAAAAAAAAAGATAAAAAAAAAAAATCCTATCAGACCAATGGTTCAGTGAGTTTCATGTGTTCATGACTGCTCCAGTATAGACAACAGGCAGCAAGGACAGAAATTCAGCTTCCCTGTAGACTGTCTAAATCCACTCAAGGATTTGATCTGTGCAAAGAAAGTGTTAATCTATATAAAATACAAACTCTTTGGTCCTTTAGCTATTTTTTTCCCCATAAGTAATATCGGGCAATGTAAGCAACAAAAGAAGAGAACTCTTCAAGCAAGTCACAGAATCAGAGAATGTCAGGAATTGGAAAGGACCTTGAAAGATCATCTAGTCCAACCCCCCTGCCTGAGCAGGATCACCTAGATTAGAACACACAGGAATGTGTCCAGATTGGTCTTGAATGTCTCCAGAGGAGTCTCCACAACCTCTCTGGACAGCCTGTTCCAGTAATCCGTCACCCTCACAGTGAAAAAGTTCGTCCTTCTATTAAGACGGAACTTTCTATGTTTCTATGCAAAGTAATATCTGTTCAAAATATCTGTTACTAACTGCAAGATGAGCCACCAATCTGGTCACCAGGTCCTGTTGCTCTCCAGAGTGTGCACTCAGAATTGCTGTTAATTTTGTTGAGAGAAATTTGAGTTTTGCAATATTACATATTTCCAACCTTCATTATCTGTTAAGAACCACTGCTTGTAAAAAGGCAAGCATGTAGAAATTACCAAATAGGAGTCTCAAGGCATATGATGTTAATTTAATAATGTCTATACAATATATTTGAGGTGCTCATTTGGGAACTGTCAGAAATAGCTCCACTAGACTCAACAACATAATCCCTAGAAATCTCTACACCTTTCTAGTAGAGAATCAACGAGGATTCAATATATATCAATTATTTTGTAAATCAACTAGGAATCAATATATCAAGATATATTGTCTAAATTAGGCAGCATATTCAAAAGTAAGGCCAGGACAACTTCATGCAGTTATGCTTTTAAATGGGGGACTGATAATTATTTGAGGAGATGATGCTGTTGTCTATTGGTAGTGTAACTTGTTTATAGCTGACAGTAAAATCAATTAACCAGTGAATAATTATCCCCCATGAATAAATGGCAACTTTAGTGATATGAGCAGGATCGTCCAGCACTATTACCTGCTGTGATAGACAGATATATGCTTGACTTCTTCAGCACTTGCAACACCTTTCCTTCCCATACCCTGATTGCGTGAACTTCAACCTTCCATCTACCACACTGCACGTTTACATGAGTGACACAGAAGCATCCACCCCTTTCAAGATTTCACTTATTATGAAATTTACTTAGAATCACAGAATCATAGAACCCTTTGGATTGTAAAGGACCTCAAATATCATCTAGTTCCAACCTCCTGCCATGGACAACCTTCACTAGACCAGGTTGCCCAAAGCCCCATCTAATCTGGCCTTAAACACTGCTAGTGAGGGGGCTTCCACAACCTCTCGGGCCAACCTGTTCCAGTGCCTCACCACACTCATAGTAAAGAATTTCTTTCTACTTATCAATGCCTTCTACGGAGTTTCTTAGTAAAGGGAGAATGATAACTCAATTTACATTCTGCATGTGTTTGTTGCTATGTTGGAAGGAAGTATAGGAACTGGGAAGATGGGGTGGAGTGTCAGCCACCTCCTGATACAGAGAGCTAATCTGCAGCATCCACTGTGAACTGTAAGGAATGGGAGGAACATCTCCTTTTGGACTATATGTGATAATGTGGGTGGCACTGTTCACCTTTGATATTTGAAAAGGTTCTCTTTCTTTTTTAGATCTGGTCTTTAAGTCAAGACATTTGGCAATATCTCTACAGATTTTAAAGCATACAGAGACATTTTCAGAAATATTCACAGAGGGTCACCTCACAACAACCCTTCAAAGGCTGCTTCTAATGCACAGCCTAAGGAGTTTTACAAAGTCGAGTAGAATTTTGCATGGTAGATTCTCATCCTCCTTCATTCCTATGAGGTTTTTCATCAAAATGTTTAAGAAAATGAGGTTGTATTAAGAGTCTAAAACTAAAAAAAACCCAAGACATACCAAAAATCACTAAATGACAACTTCATGTTCTACTAATGGATTTTTCAGTGCCATTTTATGATGGATCATTCAAATTCTTCTGGTCATTCTACTTACAGGAGGGTTAGCTTTGCTCCTAAAGATTAAAACCTGACTTAATGAAATGTTCTTCAGAAATAACTTCAGAAACACTGATGGAGAAATACTGGTGCAGTCTTTGGCTGAAGGATTTTTTCATATTTCATTGCTTCTGAAGTAGTCTCTGAAAGTCTTTGACTTGCATAGCATTTGCTTAAGACTTTGCTAGATGACATAGGCAATCTATTTTTTATTAACAATCTCATATTTTCCCCTTTTACACAAGTTGACAAGACAACTCTCAGTGTTTATACACATTATTCTTATTGATTTTGTTAATCTGGTTGGAGATGAACATTTAATGTACAGGCTGCTATGACTGGTGATCTTTTGTCATTGAATGAAGGAGCATATATGTGTGTGGCAATTGACTGTCTTTGGTTGGGTTGATGATAGAATGCTGTGACATACATTTACGGAATGTTTTTCAATATTTCTTTTTTTTGTTTGTTTGTTCTTCCTCCTCAGAAATCAATAAATTTTGAACCATTGAATTTTATTGTACCAGAATAACAGAAAAACAGATTTTTATAACTACTGTTGAAGTCTAAGACCTTTTTAAAAACTTTACTATGATCAGTCATAATAAAGTTAACAGGTTTCTGGTTGCTCAGTAGAAACCCAAAATTCCTAGTAATTTCTTTCTCCTGAAAATGAAAAATTTCCAATTTTGTGAAACATCATTTCCCATTGAAAAGTAGTTGTGAGGGAAAATTTTTATATTTCCATAGGCAGCAGATCACTGTCATATCATTACAATGAGGTCAATAATTCATAATTAATATATGTTTGGTAAGAGTGATAATTTTAATTCTTCTGGGATTTTATTAGATTCTTAATATAAGGTTAAGATATTAAGAACATGGAAGAATAATATTTTTCAGTAACTGAGTAAACAATTTAATAAAGTCAAGCCTTACTCACCCTTCTCTGAAAAAAAATCCATAGTATTTTAAGTGATGTCTGACACCTCCTTGAGATTTATTTCTGTAAAGCAAATAAAATATTAATTAAGCTACTCTAACAGATTGTAACACTGCCTAGCTTTGTGCTGGGGAGTTTGGGCTAGGGAAGGACAGCTATCCCAAATCTAATACTCATTTTGCTTAGTTTCTGATAATAAAGAAGACTGAGTGTTGCATGCAAAGTCTGCCTTTTAAATATTCAGACAATATCGTAGAAGTTTCATAACAAGAGTATCAACGATGGTCGTGAGATTATTCCACTTCTATTACTCTATCCTGTGATGCCAAACCGAAGCAGCATAGCCTGACAGAAAATTGGGCCACGGTAGAAATTTCAATTACTCTTTCCAAAGATAAAAAATAATAGGTGATGGGGGCAAGACTTCATCAAACTAGAGAATATTAGACATTGTGTAGCAAAGCTTTTGTAAGATAAAGTTCTAGGTTCTGCACTGGTGATCTGGACCTACTGAACTCATTTCCCATCTTCCCCATCTGCTGGGCTAGCCAAGTGCTTACAAATGATGTGCACAATGATGGGTTGGCATGCTGACATTCCAAACTGTATTGTACAGTGCAACAGATACAAAACCACGTAACAGTCAAAGAGTAGGAAAAGAATTTAAGTGCATCCTGTGCATTCATGGTTCTATTACTTCCACCATTCATAATGATACACTAAATGTTAATGTATTTCTATTTTGAGGAAAAAACTGATGCCATATTACATGTTTATATATCTCAGAAGTGTTTATTTTTTAAAAACATTGTCAGTGAAGAGTGTACTAAGCTATATGGGGTAGGTTGTGCCTGATTAATTTTATGGATTGCAGTGGGTAAGAATTTGTTTACTTGCTGAACTCAGTATTGTAATAAAACTTTCACTGGTTGTTTGATGACATGGGGTGTCATTTCATTGGCTTGTGTAGATTGCTGTCTAGGGTTCTTCAATATTTCAATAAAACCTTCTGGCATAGGTACGTTTTCCTCATAGGAAGTGCTTAAACAAAGAGACCTTATTGAAGTAAAATGTACATAAGCGGGACCTTCTGAACATTGTCTTCAGATCTGCTGCCCACTAATAATGAGGGAATCTGATGGATTTTTTGTACCTTCCAAATGAACTGCAAAACTGAAGCACAAAACCCCTCCATATAATGAGAGCTGCAATGGAAGAGGTATCTACTGTCTGAATTTGCCTTCTGTCTCTCCTGCTGCAGAGATTGTGCAGAGATTCATTACGACTGAATGAATTATCCTTTGTGAAAATCAATTCGGAATCAGTGAATGAGACGTTGAAAAGCTGTTAGATAGCATAGACTGAAACAGGAACTTCTGGAGCATAAATCCTTTGACTCTTTAGACAAAAAGCATGGAATTAGAAGATTTTGCTCTCTCAAGAGTCTTCTCTTCATGGAAAGGAAAGGGAAAGCATAATGACTACTAAATTAAATTTATTTAGCTTTTGGATGCTTAAGTTAGTTAGCGTAGGAATACTCCACTGTTTGATTCAACAGAATTTTATAATATATTTTACATCTAAATTCTCAGACCAGGCTCTTCCTTCTTATAAGAACACTGAATCTTTTTCCATGGTTACAGGAATGCTCCAATCTCCTGGAATAAACAGAAATTAATCAGATAGTACTTGCCTTTAGTGAAAACTCAACATAGTTGCTTGCTCTTATCAGGTCTTTGACTTGATAGCTCTGTAAACAAAGCAGAGGATGTATGCATTTTAGCATCATGGCCCCATTCTGGGAAGGCTGCAGACATCAATCTATATGCCTCAAAAACCCAGGACATAACTCCAAATGTGTTATGAATCCTTAATTGCTATGCTTTGGCAAGGCTGAGTTTACTTCTGGCAGACTTTACATTTTTTTTTCCTTGATCTGAGTTATAACATTTGGTCTTATGCTCTTTCTATATTATAATGGCCTTGTGGACGTGCACAAGGATTAGAGCAGCAACTGATGATCTTACTCACTGAAAAAGTGGAAATATTTGGTGAGATATAGGCCATTGTGCCCCCTTCTTCCTGCCCCTCCTTACAACACACACCATTTCTATGATTGTGGGATGCTCTCTCTGGTTTGAAATCGGAGGCATTGCTTGTCAATGCTTTGCCTTCTTGAAGCATTCCTCCTAGTTGTCTGCTCTCGCTTTCCCAGTGAGATGGTTGGAAGTGGGAAACAAACAGATTTTATTGTAAGAGAGTTGATTTGGATTTATTTTGTTATCTGCAACTAACTACAACCAGGAAATCTGTAATTTCTTTGCATTCTGGCAGATTGGATTGCAGGCTGCTGCTAGTTAGTGAAAGCTGAGTATGTTTTTTTACCTCAAATGTTCTGAGATAAAGTTAGATTTAGCTTTGTTTTTGTTTAAATTGAAGGTAGTCATAGCACAGTGCACTGGTTTACAGCTTGTTTGGGTGACCCCAAGGCTGAAACTCCTTTTTCATATAAGTGGTTGGGAGAAAACAAAGAAACAATGCACAGTACATTCAACCCAGCTTTGCTTTTCATATCTCTATTTATCTGTGCACGTGTGTGTTATGTGTTTTTTATAGACAGAGAACAAAACCATTTCACAGTCTCCATATCTAATGTTGAAGACTTGAAAGGAAACATTACTAAGTGATTGGTTCTTTAAAAGTATAGTTGTATACGGTGATCAAAGCATTACAGCAACTCCGTGATAGCTGACCACCATGGAGATTACACTGGGGGAAAGGAGTGTTTCCTGGATGTATATCTGATAGATACAAGTTTAGAGATAAAATTTCCATATGCAGAAGTAATGTACTGTGAAATCAATTCTACTACAAAGAGGATAGCGTGGTAAAATTCTTGGAGCACTTTGTATCTTTTTCACTCAATGTTCATGTGAGGAAGAAAAGAGAATGTACTCTAAGATTAATTATTTTTTTCTCTTTTTATTTGTTATGGGGAGTGAAAGGAATGCAGATCAGGATGCTATTTCTGCAGGTAATGCCACCGAGGTCGAACTGGATACAATGATTTATGGAATTGTTAGTAACCCCATGTGATTAGGATTTGCCCTTCTCCTTTTTCCCCTCTGTTTTTTACCTTCGGTGGCTTCTCAATTTATCTTTCTACACCTATAGTTAGACTGAAAACACAGCACTAAGGATACTTGCATCAGGAAAGAACAAACTGTATGCTATCAAAACATTCAACACCTCCCTTTCCATTAACATGATTTATTGGAGCTGAAACTGAAATAATGCATCTGTAGTATTCAGGGTTTGGATGTTGTTTTATAGTTTTTATTGGATACTTTTACTGAATTTCCTTTTCTTATTTTTCTTGTTAACTCTGATAAACTTCTCAAAAATCAGTACAACCACATGGAGTGGAAAGTCTTGGAGCGAATCTACTCTCCATCCTTAGTTTGACAATGCTTTCAGGAGGCAATAGTATAAGAAATCTTTTTATAGCCAGGATAAAATACAGGATAAGGAACAATGTAGTTACTATTCATGGTTTGAAGTCACTGAAAGATAAGTCTTGCTAAAACAATTATTATCCTCTGAAAAAAACAAGATGTTTCTAATTTTTCTTTTTTTTTGGTTGGTTGGTTTTTTTTTAATCATTAATCCCTAAATTGTTGTATCTAATATTTTCTACATTGAGAAGTCACACTTAGGTAGGAATGCTGCCTAGATCTCCTCCAGCAAACAGTGCACTGCAAAGGAGCACATGACCTCAGTGCTGTGTTTCTGGGAAAGCCAATGTCAGAGAACATCAGGCTTTTTAAGGACTTACCCTATCAAGGTGTCCAGGGCTTGGCTTTCTGCACTGCATCTGTAAGTCTTAGAGACCTTAAATCATTAAACTGAATATTTCAAAACAAGACCTTGGAAATCTTAATCATAAGGACATCTGATATTTAGTGTATATGTTAAAGAAGTGATTCAGTTGCCTAAGCACTGGCCTTCGATGCTGTTTTAGATATCTTAGGTTTTCCTGTGGAGCTGGCAGCTCAAACACAGGAAACACATTTTTTTTCTAGAGTCCTACCTACAGTTCAGGAGTAATTGCATACAGCACTTAAAATGACACCAAAGTACTGTGCCTGTGCAGAGGAAATGAGCAATTTTTCAGTAAAGCCTGTGGAATCTAGACAGAAATACAGTTGATCAGCTCATAGCACTAGTATTTGGTAGCCTAAGTATTGGCACCAGCAGACAAGTCCTGTGGTGCCTCAGACATCCGCAAAGGTTTTGTAGCCGTGACACATTGTATTTAGAAGGCAGTTGCACTTCTGAAGTAGCCTCTGGGGTCTGAAAGCACCACACTAGAACATCTCAGGTAACTCTGGATGTCTAGGGAATTTTTCATTCCCTAAAGTCACAGAAGTCTAAACACTTTAACTTTGTTGTCTCAATTTGTAGGTATGATATGCCTTGTCTTGGGCCAACCCCTTTTCCTCCTGCTATGCACATGGGCGTTGAAGCAAGAAAATGAAGGAATCCACAGAGTCTGGATAAATTTCCAAAGTCTGTGCCTGCTGGAATTATTTGTATCTGTTGATAATATTCTTGTAATTAATTACTTGGCACGTGTAGAAACTGTAACTGTATTTTCCAGGAATTTCAGTGGAGTTGCTCTGAGCTTGAAAAAGTTAAAGTAACACCTGTTATGAGGAGTTCTGAATCTCTCCTCTCATTTTCCTTCAGCATTTTCAAATAAAGGAATGAAAATTATTTCCTTCTAGAGCAATTTAGTCTCAGCACTTAGCTATAAACTGCTGAGATGTTCAAGCATGTTGCACCTGTTAATATTGTTGCATTTTTTGTTGATCATAAAATATTTAGGCAAATTTCATAAGCAGTTTTTGCCTTTCTTTGTAAGTTCCTTGCCTAAAAATATCAAGACATAAAGCATAGATAATAAAACAAAATACACATTTAACTATTAATGTTTTCAGCTGGCAGGAAAAAAAAAATTTGCTACTTACACAAAATACTGTTGGTCACAAAAGAGACATTTTGGAAATAAATTTAACAATAAATAAAATAACAAATACAAGTTTTGGTGACATGATACTTTATAGCACTGTACAGCTGATTTTAACATAGAACTGCCTTTGACTATCATGATTGAAATAAAAGTTTAAAATAGTTCAGTTGTGTCTGAAAAATATCTTTACTACAATTTTAGATTTTAGTCTTATTGTTCACATAGCACTGGCAGATTTAGGAACATTTTATACCTACCACTGAACAATGGGATCCACTCCACTCACAATATTTAGAAAAATTATCCTTACAAAATTAGTGAGATTTTGTGATGAATTGTGATTATTTTGGTACAAAAAATGGGCACAGTACTGTTTACCATATAGTAAAGTGCATCATGAAAGAAATATCTTTACTTTAGGGGGGGCTCCTATGATGTGAGAAAGGTCATTGTCTTCACTAGCTCATGATCAGCTATTCAGTCACTAATACAGGAGCTTTGTAATTGAGTAATTTTTAAATAACAAAATTTAGACGAGAAAAATCCTATCAGACCTGAAAACACTCAAATAGTGAAGAATCTGTGAAGAAGCTGAGACATAAAGTCAAATGTCTTCAATCCTTTGCTAATTTTTGAATCTCTGGGTGAGTGTTCTCCAGTATACAGGTTGGAAGAGCAACCATATTTTTTGTTTATGTCTTTCTGTCTTAGAAACCTATAAGGATTTTTCAATCACCTTTTAGTGAAAAACCTATGACTGAAGAACTATGACTAAAAATCATTGTCAGAATTCTATGCAACGGGAAATTTCATAATATTATCATTTGTGTGAAAGAATAATACTTCTTTTTGCAGCTGACGTGCAAAAAATTTCACCGACAAATGACATGCACATTCAGTCTATAATTACATGGTCACTTTGACACCACACAAGTTTCTGATCCCACTGTTCCCCCTTTATTACTTCTTCCTGTTGTGTCATTTTCCTCATACTACTGGGCTCTTGTGGCTAACAATGAGCTGGTTCTGGATGAAAACTCTAAAAAATACATTTTCTTTTTATATGGATCAGTACCTCAGCTCACCATTCAGAAGTCTATGCTGGCTAAAAAGGATAGAATATGGAGTGTTGGGGCAGAGGGCAGAGCAATATTTCAGCTCTCTGCCAAGCTGCTTTCCATCTGGTTGTACCTGGGCCTTTACTGATGCCAGTGGTTATTCTTTACAAGTGAAGGACTTGGTAGTTTCTCTCACTGAACTTCATGAAATACCTGAACAACCAAAATCTCCAGATTGTCCAGGTCTGTGTGACTGGCAGCATTCCAGTCTGGTCTATCTACCACTCCTCCCACTTTCATATCACCTACAAACTTACTGAGGGTCTGCTCTGTCCCATGATCCAGATCACTAAGGAAGTTATGATACTGGCCCCAGTATCAACCTCTAGCATGTACTGCTAGCGACTTGTCTGCTGCTGGACTTTGCATTAGTGGTCATCACCACTTGAGCCAGACTGTTCAGGTGTTTTCAGTCTATCTCATTGTCCACTGATCTGACCCATATGAGCACCCACAAGAGAAACCCAAGCCTTCCTTCTGTATGTTGTAACACCAGATGTCTTGCAAGTTCCTTCAGCCCACTTAGGGATTCTTGGAAATATGCTCCATATTTTATTTTTCTCTGTCTTCTGTGGAGATATTTATCCCACACTAAATGGTTTGTGGTGGTGATTTTTTTTGTTGTTGGTGGTGGTGGGTTTTTTTGTTGTTTGTTTGTTTGGGGTTTTTTTTTCTGATTTTTTCCTTGTTTCCTCGGTTTTCATTTGTTTGATTTTAATTTTTTTTCCCCAAGGGAGACCGTACCAAGTTGGTAATATAAATTATCAAGGATAAATTTGTCTAATGGGTCTCATTGTCTTTCATTACAGTGCACATCACATCTGATTCATGTCCTGTTGATGATATTGAAGATGTGCCTGCTGACCTGAGGGGGAGAGATTAGTCTTGGAGTATGAGAGTATGTATGAGTGGCTGAGTGCAATTTTAGAGCAAACAAATATTAACAATCCTTGTCTCATACTATCCCTTGCCAATCTATCTTAGGGCAGAAAAAGTATTTTTAGGAGAACACATCAAACAAACTAATTTGTGAACTCTTCTTTTTCCCCTCTTTAGAGAATGCAGACTGCATTATAAACAGTAATAGATTGTATCAGCTTAGGCTTTACTAACAGTAGAGCGATCACAAAATGTTGACAGAAGGAACCTGGCTTCTTTTTAAAAGCTGTTCCTGCTTAGTGCATTTATTAATGTCTGAACCAGATGGATTTGTATCCTAGCTTTCACCCTGGTGCTATTTCACTTAGATATCATGAAAGAAACAGTAAGCTGAAGAGACTTACATGGTTACCAGAGGAGAAAGTTGTGCTTTACTGTCTTGTCTTCCAATACATATTATTGTCTGAACAGTATCCATCATATCTATTTATATATGCATAGTCATAGTCATATCCCTATGTTTCAGAAATGCCATAGCTACCAGTAGTAGAAATAGGAATTGTGTTTAACTGTAGTGGGATTTTTTTCCCTCTCTCCAAATAGCATAAAACTTTCTTTTTGGATGTTCTCAAAAAATTATTTTGTATAAAATGTTATAAAATGACATTAGTCTTTATTCAATATTAGGAAAAATGGGAGTCTGGTTGTCCTGAAATGAGTTTTTCTTAATTTTCAGTTTACAGCTCCTCTCAAGGTGTTGACTTGCAGAGCCTTCTCTCTCAGGACTCTCATTAGCAAATGCTTTCATTAAGGAGCCAACAGCAATCACTGTCTCAAGAAAACTTTTGGACTGTTGATGAGAACAAGCTAAAAAATGTGTTTCAGAAAAAACCTTCTAGCCCAAATATACACAAAAAAAAAAACAACCTTTCCTTGTTTCACATGCATCTATGAATCAGTATTTGTGGAAGAATAACTAATCTTACTACAATTTGCTTACTAGAATTACTATCTTGTAGTAGCTTCCATTAATATTGTTTTCTCTAGTAGGAAGAAATAGACAAGTGACAGTGAATGCTGTTTACAGATGTTTTATTATGCATCACCTGGGCATATACATCATCATGTCTATATAGACTCATAGAATCATAGAATGATTAGAGTTGGAAGGGACTCCCAGAGGTCATCTAGTCCAACTACCCTGCAAGAAGCAGGGACAGCCCCAACTAGATCAGGTTGCTCAGGGCCTCATCCAACCTGGCCTTGAATGTCTCCAGAGATGGGGCATCCACCACCTCCCTGGGCAACCTGTTCCAGTGCTCCACCATATAATCATTATATGAGTATTAGGTACATAATCCCATTATCCCCACTTTTGAATCTGGTTGCACTTTTACAATTTAAATGTGCTTTGTTTAATTTAAATTGCATATCATTGTTTTAAGATAAAAAAGGTGTGATAAATTTAATTTGAGATATCATGGTCTCAACTCTGTCCTTTTTCAGTCATGGATCTCAGGAAAAATGCACAAAACCCCCTAGAGCCAGAAGACTACCACATCTTCCCATTTTGGATACGTAGGAACAGTTTGTTGCTCACAGGGTGAAGAGTTTAGTACTGTACAGGTGGTCAATGCAGCCAGGTTGTGAGAGTGGAGAAGACGCATGCTGATTCCATGAGCTAGGGTGAAGCAAGCTTATGGTCACCACTGTAAAGAAAGGCTGCAGTTATTGCTCTGAATAACTTGCTGCAGTGCCACTGAATTCAACCTCTGGTTTGAATTGGAGTTTCATATGAATAATTTGCTTTGATCTCACTGGGAACAACCCTATTCTCAGATTTATGTCCTCTTAGTATCTATCTTTCAGGGTGAGATGAAACATGTTTCATTTTTGTGTTTCATTATTGTGCTACCATGTTTATTAGGTTTTATCACCTTTACATAATGTGATTTTTTTTCCCAGGAGAGGTAATAGAAAATTAATCTCTAGATTAACCTGTGCAATAGTTAGTTTGGCCCCTTCAGAACCAGGCCTATAAAAAAAGCATAACCCCAAGTCAGATGACCAGAAGCACTTGCCTTTCTGACTTCTGAATAGGTGTCCATAGGCTTCACTGACCTATTCCACTGTTTAACTCAGAATCATGGCTGAACAATACTACTGGGGCTAAAGACAGGTCACAACATTGGGTTCAGTCACAAACAATAACAGAGACAGTTATTGGAGGGAGATATGTTGGGGAAGGTGAAAATGGGACAAGGTGAAGCAGGAAGTATAAAACAGTCTTCAGAAACAAAAGAAATTAAACCATTTTCCAAGCAAGTTTTCATTTATGAAAATACCCTAATTTATACCTGTATGCATTTAGATTTCACTGTTTTTGTGCATATACTCTATATTCACAAATGCCATTCAGATGTATAATTATTAGCACTAGAAGTGTAACCATGGGATACTGGTGTTATCTATTATGAATTAAAACATAAATTAAATTAGTTTCTCAATTCATATTTTTCTACCTAGCAACACCTGTTTCTTATGTAGTCTCTTTGCTTACTTGTAAAAGGTCTATGAAGAAAAAAAAAGTATTATTTTTTAAAAAAGGCCTGTAACTAACTGTCTAGCCCTTCAACCACGTGCACATGACATTTCCATAGTTTGATGAACCTTTGCTCATATTTTTAGAGCATCTTCATGTCATCAGTGATATCCTCATTATGTCATCTAGGCAATGAATTATTTACTCATTTTAAAAATATATGAAGATAACTTGTACTCCAAAATCTTCAGATCTGAGGCAATGAAATGTATATCATTAGCTGTTCTGGCAGAAAAAGCCACGTGGGATTTCCAAGATCAACATGTAGAGACTACATCTACTCCCCTAAGCTTATCATGGACCTTTACAACAATTCTCGAGACACCCTCAGCACTGGGGAATCTCTCTGAGAAGGAACTCCTGGTAACATAGCCACGGCCAGGTTTTCCAGTTTCAGTTACCTANGAAAGGAAAGGAAAGGAAAGGAAAGGAAAGGAAAGGAAAGGAAAGGAAAGGAAAGGAAAGGAAAGGAAAGGAAAGGAAAGGAAAGGAAAGGAAAGGAAAGGAAAGGAAAGGAAAGGAAAGGAAAGGAAAGGAAAGGAAAGGAAAGGAAAGGAAAGGAAAGGAAAGGAAAGGAAAGGAAAGGAAAGGAAAGGAACATTTATATCCATCATCAGACCATCCCAGGTATAGGGTCCAGCATTTGGACTTAAAAATTTATAATTGTTAATAATTGCCATTATAAATAATTGCCATTAGTAGGATATGTAATGGCTTGACATATTGCTCAAAGCTGTGAAGGTTTGAAGTTTATGCAAGGCATTCCACGCTAATTTTAAATCAGAGTCTCTAGAACACAAAATTTTCTACCAGATCATCATGAGATCAAGAGCAAAGCTATTGTGCATTTTACTATTGCTTACAATTCATATTCATTAAGAATTACTGCTCTTGTGCTTGCAGTAACTTATGTTATTGCTAGAGGTTACAAGTCACCACAGAGAAATATTGCCCAGAGACATCATGATTCACGGATGACACAAGTCCTGGCCTCTGAACAAAATATGGTCTTGCTGCAAGCTGGCAAAAAGAATAGGCCAAAGGCTGGTTGGTTCAGATATTTCTGTCACCTCCCATTTCTCAGCTGGTGTCCTTAGCCTTACACCGGTATCTGAGATGCAAATTTTGTTTTGTTACTATTTCTGATGGTAGCAGTCAATTGGAGCTCTCTACACTGGAGATAAGTAGGCAGTCCAGACAGAAAGAAAAATCTAAATGTTGTCTACATTCAGACATGTTGAGATAGCCAATGAATCGATGCCAACACAAACAGAATTTAGGGCCCTGGTTAGTCCCATATTTTAATAGGCTCTGGCAATATCCCTGTTGCTACTGTAAGGAAAAATTTCTCTTTTATTTAATCATTTCAGAAGAACAAGACAGAAGATAAAATATTCAAGCAGTAGTCACAGAGAAAAAAAACGCCAAGAGGCATTCATATTCCTAAACATTTTATGTTACAGCAATTGCAAACAATCTTTGCTAAGAGATTGCTGAATCTTAACCTGAATATCTCTCCAGTGCTGGGACAGGTTGCCCATCTCTTTCTGGACATGATCTAGATGAAGGCATACATTGCTGCTGGCCTATAGATGAACTAACAGACAGCACAGTATGGCATTATAGTGTGTTAGTGTTCTTTCTGCAAGGCTCTATTAGTAAAAATCCATGATGTCTTTTGCTACATGTCCCTATTGCCCCACATGGCAGTTACAAGCCATGGAACCACACTGTGAAAGTAATGAGTTACTGCAGATGTTCTTTTGACTCTCTGCTCCATGTGTCCTACCCTCTATAGCTTTCAGTCCTTCGTTTCCAGTCATAGACACAGTAAAACACGGTCCATAGGTCTCTCCTCTACTAACATTCTGTGTGCAGTAGAGAAAAGTAAGTGGGAATAAAAATTCACATTTTTATAAAAACAACAAAACCATAGGTGGGAGGAGTATCAGAAAGAAGTATTATGTCAGTGCTTTGATGCTATTCCTATGCTATTTTCTTGTGTGCTCCATCCCTCTGCCTACTCTACCTCACTCTGTCATTGAATCTTCTTCCTTCCTTCCTTCCTTCCTTCCTTCCTTCCTTCCTTAGGGGAAGCACATATCACCATAAATTAAAAAAGTGCAATGAAAGGACTTTAGAAACTGATGCGTTCTGTTGACACAGGGAAGAACTGAAAGAAACCTAAGGTGGCCAGCCCAGTGTCCACTGAACTAAAGCACTTTTATAGGGTAGTCTCACACAGAGTTCAGATAATATTAGAACAAACTACTTTTCCATAGAACGATTCATAATGGAATTAAAAAAATCTTATGAAGATTTATCTCTAAGATTCATGTACCCTTATACACAAGTTCACTGGGCTGTGCTGGAAATACACGTGGAATACATTTATGTGTTTGTACACAAATTTCCCCAGCCCCACCTTGTGAACCAGAATCAACTCTCCAGCGAAAAAAACATCTTTGCTGAGTGCCAAATTGTATTGTTTCCTTCTCTGGACATGGGGAACTATTTAAACAGCACCATAGATCTTCCAACTTTTTTCATTTTTTGCTTCTTCTGCGCTGGAAAATACAGTCCAGAGACTGAATTCTTCATAGGGTAGAATCTGTTGAAACTACACGATAGTTTTGGCAGTGGTTTGTACTTTCGACATAAGCACATTCTAGCCACAAGGATGGTTGTGTAAGGATTGGCATATTGCTCTTGGCACTGTTGCTCAAAGGAGGGACTAGTGGATCCTGCCACTGCCCATAAATTACTCCATGAGAGAAAGACTTCCAGCCTAGCTATAAACAGAAAATTATGAAAGGCTATGTATTTCTGTCCTCAGGCTACCAGCAGTGATAGAGGATGAGTCTGTAATGAGCAACATATATTGACAAGTAGTTTGTAAACTATTTTATCCCTAAATGGACTTTAGATTCAGAGAAATGTAGTGTACAGGTTTCCACATAAACAAAATAAGTTCATGGCAATTCCAGTACTACTGAATATTCTTGTAGATGGAAGAGCAAGATATCACTACTCCTATTTAGCAAAATAGCAGAAGAAAATACATGTGGTCTTACCTTTCCCCGAAGCCAGGTAACAATGATCACTTTCAGCTCGGAGAGGGTAACTGAGTCTAAGCCTCTCAGTGAAATTGACCCTTACAGCTCTTAGGAAGTTCACAACCACCCTTGTTCTTGAACTGTTTATTCTCACACAAGAACTCTGCTGGAAATATGTAAATCATAAAATCCTCCATTCACTGTTCTTGGAAGAGTGTTTATGATCATTTTCCTGCTTCTACTGTCCAAAATTCTCCATTAAATGGACATTTCTGAGTGGTGCTAACTAGAATGAGAGTTCAGACCTTGACCTTCATCTTGTTTTGAGATGCATGGTGCAGCAGAAAGAAACTTCCTGCTTAAGGAGATTAAATTGTGAAACACTTTATGTCACTACTTGCACGTCCCACCACATGAATCTAAAATTTAATATGTGATAACTACATTGTTAAATGGGTAAACACATTAGTCCTGCCCATCTACAAACGAAAAAGGACTTAAAACTTTATCTTTCCATCCTTAACCATATGATACTGATATGAGATGTTGCTGAGGTCAAAGACGGGAACTTATGGATGATCTTGTCTGCTAGCTTGTTCTTATGATCCCAGGACAAAGCCAGAAAAATTGCAGGGTCCAGAACAGAGACACATAAACCGATGCTATTTTGAGCATATTTGCCTTATATGCTGTTATTGCCGAGCACTTTCTAACCCTCGAAGAGTAGCTTCCTTGTGAAAGAGGTATTCAACTCTTTTTACAGGTTCATAAATATGACTGATTATGAAAGTATTTGTGTGAAGCAGAAGGGAGGGGGGAGAGAGGTAGAGATGAAGTGATTTGCATAGTTGTGCGCTTTAATTACAAAGCAACCTTTGCCTGATGACACAACTATCCTAATTAAGCATCATTACACTTCCCTTGGGAACTTTACGATTAAGCATACCCCATTTATGTGGAGTATACATGACGATGGTAAAAACCAGCACATTTTCTGATTGTTGCAGCACAAGATAATTATGTGAACATCTCTCTAGAGAACAGAGGATGCAAACAGTTTGACTGTGATTTTAGAAAGACCCAACAGCACGTTCCACACCTGAAGATTTCTGATACATTGACAAATGTTTTAGGTTGGATTTAAGGTTATCTAAGAGTTAAAAAAAAAAAAAAAAGCTGAAATAATGGATAAGTATTCAACAATGGATTTTGGAAGGCTTAAAGACCAGACTTTCTTTCACCTCATTTTATTAGACACTAGTGGCATGAGAAGTTTATCCAAACACCTGACTTCTTGTTCTGGTTCCAGCTAGGATAGAGTTAAATTTTGTTCTAGCAGCAGGTGGAATGTTGTGTTTGGGAGTTAGGATGAGAGCAGTGCTGATAACACCCCGATGTTTCTAGTTGTTGCCAAGCAGCGGAGGGCTTCTCAGTTCTTTGTAACAAGAAGACTGGAGGTACCCAGGAAACTGGGAGTGGACATTGTCAGGACAGGTGATCCAAACTGACCAAAGAGAGTATTTAATGCCAATTACATCATGCTCAGTATAAAGGGTGGTAGGTGGGGGAGGAGGCTGTGGGGGTGATCCAGTTCCATGATGGCTCTGAGCTATATGGCCCGAGGTGTGCGGTTTGGTGAGAAATTGTATCCTGTATAACCACTTTTATGTATTTTATTATAAAGTCCTATCATTGTTATTTCTCTACTGTCCCAGTAAACTATCCTTATCCCAACTTGTGAGGTTTGTCTTTGTTGGTTTTCCCTTCTATCTTTTCACCTCCAGTCTTTTAGAAAGAGAGGCTGTGTGGTGTTCAGACCATGGCTGGGGCAAAACCAGGACACTTCTATGCGAATTTTAATTATGCACAGTACATTTCTCTTATCAGCAAATTCAGCACATTTTTTTCCCAGTCTGATGGCTCTGTACTACAGGAGTGATCTGTTGCCACAGAATTCCTCCTCTGAAGAGTATATATAGCAATTCTTAGAAAAAGGTACATGAAAGCATAAATATTGCATGATGTCTAACAGACGGATTGAAAATGGTGGACTTTCCCTGTTGATTTGGAAGAAGAGAGAAATGTCTTCTTTTCTGACTACAGAAGATGTATTTAGCTAACACACATTTTTAGACTATGAAAGTTTTATTCAAGTGAATTATCAGTTAGTAAACTGAAGCAGTAAAAAGGTATTTGAAAGTTTCTTTCTTCAAAAAGTAGAACAAAGTGACAGTCACAGGGGACTGATATTTTATACAGATGTAAATTCTCTCATTCTTTCAGGTGTTTTTGTCTCTTTAAGAGGTCCATTATAGCAGGCCTGCCATAATGATTTTTTTTTCTACCAGAGTTCCTTGGACTTTGATAAATGTACAAATAAGCTTGTCAAGATAATATTAAGATTCCTTGCTCATGGGTATAAACATGCAATGAACTTAAAGGCTGAAGAAAAATTCAAGTACAATATTGTCAATGGAGCAACTAGATAATTTCCCCTTTGTTCAACTACCAAATGCAAAATTGAGTTGTTTTCTGAAGCAAAGGAGTCATATAAATTAAAATATGATGAAGGCCAGAAAGTCTAAAGACCATAATTACAAAAGAAACATTTGCATTAAAATGTAGAATCAATTCTTAATCCTTAAAACAGTGAAAGAAGCCAGGCATTAACATATTTTGAAAATCTATCAGAACTGAATAATAGGTTATTTAGACTATCATGACAGAGCCTGCTTTATGCAGTATTAATTAACTTTTTCAGTAGCCCAACATTTATAAATAAACTGAAAGGCAATCCACATACTTGCCAAACTTATTCCTTTGATCATGAGGGTTTTGTTTTTGGTTTTTTTTTCCTCCAAATCATATCTGTTTATTCTAAATCATTATGTTTCACTGTCAGAGTACGAGATGTTCAGCAAGCTGTCTGTCTATCTGGTCACCTGTGAGATCAATATCTTTTTCTACTGTTTCCCATCCCCTTGTTTGCTTCACATATATGTGTGCATGTTAAAATGATAAATAAGGATATCAGCTCATGATTTCCTCTATTTTGTGAAAGACCATTGTAGTCAGGTGGTAATGTAGAAGGTAACAACGTTAAAGTGAATATTTTAGTAAACTATAAACCAGTGCCTTAGCAGGTAATGTAATTTTTTTGTTTATTGTAACAAAAATATTTCTGTTTCAGTCATACACAATAATATTGCGAAGACCTTCAAAATAGGACTAATATTAAGCATGGAAAACAGTCATAAGCATGGAAAAAATGTCAAGTAATGGCTACAGTGGCAAAGTTATTTATTCACTGAAAAATGCAGCTTCAAGGCAAACAAAGAATTCATGGTTCGTCTTTTTTTTTTTTTTCCCTGAAACAAAATTATCAAACCATGTCAAAAACTTTGTTCATGAAATGTAAAGGAATTCACAAATTTACAACTGTTGAACTGCTTTGGTATTACTGAGATGTTTACACTTCAGAAACTAACAGCTTCTCCCCTCCCAGCTCCATCCCCCTCCTCCCCACCCCATACCACCACCCCCCACAAGGTACTCTCAGCCTGCAAAAATCGGTCCTTCCAAAAAAAGATCATTGTTGAGAGTGGGTCTCATAACCAAAGCTAAATACAAAGAGGAAAGAGTCGCTTGCTGAAGGTCTTGTCCATGCATAAATATCAGCTAGTAAGCATTAGAAAATTTAGAAGCTGGTGCACCACCTCAACTGGTCTGACCAGATGGCATATGCATAAACATACATAATTTATTTAGTAGATCCAGGATTTTTCTGTCCCCATTTTGTCTTCTAAGTAATGAGAAAATAATAATAATAATAATAATAGGTATTTTTTTTAGAATAAACCACTTTAACTCAGAAACTCTCTGAGCCACAGATCTGTATCAGCATCAGTATTTGGGATAAATATCAGTGCTTTCTTCTATTCTTAAACTCTTCTTTAGGTACTCAGTAACAGCCATTTTCACACATGATTTTTCTTGGACTTCATAACAATTAAAATGAATCTTTGATCTGATCCTTTATTTCACTTCTTACATCCTCATGTTCATATAAGTAGCCTCTACAAAGATATTTGAAATACTTAGCAAACTGATTATTTAATCATCAGATCCCAGGAGATATATGTTCCTAATCACATTTTATTGATGTATAAGAAGCTAGCACTGATACAGTTGTCTTTACTTTGTCCATGTTTTAATTCTGTAAGCCAACTGTTAAGGTAGTAAGAGGGCAAGAAAGTGTTTTTAGTAACTATATTTAGTTTTACCCTGCCATAACACCAGCTGAGAAGCCAAGCTGGAAAATATATAAAACTCAATACCAGTATCCTAACTATTTAAGACTTTCATTAACCAAATGCATTTGCCTCTTTCCTGAAAATAATATAATTGTACAATTAGAAATGGGAGTGTAAAAAAATAAGATAACTTCTAGATAAATAAGATAATAAATAAGATAATAATCTAAAGATAAATAAAAGATATCAGATTTACTGATAAAGATGCAGCCACCTGGACACAGTCACAAAATTTCGCAGCAGAGTGATAACCTGCTTGGCCTGCTGAGGATTTGGCAGAGGAACTGGAAAGTTGAGAACTGAGACCCAGTCCCAAAGTAGGGTGAACGGTGGGACTCCATAATGAGTGCAAGCGTGGTCCCTGTCTTTACTGCCCAAGGAACAGTGAACAACATGGTCAAATACAGCTTACTTTGAAACCGTTACATTTTTCTTTACTAATCACTGAAATATATCTGGATATCTCTATGACAATTTTATATAATTAAAACATCCCTTTCTTCCACCGTCTTTTCAGTCCTTCTTCTGCAACCCCACAGAAAGGGTTCTGGGGTTGCTCCATATGAGCCAGCTGTGTACACTGGCAACTGCATCCCAGAGTGCATCAAACACAGCATAAGCAGAGGTGGTTATCCTGCTGTATTTAGCATTGGTGCAGTAGAATACTGCTTGCAGTTCCTTGAATACTGTGTGCAGTTCTGAGCCCCGCCATTTAGAAGACTGTGAAGGTCTTTGAAAACATCCAGGGAGGACAATGAAGTTGGTGAAATAACTAGGAGTGGCTAAGGACTTTTGGTTTGGATAAAAGGAGGCTGAGGTGTCATCCTGATGGACTCCACAGCTTCCTGAGGAGCAGAAATGGAGAGAGAGGTGCTGAGCTCTTCTCCCTGGTATCCGGTGGTAGGTCTTGTGGGAATGGTTCAATGCTGCAGTAGGGAAAGTTCAGACTATATACTAGTAAGTATAATTTATTACCAAAGGAAGCATAGTAGAAAAATGATAAATGAAATAACAAATAAATTAAGCAAAATCTTAACAAAGCCTTGCCACACCCCTCCCTTCTTCCCAATGTTATCTTGACTCCTGATTTTTCTCTTCCTCCTACCCAGAGGAGGGATGGGGGAATGGGGCTTAGGGTCTCAGGTCATCATGAATTGCCTCTGCTGTTAGTTCCTCCTCAGGAAAGGACTCCTCACACCCTTCTACTCCAGTGTGGATCCCCTCCCAACGGGAGACAGTCTGAAGTCCTTCATGAAATGCTCCAACATAGGTCCCTTCCACGAGGTGCAGACCTTCTGGAACAGACTGTTCCAGCATGGGTCCCCCATGGGGTCACAAGTCCTGCCAGCAAAACCACTAAAGCAAGTTTTCAGAACTGAAAAGCTAAGAAATCTGTGTCTTCCACTTCAAGCTATTGTCCACCACACTATTTGAAAAGAGGTTTTTTTTTGTTTGTTTGTTTTTTCTCTAATGAAAAATCAGTATTTTTGTAACCAATCTGACACTGAAATCTGCCATACCAACATCTGTCAATCTTATGTAATTACCCATTCAGGAAGAGTAGAGGAGGTTCTGTTAGAGAAGGCTTGCAGAATGACATTACGAGGTGAATCCAATGTTCCATTTAATTATTCCAAAGTGATAGTTTTAACAGCATTTTGCATCACCCCTTTAACGGGAAAAAAAAAAATACTAGGCAGACAGTGCAGGGTTGAATAATTCTGGCATAAAAGCTAAAGTTCTACTGATGATTCATGGAAATCAGCCTCTTGTAAACAATTCTGTTCATAATGAAAATAAATTTATTTCTATTTTTCCTCTTTCATGTTTAGATATATGACCAGGAAAATAAGATGTTTTCAGATAAGTAATTAAATATTCTATGCTTTGCTGCCTGTTTCAATCAAGTTTAAAAATTGAAGCTACTTGGCACATTGACCAAGAGAAATGCAGATTTTACTTTCAGTATATAAGTTGGAGTTAGTGATGTTGCTTCCTACCTTTTTCTTACTTATGATTGTGTACTACTTGCATGTTATATAAGGTAGTTACACAGTGCTAAGCCCTTCTTGGCTGAGAATTTGTGCAGTTGGACAGAAGCAGTGCATCAAATATAGGCTTTTTGAATGGAGACCAGGTGAGCATGGATGAAGAGGGAGAGGTTTGAATGTGTCTTACTTAGGTAGAAGCAATATCTCAGGTGAGAACAAGCCTGTGTTATGACAAAGGAAGAATAATTACAGAATTTAGGGCCTTTACTTTTGCATATGCAAAAGCACATCTGCAAATAACAGCACATACATACCTTTATTAGATGACCACATGAAAGCTAACGGTAAACATTTAGTCACATAACTACATCCCCAAACCAAACACCTAGAAGCACTGTTACTTGAAATTTCAATTGAAATGGGAAATGTTGCAATGCAGGCACAAGAAGTCATTCCTCATGCTCGGGATCATATTGAAGCCTTTCACAAAAATGTTGGCATGCAGGAACTCCAAAATCTTAACCTAGCATAGCAAACAGCACGTACCTGGGTATAAGCATGCACAAATTGTTGTGGCTTTTTTCCAGCATTGGCTTAGGGAAGACAATTGTCCTTAGTATGTGCTGGATGAAGCTCTATGTGTGATAGCCAAGTAAACTGAAGAGCACTCAGGGACATTTCCTTCCACTGAAACCTGAAAGTCTAATCCAGAAAACTGTAAGAATCGTTCCTGATGTGCTTTGGGATTGGGCCAACTACCAGTTTCCTAGGTAACACCTGGGCATGACTCAGCAACTGCAAGGTCCCTGGAAACGTTCTCAAAAGGCAGCTTCGCCATCCCCATTTTGGAAACTGTGAGGCTTTCATAAACACAGGCTGTTTAATGATAGCTGGTCTTTGTGCCCAGAACATTCCTGGACACATTTCACAATGGTAGAGAGTGAAGATACAGTACATATGAAAGCCGCTTTGCAAAAATAAGGGAAACAAAAAGAATAGCTATTACAGCTTCTTTTGTCTGAGGTCACCTCCATTTTTTTTCCAGCCTAGATGATACTGGATAGTCTGTTTTTTTTTTTTTTTTTTCTTTTTTTGTCCACAACCCTGGTTGAAAATCTTACAATATTTACCTCTTATCTTGCCAAGAAGGATTTATTCCCATGTCCGTAGTACACTTTTTTGATCATTCACACTTCTGACGCCTCATCAGGTTGAGTACATCAAAAACATTCAGAAATATGACATTTGTCTGTGGGGTGGTTTCTTCCAGAATATTGTTTGGGTTTTTTTTACCCTATTATTTAATCTACAATATTTAACAGTCAGTTTTCAGGAGAGATTTGTAAATTTGGGTCTGACCCTTTCCAAAACAGTTTGAATTCTGCTCAGGTGGGACTCAGTTCTCTGCGAGTGTCAAGTCACAGAATACCTGTAATGGCCAGAAAAGGTCTGGATTAAATGAAGTAGGTTGGCCTAAGGTAAAATTTTCAGTTTGAATGCATTTTCCCTCTTGGTTTTCCAACTCTTGATCTTGATGACATGCAGGAATTCTTTGTTTTTCTAGCATTTTGCCTTTAGGTTGTTCTGGTTCTGGTCTGGACCAAGCTGATGTCGATTGACCAAAACATATATATATATTTAAATTCCAGACTGGTGAGACAGAAGTAGATATTTATATACGCATTATGTATGTACCTCAGTACAACTGAGAATTTTGCACCTCTACAAGAAAGAATTAACCTGTGTTTGCAAGATAAAGGATTTTGTTCTAGAGAACTGTCTGAAAAAGACTGTCCAAGTCCAAAAGGCATCAGAAATGAAGCCACTTTTTTGGCTTGTGTATCTCACTGGCACAAGTTACAGTTGTCTGGTGAAGAAAGGCTTCCAAAAGAAGTATCTGATTTCCCTTTACAATCGAGGGATCGCTCAGTACCTCTGACAGCTTTCAAAAGGAATTCTGTTTACCCAGATTTAAATGCAGTGGTTCACCAACTGCTTATCCATAACTATACAGGCAAAATTCTGTTGTGGTGAAAAAGTAAGGCCTCACTGGTTTGAGTGGATCCTAGCTCATCTTGTTCAAACAATGGATTCATGAAGCCCAGACAATGCAGACTGCATTGGTCTTTTCTAGATGTATGAATCCAGCACTTAGTGCTATTACCTACTATCACAGTGTAAAATTTGCATTGTGTATTGTTCCTGGATTTGGTTAGCATTGTTCTCATTCTTCTTATTCTTATCCTTATTTTACTATGATTCCTTTTCTCTTTACTTCTAATCAAAGAATATTTTCAGGGGCATATACTACTTTTTGATTCTTTAGTGGCATTAGGAGGAGTTCTGAAAAGGTTTTCTGTGAAGTTTAAGTGGAGGATTCTGGCCACCTTTCTCAATATCCACTGTTTAGGTTGGGAGTTCTGTATTTGGATATATATATACATATATATATTTGGATATATATATATTTGGATATATATATAGACTAGATTATGTTGTTATCCCAGGGATATGTACACTAAATATGTTGAACCACTCAATTTGGATGTTTATTTCAGCAGTCTGTTACATGCTCCCGAATCAGTTTGTGTTCTCTCGTCCTTCAAGGGCAATATCCCAGATTTCCTCCTGCATTTCAACACAAACTGTCTGCTAGTATAGGGATGGAAAAACATCAACCTATTTCTGTTCAGAAGCATTTTCTTTCATAAACCACACAGTCATGTGCTGGCAAAGAGAAGATATATTTCCAAATAAAGAACCCATTTTAAACAACTTCTCTTGGTAACTTGAACACAAAGAAAATAATCCAGGAATCATATAATGTGAATTGTTTTTATGAAAAATATTTTAACAGATCTGAAAAGAGAAAAAAGAGAAATAGAATTACAGTTCTATGTTAATGCCTACCTGTACTGACTGCAGAAGTTCATGTTACAGAGACAGTCTGGAAAATTTCAGTTGACTAGCCATGCACAGTTTGGCACCCTAGGTGATGTAACCTTTCTGCTATGTAAACAAAACCACCCCTTTCAAAAATGCAGAAAATAATATAATGAATAGTGTACAAAAGAAAGGGAGAAATATTCTTTCAACAAAGAAATTATAAGATGCATTTAAAACATTATGAGTACCTCAAATATTTATCAGGAAAAATAACAAATAACCAGAATAAACAGGTTTATAAACTTACATTAATTTCCAGTATGGAATTCACTACTCTCTTGAGGCTGCTGTAACTTACACAGACTTAATTTAAGTGCCAATCTCCTCTTTTATTATCAGGTAAATTTGGAGTAGCCACCCAAATGCCTGCCTGGGGGAATTTAATTAAATTCACATGAAACAGCCCGTGCAATTCTAATACTCAACAAAAAAAGGGTGAATTAAGTATTATCTTTGGGACTAAAATGATAAATTCTGTGTCTCTCTGCTTATACTCTCCCTGACAATCAAGAGAAGAACTTCAAATTACTTTCTGGGGCACCATCCATGTTCTGAAATGCCTTTTCATTCCACACAGCTCATGAAAATAGAAGCTTTTAAGTGACAGTCCTTTGAGGTTCAAGTCAAGGAGTTCTCTCTTTCTTCCATTCTTTGTCTTGCTGTCTTTCTAAAAGTAACAGCAACAAATTTTTGCAAAATCATTTCAATTGATTCAGCCATCTTAACTCCTTCTGTCTTTCTGAGTATTTTAAAGGACCCTTGAACTGGATTGATGGCTTGATTGCATAATATCACTTTCTTTATCCTTGAAAACTTCGAAGGATAAATTATAACATTATCTGTGTGATAACGTAAATAAGTCAAGTGATGTGTATGCTATCTGAATGATGACAGAGATAAAAGATGTGAAACTGTATTAGTAATGTAAAACCCGTGTTTATCTGCTGCCTAGGTTGTCTGTATCACATAAGACTCAAACCAGAATCA
Organism: Heliornis fulica; assembly: GCA_013399135.1. Lineage (NCBI taxonomy): Eukaryota > Metazoa > Chordata > Aves > Gruiformes > Heliornithidae > Heliornis > Heliornis fulica. The sequence continues at coordinate 227,756 of VXBZ01011481.1, read as the reverse complement.
GATCACAGTATGGTAATTTCAAGGTAGAGGTTTGTGAAAGATACTCTGTATGAAGTTAGAGGTGCAAGATTTGAAAGAAGGAAGAATGGTGATAAATCTATTAAATTCACTAAATTAAAATAACATTCCTGTACTCCAACCCAGTATATCAAGTTCTTATCAAAGTTCTAAACACCGTACAAAAATGAATTACATTGCCAATGGTTATATTAAATTATTTCTCCCAAAACACAAATATTCTCCTCTTAAACTGTCTCAGTATGATCAGAACTATGCCATTGATCCAATAAATCCTTTCCCTTCTGAAGGATTTTATCCTTCCACAGGAAAAAAAAAAAGAAAAAAAGTTTTGCAACAAACCCTGAAAATCCCCAAGTTCAAGTTCTGCCACACTGTGAAAGAAAATACTTTTGCAGAATGTACATGTCCCCCCAAAACAATTGAAAGCCTGTCTATCCTGTAGAAAAAGGGTCTAGGAATGATGTGCTTAAAGCACCATGTGCCAAGCAGTCACCTACATTTTGGACCAGCTGTGCTTTCATTCATCAGTCAATAAAAATTCTATTTCAATAAACTAATTCTGACATTAAAGAGATTTGGCATAACAGCCCACAAAGAAAATAAAATTACCTTATCCTCCACATCCCAGTTAATCCAGAGTAGCACATGCAACAGAAGTAAAGAAATACTGGCATATTTTTTACCTCATCTGCATACCCACGTCTACAGTCCTGAAAAATATACGCAGATTCCTCTGAAAAGACAGAAGCAATCCCTGCCCTGCTCATCATCAGCTAAACAGTGTTACCTTGGCTATGTCTAAGTGAGTTTCAAAGATCTCATTCAAATGCTAAGTCTAACAGCACTTTTGCTTTCTCTTGATGCACCTTCTGAGTTTCATTTAAGTTAGAGGTGGTAGTGAATTAAATTGGAACAAAGCAGGACTGAAAAACAAGTAAAAGCTTTTTTTTTTAAGTAGTAACTGAACTGAAGCTCACTGAAAATGACAAAACATTCCTGTACCAAAATAAATATTTACCCAGATCCTTAGAAAGAAGAGAACCCCATAGACATACCCTTAGGAATGCCATGTGTTTTAACATCACTTTTCAATGTGTTTCAGCATAATTATTAAGTAACAGGAAAAGTCAGAATCCAAACGTAACTATTTTGTTCTCTTGCAGAGTTTCCAAACTGGTCAGAAAATTAAGAAATAACTTGTGTCCATACAATAAATTCTGACAACTCTAGAAGAATTGTCTTGACTCACTTGTCTACTGTCCCTCCAGAAATAAGGGAACAATGAAAACATCAACATGAATAGTATTTTTTTTCTGTTCTGCCTGAAAAGTTTCTCTATTTATGACACCGTTACCCATGCTGTCTGAATAAATTCAACAAAACTATTATTACTGCTGTTATTCAGCAAGCTAGACCAGAGATACCTTCTATTTTTAGCTAAAACTACTCCAAAACTTTTAGAAATCTGGTGGAAGTTACCAACTAAAGGTCAAACACAGCAAATGTTGCTCCTTTTTGGCATCACGGAGGTCAGCAAAGCTGTCTGTGGTTGGGTTTTTCAGTAAATTAACTCATTAAGTATGTATTGCTTATCTGTGGGTGCAGAACTTAGATGAATCAGTTGGGTGATTTTTATTGTTTGGAAATCACTGGGAGAATAATCATATATTAAATAAAAATTGATCAACCAGCTCTTCAGTAACTACATGATTTGAGAAATCCTCAAGTCCACTAGATCTTTTCTGACATATCGCACCTGTGAAAGATGACTACAGACAAGACCATGAAGGCAGTCTTCCTAAGCAAGCAATATTTTTTTCCTCTATGTTTACCACTTTACTGAAGGCAGTCATGCCTGATCAAGCTAATTTATATGATCATTCTGTGAAGTCATACTGAATGTGAAAGACAAAAGGAGCAGGGTTGAAATCTAGCTATGCTTAAGGTACCTTTGCAGCCAGTTCAGAGAAATAAGCACTTTTAGTACATGTACTTTAGCCACCTACTTTGAGACAAAACAATCCTGTCATTGCAGTCCTAGTTTTCTCTGTTGCATAGGAAGGAAACCCAGCATGCCTAGGCCAGTCTTGCAGCTAAGCCACCGACAAGACTAAGGATATGCTGGTGTCAATAAGCAATATACAAAATATGATTTTGAGAAATACGGGAGAAAATCCCACACTTGCTTTAAGTCTTCCTTTTCATTTTATCATTTTACTTTGGTTCTCAATGGTACTATTCTCCTCACTTAGGATGCAAAACAGAGATGGTGGTGATTTATCTTGCTTTTTGAATTGAAACCTGCATTTTTAACTTTGAATTTAACAATTTTTCATTCTTTTTTTTTTCTATGTTGAGCATAATTTGAATTATTACAAAAGCGAAAAGGTTTGAGGACTATGGTTCAGCAATGACAGGTCTATATTTTTCTATCCTATTTCATCATCTGCTTTATCAAAACATCCATATTGTATTCCACACTGCTGTCACATCTAAGTATCATAAGGTTGTTACTTATATGAAATTCAGTCATGATTATTTAGCCTGGAATAAAAAAAAAACTTTGACAGATGCTTTCAGCAAATGAACAATTAAAAACTGGAAATCATATATTAACATACTTGTACAAAGTAGTTAGATAAATCATGGTGGGATGAGAATTATTATTGCAGTATCTCAAAATTTACCAAGAATAATCCATATAATAAAATATAATAAAAATGTGGTTAGTCTCTACTTCATTTCAAGGGCTGTGAGTTTATTTTATGATTTCACTGGTTTTATTATAAAATAAAGCATGTCAATTTGCATGCTTTATTGGGTTTCCATGGCAAGGTTTTGGTAGTGGGGAGAAATAGGGGTGGTTTCTAAAAGAAACTGCTAGAAGTTTCTCTACAAAGCATCAGTTTGAAATTTTAAATTGACTTTGCAATGCTACATAGTTTTTCATGACTCATATCTGACATTTAAATTCTATATAGCAAATTTTACTTTCCTGTATTGTTGAAATATCAAAGATTTTTATAAACTGGAAATGTTGAATATTTCCATTGCGGCTTGCTGACAATAAAATATTAATTAATTTTAAAAACTGTAACAAAGCAACAGAGATGCTGTCATTCTAATTATGATTGCCTGGTAATTGTATGCTTCTCAGTGACAATGAGAATTAATCAAATAATTAGTTCTTTACACTGCTACCTGTGTAGTTCCTTTTTAATATAGTTTTCATTCCCAGGTGGTGATTACCTGTTAGGTGAAGGCATGTGCATGAAATACTCTTTTACCCCATAAATTTTCCATATACAGTCTGAGACCTACAGCAACCTGTGATTAATCACCTACTAATTGCATCATTCTTTCACTGTCAATATGGTACAAACTACATACAAGGCATTAAACTCCATTGTTTACCAGATTACAGTTTCTCTGGAGAAATAGTATATTTTATTATGAGACAATGATCACAACTACAGCAAAAACTTTGTTCTCTGTTCAAATATAAAATGCTCTCCATTTCACCATATCACCTTCCATAACAAGTTTGCTTGCTAGCTAGCAAAAACCCCCATGTTTCCAAGCAAGTTTAGTCATTAAAACCTTAATTCTACTGGACAAACTTAAAGTTTACAAAAGCATTATTGAAACTGAAATGTTAGATAGATTTGGTGTACACATGTGACTCAATCCTCAGCATGCTGAGTCACATCTATAAAAAGACTGCTCAAAACATGCAATAAAGATAAGATCACCTCTTGCATACCTGAACTTTGAGGATTAGTATTCCCACCAAATTCAGTCTTGGAAATTATTTAAAAAGAAAGATATGGTAATAAATTCATGTAAATATACCTTAATATCTCTTTCTGTCATACAAGTAGTTTTGTGCAGCTGCTGTCAGGGGGTTGCTCCAATGTAGGCCACAGATTCTTCCCTGTTCCTTCACCTGCTCAATGGTGGGCTCCTGCCTGGCCCAGGTACCTCTCCACGGGCTACAAGTGGGTTTCTTCATCTTCCATGGGCTGCAAGGGGACACCTGCTTCACCATGGCATTCTCCACAGGCTGCAGGGAATCTTCTCTCAGCACTTCCTTCCCTCCCTTTACTGACCTTGGTGTTTGCGAAGTTTCTTACATCTTCTCACTCCCTTCTCTGTTGGCAAAATGCAGCTGTTTGTGTTTTTCTCTCTCTAAAATGTGATTCCCAGAGGTGCTGTGACTGGTGTTGACTGGCCTGGCCAGCCTTGTCAGCAAAGGAGTTTGGCCTTTGGAGCACAGCTGGGATTTACTTTGCCTTAGGAAACTTTCTAGCTGCTTCTTAAAGAAGCCTCATTGCAAACCCACTACAGTCTTCCTTCTCAGTTCAGGTGAATATAAAACCATATAAATATTATATTTTCTTAGAAGATATATTTTTGTAATAACACAATCAATTGGGTGAAACCAGTCACTGTGTGCCTTCAGAAATTAGAGGTCACACCAGACATGCAGAAACCCACAGACACACATGCACCCATTCAGACACATACATGTGTGGCATAGTTGCTAGGGGTAACTTATAAATCAAATCTGTGCTCACATTTCTAAGAAAGGTTCAGTATTTACGAGGCCATTCCAGAGGAATGAGCAACTGTTGTGCAGAGCATCCTTATTGTTACGAAAGTTCCAAAACATCCTTATTTGCTTAAAGTTCCAAGGCTGTCTCAAAAGTCAGTAATGTCAAAGGAGTCTGATATGTCTTACTCTAAGATAGCATACACTGAGAATGGAGTGAAGTGCAAACATCGTGACTAAACTCTATGATAATGCTGGAGCTTGAAGGTTAAATGGAACTAACAAACTGTAGGTTTGCCACTCTGAGCCAAAAACCTGTCATGAATTTGACAAACTGCCATCCGCTGGTAAACTTTGCTTATTATAATGTCATTATAATACAAAAACACAACTTCATGCCAGAAGCTACACACCTCCAAGGTACGACCACTCCTCACTGAGTATGCGTTCTGAATTCTTGTTAGTCTGTACCTTTAAATGTGAAGTGAGAGAATTTTACACCAATCACCTTAAAGGTCTGTATGACTACAGTCACTCAAGCTCCACCTCAGAGATAAGAAATAACATAAGTAATAAGTAATAACATAAATAATAAATAATGTATGGGAGAGGGGTCATTAGGGAAGATACCATCACATCAGAGCAGAGACCATCGCGTACAGGACAACATCATTGTGTACCCAATCTCTATGACCAGCCAATGGGCCGGGCCTCTTTCTCCCCCTCCATTAGGATGCCTTTCGGTGAGATTTGAACACTTAGTTACCCTAAGTGCCTTCTTGGGAGGCTTAGAAATCTCTATGGAGTTACTATATAGCTTAGGTACCATATATGTTTATAACGTGTTATTGGTTAAGATCTTTTGCATTTACAAGTGGTTTGCAGTCAGTGTACTCATCACCAGCAATCCAAAGAATCTGTGAACCAGTTGCTGCAATAAACTGCCTTTTTCCAGCTAGTCATACTAATTCTTATTGAACACAACCAAAGTGTTGAAATGGCCGTGGTAGTTCAATAAATACGACTAGGCTGAAGGTACCTTTTGTTATTTGTGTATCCAAATAGTGGTAGTCCTGCATCAAGGGGTGCAACCGGACCTATAACGACAAATTATATTTCATTATTTGGGCATCTGAGCAATGGTAGTTCTGAGTGTGGGGCTCAACCACACCCATAATAACAAATTTGCTATAGCCCTGTAATGCAACGACACGCTAGTCCCAAACATATGAATAGACAATGATGGGAAAGGACTTAACATTGTCTTTATGATCTCTGAATTTGCACCCTCATGAGTTCATCAGTGAAGGAAACAACGTATCCTTACTAACAAGGTAGAAAAAAAGAATCTAAACCAGACTGGTACATCAGCTTTTTTTTTTTTATTTTTATGTTATTACAAGTCCCTAGAAACAGGGATGTAATTTGGACTTTGGAAGGAGATGGCAGGATACTTCTGACTAAAATTTCTGCTTAAACTATGCCCATTCTCACTGTATTGAAGTCAGTGAGCTGTTGCCATCCCACACTATTGCTTTGCTGGAGGTTTTGAAGTACCGGCGGAAGGAGCTAACAGAGGCAGTCAGGAGATAGGTGCTGGTACGATTAATTAAAACATCCAGAATTGATGAGTGCTGTCAAGAGCTTGCTATAAGGATGGGTACCAGGGGAGCCTAATAAAGTGGCTGAACAAGATCAAGGTTATTCCAGGATCTCAGAGAAATGGCTGGAAGCAACAACAACAACAACAACAACAACAACAACAACAACAACAACAAAAACTCACCATGAGAGAGCACAGTGTGGTATGTAAGAAAGTAGAACAACGTATGTAAACCCAATTATGCATTAAGGAGTGAGTAAGGTAATTAAAATACAGCACAGTAAATCCCAGCTTTTACTTATCAATGATCAGGACACCACTAGCTTGTGAAGATAATTTTAACTTTAGTTCTATGATAGCTTGAGCTTTGCATTTCACATACAATTAGTGGAAGCTATACTGTTCATATTTTCTTTCCAGATGAACTTTCAAAACAGGAAAACCAAACCATATGGTAGGTTTTGGGTTTTTTTTTTTTCTTTCCTAAGGATACCTGAGCATAACTTTCAAATGTGTATAAGCAGCTGAGATCTCAGTTCAGAATTTGCTTGGCTGAGTAAAACAGTAGTAATGGATATTTTACAAACACAATTAAAGAGAAAATATAGTCATCATGTAGTATTATCACAGAGACAGGAAAAGGGGTAAAGCACACAAAGAGAGAGAGGCAGAGAGAGAGTGAAGTTGTTTCACCAAGCAGTGTAATCCTCTGCATGACTACAGGAATAAAAACCTGTTAGCAGGTTCCACAGGAGTCTCAAGATTGATTATGTGTCCTAGTTCCCCTGTGCTTCCCGTGCTGAGAATGTCTTTTTAAACTGCTGATTTCACAGTCTGCAAAAGGGCTGCAGAAGGAGGCATTGGCTGTGATCTAGATTTAAGATTGAAAGGTTCAGAAACCACCTTCAGAACATGATAAATATTTCTGCTTCTCACAGCACTTCAAAGAATTGGAATCATCAAAGATGTGAATTTCTTGATTGATAAGAGTAGTTCACCTTGCATAAGCCTTCACTTTACAGCTGAATCAAAGAGACACAAACCCAGAAGTCTTGGAATAAAATTAATCAAGTCACTGCCTCAATGAATTAGTTCAAAATATATGTGTTTGCCCCTCTCAGCATGCAGACCCTAGCCCAGTGAAGTTTGCTATTTGATATTTACATCAACAGTCCTTCCCAAATGTTCATGAGCATAACAGAGTTATTACAATTTACAACAGATCTGTTGTAAACGTATTTCTTGAATAATTTGACTAACAATTTTTAATGAAATAGCTGTTTCCTTCCATTATGTGGTCCAGGTATTGGTTTAACTCACAGAAACATTTGGTCTTTCATCATTCTTTTTGTTTGCTTGGCTGGTTTTGTGTTGTTAGCATTCTTTTTTTTTTTGTTTGTTTGTTTTATTTTTGTTTTCCATGGACTAAGATTATTTGGAACATTGCAAAATTATTTTCTGTGATAATCCCTTTCTTTTTAATAGGCCCTATTCTAATTATGTAAATAATAATGTATTAGCCTTTCAAATCAACTCTCTGAATAAATTTTGTAGCTGTAAATACATCAAGAAAGAGGAGGAATGTGCAATACTGACCAAAGAAATTTAAAGAAACTAAAATTTCTCAGAAATACAATAATATAGTATAGCAATCTGCAACATTGCAGCAGAATGAAATTCTGTACTATCCAGTATGCTATTGTTATGTTGCTAAATTCTCTTTTACTTTAGAAAATGAAATTTTAGACTATTCTGAATTATACTGGGATTGAATATCTACATGTTATATACCTTAAAATCCTTCTAAAACCCCCTTAATTTCACGAATTCAGGATTTTTTTTGTTCTCATAAAATTGGGTCATATTTAACTCACTAGATAAAAAGTTGTAGGAACTGCTGCTTTCTTCAGTAACTGGAAAAGTGACATAAAATATATACTGTAGCTTCATTCTCTCAAAAATGATATATCCACTATGACGTAAAAACCAATATGATTGGTCCACTTGAAATGCACAAGTGGAAAGAACATGACAAATTGAAATTATCTGTATTCAGGAAGGGGCTAGTTTGGCCAACTGGATTTTTGCAAAGTGTATAACACTTAAGTTAGTTAATGTGGTTCAGTTTCAAATATGAGGTTTTAATTTATAAAAAAAGGGTGTTTTCAAAAGCTCCATTTTGCACTGATGTTTTAGTGCTTTGATTTTACACCCAAAGCTGTGGAAAAGTAAAATGTCATTGAGCAACTGAATCTGAAAAGAAATTCTTGATGTTCTTGCTTGTTGTTTGAAATAAATCAATTAATAAATACATTACTTTGGAAATCTCCCAGTCATGCTAATTATTGTAATATATAGCAGGAGTTCCATTTCAGACTGATAAGAAATCCTTGAAGTAGTAGTATCATTGCAGTAGGCATAGCTAGTCCATCTGATGTCCTTTAACAGAAATTTAAACATTATTTTACAAGAAATTATTATATAGGTGATCATGTACAAATAAAAAAGATTCTTGGGAAGATGCTTGTGTACAGTGTTTTCCATGTTTAATTTTATGTGCTATGGTAGAAATACATGAGAAATAATGCCATCCTCCTTCTGAAATGGCCATTGTAAAATTAAACATTCTCTTTAATCTTGCCACAGCTTTGTAAGGTTGGTCTGAGGTCTATCACTGTGACCTGTAATAAAGTTTCTATTGACTTGCCTGTCGGTAGCAAAAGCAAAGAAAAAAATAATAGCACACTTAATAGATATACAAATAAAATATTTTTTAATATTCATTGATATCCTACATTTTAAAAAATCTTATATGGAATCTTACCAAATAAACACCTTGGTCCTATATGGCTGCAAATTATAATCTGATAATACTGAAATACTTAAGGCAAAAGGAATGAAAAATGCAAGGAGGAACATGTAGAAAATGTTGTTGCATGAGATAGGTGAGTCTATGGTTGTGCAGTGTCTTGTAAATTAGCGACTGCACTGTTTTAGGGATATATGAGGATATGAAGGAAAAGAGCAAGCTCATAAACAATGCATTACCACAGACCTTCTGTGAGTTTACAATGACAGGGACCACTAGTAAAATACCAGTTTTGAAAACTGAGTATTGCCAGAAGTCTGAAACTGAAAAACAGATGAAGATGTCTATAGCTTATGCAAGAAATAATCAGACTCCTGTGCAATGTGCTGAGCAGTGTGTGAAATCACTTCCCTGTGATTTATGAGGGAAGAAAAATACATGGAAGGAGTTTTTTAAAAAGAACTTTTAAAAATGGAAAAACAACCCAAGAGTTTTAATAACTGCAGTGTTAGCAACTAGATCAACAATTGTATAAAAAAATGCTCTGGTTTTATTTCTGTACCTTGCTTACATAAGGAGTCACTGCAAAACTTAAAAGAAATTACAACTTGGCTTTTGTCATTCTGAAAGCAGTTTACATTATCTTGCTTTAGATCCATGAGAGCAGGACCAGAACCAGCATTTTAGGAGTCTCTGAAGTTTTTGCTATTAATCATACTGGCCAAGACCAACTGCTAGGTCAAGAAGAATTTGCCTCTCACAGCTTTGTTGGGGAAAAAGGTGAAGAGCAGAAGGTGGGGAAAGAAATTACATTTGGTCAGATAGTTTCTCTGGAAGTAGATGTAAGGCAGAGGTAGGTGCATGCTGTAGGCAGGATGGATGATGGGAGCAGCAGCTTGGAGTTGAGCTAGTGGCTGCATGTGCAGGGAATCAAACACAAGGTCCCTGTGTGGTTGTCAGTGGGCACGGGTACAGGTGAGTGCTGGCAGGTAGAAGCAGTTACAGAGGGAGGTAAACATTTTGCAATGCTTTATTAGATCAGAGATTTTGCTGAAAACACTCAGCCTTGTTCAATGTAGGCAACTCTTCTGTTCCCCAAAACGTAAACCAGGATTTTTGCAACCAGAAAGAAAATACCAACAGTTTAGTGACTATCCAGTGAGAGAGAAGCACAGAATTCCTAACATTGTCCCAAATAATGACTCCATGGTTGTAATTAGTTACTGATGGTGAAAATGTGGAAAAGATAGAAAATAAAGGTTTCTTGAGAAGATTGCAATTTGTAAGGAAGTGACTGCAGGTTGATTCTGAGTGCACACAAACAACATTTATCAACATTACATTTAAAACAGTTCTGTGATATGCAGGTTTGTTATTCAGACAGGCATCTGACAGCAGAGATTGATGCACCCATCTGAGAAGAATAAGAGTATAAATCTCTGTCTTATCATAAGGAGAATGCAGGGAGCAGATAGGGATGAAGCAGTGGACATAATCTATTTAGGTTTCCAAGAGACATTTGACATTGCATTCTAGAATAGAATAATACATCTTCAGGTTAGCATGTAAGGCACAGCAGTCTCTCTTCCTTCCAGGCTTCTCAAGCTGCAATGTAGGACACTGATTCCCAAGTGCAGAACATGTTTTCTTCCTTAGTTTTCCTCTCTACTTTTTTTTTTTTCCCTACTCCTTTCATTTTCTAGAAAGATCCTCTAGAAAATCTATTCCTATCCACATTCCACTATTTTTCCCCTTTTTTACAGTCTTTTCTGTTTCTTTTTATTAATTTTTTTTTTTTCTTTCTGAAAGTGCTCATGAGGCATCCTAACCCAGTAAGTCTAGTGTGATACTGTCTTAGCATCCTGAGTCTAGCAATTAGAGAACAGGGATGAACCACCATCCACCATGGCCTGGGAAGTACAAAAATACATTTCCAGATAAACAATGTCTCTTCTCTGGAGACTTCAATCTTATCAGTGATCAACTGTAGGGATATTATGCAAGTACTGCATGAGCTACTGAGGGAAAATTGGATTCTAGAACTGATTCAAATAACAGCTCATAAGATATGCCAACATGATGAAGATTTAGAAACAGTAGTACTAATAAAGTTTCAGACAGCTGGAGCACTATTCAGACTTATGAATACTTTTACACACTCCCTCAGTTTTTTCCATTTTATCTCTTGGGGTTCCATTTCAGGATGCATAAAGGCAACATTTGGTCAAAACACAGGAAAGAGGAAATTTTCCATTCTGCAGTATATGTTAAACCTTATGAACTGCCACTTGCTATCTTCTGTTTTGCGTGAAAAAAAATAATAAAAAATTCCCCTGAACACATGCTGCCATTCTTTGCAATTGCACAGTAAAGAGGACCTATCACTGAGACTTCATCAGTGCCAGTATCAGCCTCCATTAGGAATTTAGGGTTTCAAGTATAGACAACTCCGTTTTGCCTCAGGAAATATGAAGCTGTCTTTGGCAGCAAAAAAGGCATTGCAATACAGAAAGCAAGATGCTGCAGGAGTGCAGATCAGTTAGGGGCTTGCTTTCAGTAATCAGAACTTGTTTGTATACAATGTAGTGCAGATCACTTCATTCCTTGGAATTATTACACTTCTCACGATCTTGCTCAATCAAGTTTCCACTATCTCTATGGATGCAGATCCCTCAGGGCCTTTGGGTCCCAGCTCCACGGTTTTACCACCATCACTTGGATTTTTTTCCCCTTACATCCAGTCTTAATTTCCCCTGCTGCAACTTGCACCTCCTTGCATTTGGCACATTTTCTGTTCAGCCCTTCAGTTTTTTGATCTTCAGGAAGAATAAAGGCAAAGTGTCTCTTTAGTTTTCAAGTTCCCCAGCCCCTTAAATTGTCCCCAGGAGTGGGCCTTTTCTGGCCTTTCTTATGCAGGGGACTCCAAAACTGGACACAGAATAGGTGCAATCTCACAAGTGCTGAACATGGGGGAATAATCATTTCATTGACATGCTGCCAGGTTGTGAATTATTGCTTTCCGATATATAGTTAGCCTTCATCTACATAATGGACTGCATTAATAACAGTGTTCTAAGATTTTAAGTTTAACATGTTTTGGAATTTCAATTTAAGACTAAGAGTATATAAAATTTGAGATGTTTAAACTGCCAGTAACTTTTAAAGTGCCAGTAACTTTTAAACTGCCAGTAATATTTGGAGTAACTACTTGGAAAAAATTGCTCTAGAAAATACAAATCTCAGAATTGTTAGGGAAAAATGTAACCTTTATTTTTAACCTAAATGTAATTGTATACAAGGACTAGCACTTGACAAAGGGAACCTTTTACTTTTTTGAAATAATGTAAAGGAATTCTCCCATCAAAAAACCCTTTTAAGTAATGAACACAAATGTAGAATCTATCTCAAGAATTTACTCAGTGCATTAAACCTGCCCTTTAAAAAAATGGTAATTGCTAAGTGAGATAAAATTCATATGAGTTTGCCCTTTCCATTGCTGTCTATCAAGTATTTGTCAGGAATTTTAGGTAATGAAATGATCTTTTGAGTTCTTCTGACACAGTACAGCAATGACACAAGAAATAACCATCAAGGTCAGCAGGTGTGCTGCTAATTATGGACACAATGACCTATTCAAATCTACACAGCAAGCCTGTTCAGCCTTCATTTGCATACTGATTTATGTCACCATAAATGTATACAGATGTGTTTAGCTGTGCCTGGAATGGAAAGAGAAATCAATTAGATATAAAAGCTCTAAAAGCCAAAGGATGTGTCAGTGCAACTGAGAAAAAAATAAGAAATTTCACATAGGTTAGAAAAATAACATTAAATGGAGCAAAGTTCCAGAAATCAACACAATTCTGTAATATAAAGACAAGGTTTAACTTTTCTTGGTACCATTGTGCAGAAATTTCTTTCCCATGTATGGATTGCATGGAAGTGAAAAATAGGAAGATACAACTAAGTAACGTAAAGAATAGTAACCTACAATCACATTCAGTTTGACCACAGCATTTGGTTTTGATTTCACTGGACATTGTACTTCAAAAAGATTAATTTAGACTTTTAGGCTAAGTCTATCCTATTAAACAAAAAAGATTGAGAGACAGGTTCAGTGATAGGCAACCATCTATGGCGCTGCAACACTAATTGTAAGCAAGATCCCAGGCATGGTTTTACCTGTGCTTTCCCATGTTTTTCCAAAGGATACTCAAGACAGATGGGGGAAAATCTGCCAGGGAGTGTTTGTAAGACTGTTCCTAATACTTTTCACGATAAGGCAGTTAAGTGAAATGCAAATGAACAATAACATCACATGTGCAACTCTATGCTCTGACTTTGCTATCAAGTTCTTCTGTAACCAAAGTTATCTCCACATCAGCCTTAATCCACCTCATGGACTTGGCACTACTTTCCTGCTTTTAGTCAGCTTTTTAGCCAGTGTTAACTTTCCCTGAATAAGAAATCCATAGACCTTTTTCCAGTTGCTTTTTTTTTTTTCCTTCCAAACTATTCGCCATTGGAATTCCATACATACATTTTTCTTTATGTCTGTGAGAAGAACAGAAGAAAATCTATTTTTATGTGTGCTGTGGCTAGACTAGGAAGAAAAAAAAAACAGTCCTAAACTTCTGTACCTAACACAATGCAACACAGGCAAGATTCGTCTTAGTAAACTTAGATGTTTTGGTGTGGATTGCCATATGTGAACTTGTTAGGTCTAATATAGATGTATTACCAGCTACAAACTAGAGACTACATTTGGCCACATGAATCACTGTATATGCATTTATGCCTCCTCTTTGAAAATAAAAAGATTATAGAATCATAGAATCATGGAATTCTTTGGGTTGGAAACGATACTAGTTCTACCTTTTAAAGGTATAAAATAAATGTAGTCGAATCCCATTCCGGGTTTTATGCATTATATAAAACAAAGATGGTATTTCCTGACTGAAGCAAGCAATTGTGTAGTGTCAAGGAGAGTTGTTATCTTTGGAAAGTCTGTGATCTCCCACCCTAAACCTCAGGCATTCCCTCTTCTGGCAGTTGGTCTGTCACCTTATCTGGAGGAGGTGAAGAGCCATCTCTAAGCAAATAGCAAGACAGCTTTGATTTCTGTCCAGTTAGACAAGTTATTTTAACCTTTGGGAAAATTTCTGTATGTAAAAAAACAAAACCAAAATACCAAAGCCCAAAGATTATCTCTAATCCTCACTGATTAATTAGTTCCTGGGTCCAGAGAAGCAGAATTAAATGGTCTCTTGGTCACAAAATGGAAAAGCATCCAGCAGAGCAGTGAAAAGAAAAAAAAATGCTAACTTGAACTCTACACCTATTTCTATCACCAACGTCGTGTGCAGCCTTGAGTAAGTCACTTATCCTCCTTACATCTTCAGTTACCCAGCTGACAAATGAGTAAATCCCAATGCATTGAGTGCTGGGAAAAATAATTAGCTTTTGAAAAGCACTTTCAAGGGGTTTGGTGCAATATAAATGACAGATATTTATTTTAGACAAGAAAGCAACAGATATGACCATTTTGTTTCAAGGTTTTTATTGAAGGAAAACAGAATTGTTGTCAGTGTAAGTTATTTTCTAACACAGCAGCAATAAAGGGGTGAATACCTCTCTATTGTAGGTGAATACAATAGATGTAAGGCAGCTACTTTTAAGCTGACACATTAAGAAGCTGAGCTGCTATATGAGATAGTTGAGGGAGTGTGCTGACATTTATGCTGTACCTCAGGTTTATGCTATCATTATTCTACATGCCATGCAACATATACTGAGATGCCCTAGTATGTGACTGCATATAAATTCTGACCAAAAGCCCTATGAAAAAAATTCTTAATGTTAATATACTGGTATGAAATTTCTCTGTGGGGTGATGAAAGATATGTCCACACTGAGTACATCTCAGCACAGAACACACAGATTGAGAAAGGTTTTTGGAATTCTTTCTGATACTTTCACTGTAAAAGGATTGATTTCTTCCAAGTCTGATAAAATAGACCTTGGACTTATTGGAAGCTACTAATTAAAATGATCTGCACTTCTGAATACAACTTTTTAGATAAATGTCATGAAAAATGAGATCCATTTCTGGTGCATATATTTTAGATAAAAAAGTAGGAGTGGAACGAATGGTAGAGTTATGTGAAAGAGGATGAAAATATAACACTTTTGATGTGAATTTTTTTTTTTTACAAAGTTTCAAGCTATTCATTATTCTTATTCTCTCTCCAATACAATGGTAGAGCATTTGATTTAGAGCCAGAGCTGGAAGAGGGGACTGACAATTAGTAGAGATTATAACACTGACATGGTTTCCCTCCCTTCTTTCTTTGATTTACCTGCAGTAGCAAAGGCACAACATTAATGGCTATATAGCTGACTGGAAACCATAGTCACACAGTTCAAACAAATCACATATTCCAAAGGGAAAATGTTGCATTTAAGATTTGTTTTCTTTCCAAATTAGCATGAAAGGCTGATATCGTACTTATCAGTGAAAAGAGCCCTTCTCTCCATCCTTCAAAAGAATGAACTTGGATCTCTTAGAACTCTACATGCTATCAACAACAAAACCTTCTAATCCAAAATAGCACATAAATTATTTGTAGAATAATGATAACAAAATTTGTAGGGTATGATAACAAAATAATTTAAATATTAAATAAAATTCAGAATGTCCTGAATATAAGCAAGGACTGTATAACAAAATATGTTTTACCATTATCATTATAGGAAAGTCCAGGTAATCTGGTGGTATTTTTTTCCCCAGAAGCTAAATTATCCAACTATCACATGCCCACAGGTTATTCTGAGTGGGATGAAAATGGATTTTCAAATAGGAATTTGTTGTGTAATTTCTTCCTTTAAAATTTGAATCAGCTTTTTTATTTAATGTCCTATGAGCATTTTATCATTATGTCAGGTCAGGATAAATTTTCCTGATGGGTCCCTACTCTAAGTGTCAGGCTTTCTAAGTAAGTAGGTGTGTAAGAAGATAGACAAGCTATTTTTTATCTTGGTTAAAAAAACAAAACAAAACAAAACAACCAACCAAACAAGAAAAAAAATTAAAAAGACACATTCTAGTATGTGTTGACCTTACCCTTGAGAATTCAACAATGAATTATCAGCTAATGTTGCTATTAGTACTCATTAGTTGCTCAAAAATACTAAATATTGGTGATTTATGAAGAGCATAAAGCTTATTTTCTGGATCTGGCCAAACTCTGAAGTGTCATAATTTTTCAGAAACCATTTCAGAAGCTTAGTCCTTTCTTTATACAGCAAAAAAGCAGCATAACAACAAAACCAGAAAGTTTTTCCAAAATATCTCATGTTTCTAAGTGCAACTGACTACATCTCTCTGTAGTTACTGTTAATAAATCTTGAATCACTGAAATTATTCTTGTGTTTGATTCAGATACAGTGAGATTCTGAATATCCAATATTATCTGAGCTGTGATCTAACACAGATGCATGTACTCGGCCACAGAGAGAAATCCACACATCAGAAGAAATAGTATCTTCCTAAGCAACTTAATACTTAACCAACAAAGACAGTCAAGGATAAGTTGAATTATGAGAAAAGCAGAGAAAAAAATAATATTTCACCAATTAAGAAAATTAAGTTCAAAATCCTATCTAAATTTCTAATATTCATAAATATATTCGTCAGGGTTTTTTTTTTTTTTGCTCCGATTGGTTTAGAAATAATTTATTTATATATAAAAATATAATGCCTAAAGTAAATACTACTAGTAAGGCTATCTGTGCAGCTATAATTGATGTCTCTTGTTTACACTAGAGCAGTCTTTACACTCACTATTATTTTAACTTTAACTTTATTATTCACCAAATTATTTTTTTCCAAGAACCTCTACTTCACAGAATGGATAAACA
Organism: Heliornis fulica; assembly: GCA_013399135.1. Taxonomy (NCBI): domain Eukaryota; kingdom Metazoa; phylum Chordata; class Aves; order Gruiformes; family Heliornithidae; genus Heliornis; species Heliornis fulica. The sequence continues at coordinate 210,851 of VXBZ01011481.1, read as the reverse complement.
CCCACCTTGTCATAATTTGTGTTACTTTCCCAACTTGAATTCTCTATTATATGTCCTAGCTTCTGAATGTATAATCTACAGTCTCTTTTTCCATATAATTTTCTATAGATATCAAAAAGAAAACTGAGCAAGAAAAGCTTATACTCAAAACACACTGACAATTCCAATTCCTTGTCAGTGTCAGGAACCTCTGGCTGGATCTGTGTAAGTGAAGAAATTAAACTCAGGTCACTGTCGCTCATACTGTTAATTTTTAGCACGTTTTTCACTAGCATTGCTCTGGGGCAGTTAGTAGCTTCCCAGACAATGACCAGTCTCAGCTAATGAAAAAAAAATGTTCAGCTATGGAAAAAGCACAAGTGTATCACTAAGCAACTTTAATATAATCATTTTGGTCTTGGAGAAGGATTGTAAGGAAGTTTAAGTGTGTGATGTGAGCCACACCATTTGAATGGGTCTCCAAATATTCCCTGGTGTGTTTCATAGTGCCACTAACTAATCATAGACTGTTAATGTTGTGTGCGTTAGATGCCAGTGAGAGCTGAAACATTTTACTATCTCAAATTCTGTTCCACGTCCTGAAAAGGAGTAGCAAGAAGTTCCTGCATATTTTTGTCACCAAAATCTTTATTTTATCCCTGCAGAGCTCTTTTGGCTGATACATTTAATGAAACTAAGAAAACTAAATATGAAATTGGGGTACATAGTGAAAAAAAGATACTTTTTTATACTCCATTCAGGAAAGAAATACGTATTTTGTAGCCTGTGGTTCTTATCCACAGTCACACATAATTTTATATTTAAAAAAAGGACAAGAACACATATTAAAGCTTTTAAATAAATTTTATTGATTGACATGGCTAGGATCTAACTGTAAGGCTTTGTAAAACTAAGCATCTGTATTAAATTTTTTTTCATGAGCAATGAACAGGAGAAAACATATAAAGCTTATTCTAGGTCATAAATGTTAGAATAGCTTTGGTTCTTAATTCCACACCCTTAATTAAATAAAATAAAATAAAGAAAATTCCATTAAGGCTGCACTTATATTATTGTCACATATTTTATAGAGGTCTCTTGTCCTTTCCTGCACTTAGATCTTTAAAATAGTTGTAACAACATCTGTTCCCAGCTACAGAAGGTGCCTGCAGTGTTTAAAACCAAGCATATGTTTCTAATTGTATTGTCTCACCTGAGCCCAGTTCTCTCACAACTTGAGTTAGCGTGAAGGTTTGGGTTTATGTATACAGGTACTGTTGAAATGGCCTATGAATCCTCTGTTGGATAGACTGGTCATAAAGTTCCTGGAGCTTGAGGATTCAACCTCCCTATTTAGTATCTGAGCGAAGAGAAAGAAATTCACCTCCTTCCCTTCTGTCTAGCCTTGTCCGTGCCGAATCACTTATAATAGATCTGAGCAAGAATCACTTTGTATCACCTGGTTCTTTGCTATTATAAAACACAATGGTTGAAGATTTCCTGTGACAACAGATTCCTGCACATTTTTGAGTCTCACTATTAAATAGAGCCCATTTTCCTGATGCTAAAGATATACCAACTATTTCCAGTATTTCCAGTATGAAAAGGCTGTTGTACGCTGGAGCTAGCATCTGGCTAGACCATCTTTTGTACATTCAGGAGGGATTATCAGAAACAGAATATCTCCTTTCAGAACTTCAAACACTAAATCATATTCAACAGTGAGCTCTCCATCTCCCCCTCATTCTGTTTTGCCTCTGTCTGAAATGCTCCTGTTCCTCCACACTTAATACCGGGATGGGTGTTATAGTAATTTCATTGGGTTCCATATGTTTCTGCAGCTTCTGATTTCTCTCATTTAAAGCAGTAATTTTCAGTACATTTTCAGTGGATTAACACACTTTGTTACAATAACTCCTACAGAAAATAAAGATAGAAAACTTCTCAGCCTTGTATGTCTTCTGCCCCTTTGTGTGCTCATAGAGATTAGGTGGGACAAACACCTACATCATACCTTGTAGTTACACAAATGTGGAAGAAGCAGAGCTTTCCCAGAAACTTTTACTTTAAAAGAAAGAGCATTTTAGTTCTGATACACTGAATTTTAACTATTAGTAATTTACTGAGCTAGAGATATAGCCACTTTCACCAGCAGAAGAAATGAGACTGGCACCTCCAGAACACAATTGAGTTCTTAACGTGGTTTGAATCACTTTTCTTTTTTTTTTCAGTATTTGTACCTCTCCAGTGAATACAGAGGGATCTGGAGGACTGACTCTTCTGGGTTAGGTGTCTCATGTTTAAAAAGTGAGGTGAGGTAGTTCCAAGGGTTCTGTTCAGTCATTGTCCTCATCAAATATTGATACAATTGCAGTGATATCAGGTTAGCTTCTGTAATGAGGGCCTGGGCTCCTTTTAGTCAGTTATTGCTTAATTTAATAGTAGACTAGCAAAGGTATTTTACATAGGTGGGAAAAATGTACTTAGTTATTTATTTAAATCCCCTTTTCCTCTAATGTAAGGAGCAACCTATTTATTACCTCCCTTAACTATACACAGAGAATTCAAAATGGAAAAAGTAATAATTTCTACAGAAATTTCTACAGAAAACAATGTCCCTTTATGATATTTCTGGACATTTTTCTTCCAGGTCCCTAAAGAAGTCCTTTAGAGGACATAATCCCTTTGGCTTCTCTCAGCTAAGGTAAAAAGGTCTTGCTAGCACAGACATCAGACCTTTCTATGGTGAATAGTATATGGCTGGGAATGTTCAGGAATTCCACATGGAATACCATGTCCACCTCTGGAGCTGTCAACACAAGAAGGACATGAACCTGTAGGAGCCCATCTAGAAGAGTGTCACAAAAATGATCCAAGGGCTGGAGTACCTCTGCTATGAGGATAGGCTGCAAGTTGGACTTGTTGGACCTGGAAAAGAGAAGGCATTGGGGGACCTTCCAGTAGCTGAAAGGAGTTTATAGGAAAGCTGGGGAAGAACTGTTCACAAGGGCATGTAACAATAGGATGAGGCATGATGGTTTTAAACTAGAAAAGGAGAGATTCAGGTTGGATATTAGGAAAAAAAATCTTCAATATGAGAGTGGTGAGACACTGGATTAGGTTACCGAGAGAGGTGGGGTAGGCCCTGTCCCTGGAGATACTCAAGGTCAGGCTTGATGGAGCTCTGAGCAACCTGATCTAGTGAAGATGTCCCTGCTTACTGCAGGGAGGTGCTACTAGATGACCTTAATTGTCCCTTTCAACCTAACACATTCTATGATTCTAAGATTCTCAGTTCTGTATCATCAGCTAGCTTATACAGCCCTTTTGACAGTTCATGGTAGTCTTTTGAATAATTTTGTGTCTATAATTATACATACACAGGCACCTTACTGAGCATTCATATGTAATTTGATGGAAAAAAAAACCCACCCTATTATTCCATTCAGCAGAAGCACCTAATTTTCTCAGCTTGTTGAAGGAAGCGTTCAAGAAAACCTTGCTGTTCCCTCCCAATTGCCCTTTGATATTTCTCTTTGAGAATTAAGGTCAGGTGACTTTTAGAAGGGGAAGAATATGGCAAAATAATTATTCCTCTTCTTTTAAAAAGTCTTCTAAAATTACGTGGCACTTGAGGTCCCTTTGTATTCTTTTAGCCATAGAATCATAAAATCGTTTAGGTTGGCATGGCAGCCATAATTACACTTGCCTGTATTTGTCAGAACATTTTATACTTTTTCTGATCTAATAAATATTTAATAAATACACACAACTAATCAAAATATCCTTGAGATATACAAGGTAGGCAAAATATATATCTGCTGTTACTGAACTTCATGACTTTTGTTCTTTTTTTCTTTTTCAGTTACCCTCCTTACCATTACAAAACCAGCAAACTTCCTCATGGGAGCTCTGCTCAAACTTTCCTTTCACCTTAGGATTTTCAACTTGTTCTCTCTATTTAATGCATTTAGACCTCAAAGGGATCTCTTTTTCTGGTATTATCTGTGATTGTCATAAAGTGACAGATATCCCTGAAAATTAAGTTACTGGATAAAGCAGGAAGTCTAATAAACTTTTAAATAAAAAAATAGGACCAAGATTTACAATAATTTGTAGTTTGGAAGAGGATATTGCAGCCTCAAATTAATTAATCTAACATCAGCATGTAATTGGAGTCTCTAAATAACCAGCACAGGTCTTTGAGGCTCTGCATATTGAGTCTCAGATAGAGAAGGACAGGCATTTCTGAGAGAATGAGACAACACTTACATCAGATGAATCATCATATACATATTTACTCTGCACAGATTCCATTGTGAGCCATAGGCAACTGTGCTCTTATTATAGGTACCTCAGGTAGGTCCCCAAAGGTAAATGAGGCAAATATAGGCCCAAGTAATTGCAAAAAAATACTAGTGAAAATCTAATTCTACACTCATAAGAAAAAACACTGCATTTGAAAGTCAGAACTGATGGCAGATACACTGAAAAAACTCATATCTTTCATCATATAATACAGAACAGCAGATGGCATTTATTAACATGCTATAATAAGTTTGGGATGCCCCAGGCAAACTGACAAAGTAGCAAACAAGATGTGATGTTACAAGCAATAAAACACTTCAGCTCAATAAGGGAAAGGTGCTGCAGGGGATATAGACTGCTAAAAAAAAAGAGGGATAAGCTTTGTCTTTGATGGGGAACAAACAAAACAATCCAGTTGATTTAAAAGAAAATGGTCTTGGACTTGTGGATTAAGAGGAGTTGTAGCTGAAGTCAGAGCCTGGGCTGGTTAGGCAACAAAGGAAACAAATATGGGAAGTATATAATGAAAAAAAGATAATGATGATAGAGATGGGCTTACTACTCTGCAGATACCTGTTGATTTCTTTGATAGGAATGTGAAGAAATGCAAATAACTTATACAGGAAAAGCATCCTGCTAGTTCATATACCCTGATGGACACCAAACTGGTTCCTGCTGCTCAGGGAAGAGACTTTGGAATTGCTGTAGGCAGTTTGGTGTCTAACTGCTCAACAGAGTAACAAGCACACATCTGATGCTGAAATGGTGATGAGATATAGAAAATGAGACGAAAATAGCAATCTACCTCTGTGAAAATCCATTTTATATCCACATCTTGAACACTTTGTGAATTATTTTCATTACTCCAATATCAGGAAAATATAGCAGAAGCAAGAACAACACAGAGAAGGAAAAAATGGATGATTTGAGGCATGAAACAGCCTCTGAACAAAAACTAAATAGATTAGGATTTATGAGCTCAACAGCAGATACAATAGTAGTGTTATGAAAAAGATATATAAAAATATTATTGTCTTTGAAAATAGTGGAAAAACTTAAAAAGAGACATAAAATTAAAAAGAAATGTACATAAATTCATCTGTGAGGTTATTTCCAAAGGATATGGTGAAGGCCAAATTGTAAACAGCTCTTTCAAACAAGACATTTAAAATTATTAGACGGCAGTCCTCCTGAAGATGATAACCCTTATCACTACACAACATTCAATTTCTTGCTGAGAATACATAGGGAGAAGTGCACTGCTATTCTTTTGCTCTTTTCCCGGGCTCTTGTGTGATATCCAGGAATAGTTACAGCTGCAATCTGACTAAAGAGGAGGGTGGAGAGAGAGTAAGAGCTCTGGCAACTAGAAAGCCACGCAGTATGCAATTACATGTCATGGTTTAAAAGCAGTAAGCAGCACAGGTGTTACAGGAGCTCAACCCTCTCACTCCTGTGAGTACATCCAAATCTAAAAAGCAAAATAAATTCTTGCTCATGCTCTTGAGAGAAAGACTTTGTAAAAATCCCTCAACAAACCCCTGTGATGTTAAGGCTGGTGGGTTCTGGAAAGCATCCTTAACCACAGATATTTGAGGAAAGGACTACAAGGCAGAATTCTAAAAAAATTAGGGCCAAATGAAAACATGAACCTGTGAGCATATAAGAGTAACCAAAGAGCAAAAATAAAACATGGAAAACTTAATGCGATTTTCTATTAAATAGTAGCACTGCACTGCTTTTTATCTAGTTGGAAGCAAGTTAGTTGACTACAGACAACTCTCAGGTTTTTGGTTCCCCTGAGTAATAATATTTGTAGTAGAAAGACATGGAGAGTGTAAAAACAGGTAAAGAAATGTCAAGTTAAATTCTCTGCAGGCAAATGCTATGCACAGAAGAGGTATAAAACCTCTGGTCATAAGTCATGAAATATAAGGTCCGGTCTTACAGCTGGTTGCACACAGCAGACTGAAAGTCCCTTTGCAGCAAAACTAACTTCACTTGTTTATGGAATGAAGACTTAACATGTATCTCCATCCCTAGCAGCAGAAAGACTTGTTTGCCCTAAAGACAATGATGGAATGTGAATATTTTATTCTCAGTTCTGCTGATGCTCTCTTTAATGATGAAACACAAAGAAATGGTAGTTTGTTTTTACTACAATAACAATAGAAACCCATTGACATTTAAAGCACTGTGATGAATACTGATTTTTTTGGACATATGGTATGAGTTTCTTGCCAGTAAAACAAGACCAAACAAGCTATAACACTATTTATTGAATTTTTTAAAAGAATATATTTCCTGTTTCTCTGTTCATGCAACACATACTTATCTAGTGTACTATCTAGATGAAGAGCAAAAAAATGAATGGAGCCTTCATGTAAAAATTCTAACAAAGCCGTATGATAGCAGAATACAAAGCTTCCTCTAGGTAGTGTCCTTTATACAAATCTTCCGAAAAGGCTTTCAAAGCCATTGTCCTCTGAAGTTACTTGAGCTAGTTATGAAATATGATGTTACTCAAACTTTTTTCCAAAATGATAAAATAAAAATATTTTGCTTTATATTCTTTATTTTTAAACCTTACAGTTTTTGTAGAACTTTTGTAATGTAATATAGGGAGATAAGCATCAAATATCTTAAAGGAATAATGCACTGAATTATAAGTTATTTCAGTATTTTCCTACATACAAACATTTTTAATTAGCTTTCTTTTAAAATCTATGTTAAAACATACTAATCATCTACTAGGTACAATTCACATAGGACAAGTGAAAATATACAAATAATAAACACAAAATGGCAGTTCTGAATGATTGAATTTGTTCTGTCACCTCTAAAACTCTGTTAATAATTTCATAAAATAATAAAAAACAGTTAATAATAATAATAATAATAATAATTTATAAAAATGTCATTTCAGTTGGCAAATAATTCTGGATTTAGTCAGGGACTTCTTTTTCTATTCTTGGAGTATGCACTTTTACTATTCATGTCTCTGGAGAGTTACCACAATTGCCAAAGAACAAAATTTTTAAGTTCCCTCATTATCAGTAAATTGCTTCCTAAGATAATGATATTTCTATCTATGCAGATGTTTAGTTATCCTTATTGGCCCAGCAAGGATTTGGAATTCACATACACATAGAGAATCAAAGCTGCAGTGTGAGCCATTAGAGAAAGGAAACTTCAATTTTATTTCAGTTTGTGTAGGCTGCAGGAGGGCTTTGCCTGCAAATAAGTCTGGCTGTTAGGTTGAAATTCTTCCAAATTGTGGACCTCTGTGATTTCCCATTCCTGACTTTCCGGATACCCCAGAGAAAGTGATGTTATGCAGAACATTAATGCTATATAGCTCCTGCAGAAGACGAATTGTGGCAGGACTGTAATGCATGCTGCATGCACGTTTGAAGGAAAGAGATAAGGGACATCTGAGTACATGTGCTTTGTTTCTGTCTTACCTTCTGGGATTCAAATCACCCATGAAGTGACAGTCCTTGCTCCTCTAGCAATGACTTCTGCACAATCAAATTTGTTTAAAAGCTCCAGAAATTGTGTCTCTTGTGCACCATTTGAAATACAGTTCTAAATTCTTCCTGTACACTCTACTATACAATCTGTACAATTAGAAGAAAATTTTATTTTTGGATCCCAAACTACCTTTGAAGCCAGGGTATTCCAAAGAAACCTTCATTATATTTACCTTGGCTCTTACATTCCCTGAAAGGCATTTGAAAATAAAATAAAAATCTTAATGCTAATTAATTTATAGTTGCTTTTTTATACATTTTGAGGGTCTATTGTTTTGTAGACAGCTTTTCTCTGCTATTGATTGCTCCATGTCGCATGAAGACATTATTGCAAATAATGTGCCGTTATTTGATATAATTTGTAAACACAAAATAAGATTAACTAAGTCTTTATCAGGTATTAGTTGATTTCATGTAGACCTTGAAATAATCCCTTTGATGGAAACAAATCCAAAAGTATTGGTATAAATTATTCACCCCAAGTAATTCAGCCAGGCCTAACAACTGCAGTACAGTAAAGAGGAGTTTGCATATTGCACAAAGGGATCATTTTAAATCCTTTATCACTTTGTTCACCTCTCCTGCCCTTCTTCATCTTTGCAATTCCAATAAGGCTGCAACATCACTGCAACATAAAGAGCATTAGTGATTCTATTTAAAAGGTGCCAACCCTGCTGATCATCTGCCTACCTCATTGTCAGTGTGAAAGCGTATTTTATTTATATTCTGAAAGGGATATGGGAACTGTTTTGGTGAGTTAGTGCTTTTCCCCGAGTCTGTACTTCAAAACAAAACTAAACTCTTGTTAGAGTCTTAGAGCAACAGACTCGTTTCCTTTTTGAATAAACAGATTATTGCTTTGGACTTCTGTGAAGGTTGCCAATTTTGACTTGCTATCACAATTTATTAAGGAACATTAAAAAAGTCAATCAACCAACTAAATTACCAGAGCAAAAGAATCCCCAAACTTGTTTAGTGTGACGCATAATGGGTAGGATAATAGGAGACACACAGACATCCCTCTCGCCACCTCCACTGCATTTCTTAGGTTTCATTTCAAGACAACTCCTCTGTGCTACAGCTGAGTCCCACATCTAGTGCTAGTGCTTCAACCCTCTTCTTTCCTGCTCACATCCATCCTGGGGCGCAGGGCCTGGTATCTGCAAGTGTTCCTGGGTAAACTCTGGGCTCTGAGGAGAGGAGGAGCTTGGATGTGTGAGTCCCTGTTTCTAATCCCACCAGAGTCAGCTCTGTTCACTTACAAGAGTGCTTCCTCGCACACCAAGTTCTTTTTATGCATAATCCTAAAGGAAAGGGATTGGAGTTTTTAGTTTGAGAAAAAAATACCGCAATACTTTCAGTTGATTTTCATTTGTGAAAATACGAGTTGGAAAGCAGGTGATAGATCAGATACCTGCCCTTGTTTCTATTTTACCACTCTGAAAACAGCAGCTATGCCTTCATTTTGTCAACAGGAACAGAATTTGTCAAAGGCTATGTGACCTGGACCTCATAATTCCCTGTGCTGGGATAAGCTCTGTTTCCTACCTTTCCAGATGAATAATGTGTTTGGTTTTCTGTACTTCGTCTCTTTAGTACATGAGAAGAAGTATTCCACAAGAGAGGTTATTTCTGTGCTTTCTAACAGTCTGATAAATCCTGGCAGGTATTAAAAATCAGGCAAGAATTACTCAGAACTATTTCCAAAAAGTTTCTAAGAAGTCCAAGTGGTTGAACCATATCATCAAGTTACAAAATTGTCTCACAAAGCACACAGCTGGTCACCGTCTCATGAAGAACTTGGTATAATATTTATTCATAAGAAACTGAAAGGAGAGAATGACAGAAGATTTTCAGTGCAGAAAAGTTCTTGAAGTCTATGTATTTGTGCTTACAATTTCACACAGAACTTTTTGGATTTATATTCAAGTTATAGTGCTTTATAAGTGAGGACTTAAGAAAAGAAATGAAAAATGACCCAAACGACACATTCTTGTTCTTTTAGGAAACATAAGTATTATCTGACACTATGAAGACTCTGTTACGGAGCAGGGCAGCTCATGCCTGACACATTACTTCCTTTCTCTGCTGCATAACACAGCAATCCAGCCAGTCCTCTGGCTTCATTACATCTCTAACAATAACAACCGCTCATTTGCACATTTGCTAATAGTACCTCTTTGTGTTGCCAGTGCACCCTTGCTGACACTTGATTTTCTTTGCTTGACACTCCACTTGCTGTTGACTCTTAGTGAGAGGGACAGAATTGAAAGCCCTGTCATTTCAGTGTGTGAAACAAGGCAGCAGCTGATGAAGTACAATTTCTCATACTGTGAGAAATTATCAGTTATATCAGCTTTGGGAAGGCTTTCAGAACTCTCATTCACAATACTGTCTTAATGTTTTCTGAACCGAAACCGAACTCTGAGAAAATATTCATGCATAACCATGCTGTGAGTGCCTTACTGAAGAACCATCTGAATAAAGTTATGGACTCGCTGGCAAGTGGTGCAGAGTACTCCATGTAATTAAACTAAATGAGATTGTGTCTCAGATTAGGAGACATATGAACTAGCTTTTGCTTTCTGTGCTGCATGCAATTTTTGGCAGACAAAAGGAAGCAGAGCTGTTACAGATTGACATAACTTTAAAAACACAGCCATGTTAATAAATAGTATTGAATTTTCATTAAATTATTATGAAGTCATTTATAGACACACTACTTTGAAAGAAAAAGTTGTCATCGTTATTTCCAAACTAAATCCATATAAAGTCAATTTTTTCTTTCATTGTTTTTTTCCCCGCAAAATAAAATCATGTTATTACAATTTCACATGTTAAATCTCATACATTAAATGAAATATAGATGAAGACTCAAAATTAGGAAGAAACTAGACAACTACGGGCTAAAATCCTGGGAAGGCAGACACCAGAGTGGTCTACAAACAGCTACAGCTTTTGCTTGGTTTTCCTGAGTGCGGGGACAATTTATTTATCATTTCATTCATAACTATTGTGAAAAGATATAGCAGATTAAGTGTGTAGACTCTGCAATGCCATAGCAGCTCAGAAATGGAGAAAGTTGCAGACAGAATGGTTAACAAGTGCACCTGCAGCATCACAGGAACCAGGCAAGACTTCTCTTAGTCCTAGGATCTGCATACCACATGGCACCTTTTTGTCTGGTCTGGCTGAGATAGAGTTAATTTTCCCCACAGCAGACCTCATAGTGTTGTGCTGTGCATTGGTAGCAAGCAAGGTGTTGATGAAAATCTGGGGTTTTGGCTACTGCAGAGCAGTGCTGGCACACATCAAGGATGTTTCTCCAACAATCCCCTCATTAGTAGGCTGGGGGGTGGGCAAGATCTTGGGAGGGATAATGGCCAGGACAGCTGACCTAAGCTGACCAAAGGGGTATTCCATACCACATGATGTCTGCTCAGAGAAAATCTTAGAGAAAGGGGGAGGAAATTCCTTATTTATAAATTTGTCTTCCAGAGCAACCACTAGACATACTGAAGACATTTCCTAGGAGGTGGCTGGANAGCAGTGCTGGCACACATCAAGGATGTTTCTCCAACAATCCCCTCATTAGTAGGCTGGGGGGTGGGCAAGATCTTGGGAGGGATAATGGCCAGGACAGCTGACCTAAGCTGACCAAAGGGGTATTCCATACCACATGATGTCTGCTCAGAGAAAATCTTAGAGAAAGGGGGAGGAAATTCCTTATTTATAAATTTGTCTTCCAGAGCAACCACTAGACATACTGAAGACATTTCCTAGGAGGTGGCTGGACATCATCTGCTGGTGGGAAGTAGAGAGCACATCTCTTGCTTTTCCTTTATTTCCATACATAATCTTTGGTTTTGCTTTATTAAAGTGCCCTTATACTGATTCACAAATTGTTTGGGTTTTTTTTTCCCCATCTTATTTTCTCCCACTCCCTGTCCTGGTGAGCAGCTTTGGTGGGCACCTGGCATCCAGCCGAGGTGAATCTACTACTCTGGGTGTCTGTCAGCTCTAAGCCTGCATACTAATGAGTTTGCTTTTTAGCGAGTTATTGACATCAAATGCATTTACCTGGTGCACAAATTAGGAGATTCATTCAGGTAAGTAAAACGGTCTTTATCAGCCTATTTCTCAAAGTATGCTACAACTAAGAAAATTCCAAAATTCTTTATTTCGATTTTATTAGAGCCATGAGATGGAAAGTTCATAATATCTAAATGCTTTCAGGATCTGAGTTTTTTTTTTAATATAAATGTACAGACATCTTTTAGTAATTTCTGAAAATGTAGCATTTCTTTACAAATAGTAAGAGTTTCAATTTTCTCTGTAGGCAAGCATAGATTTATATAGCAGAGCTTGAATTAAATGACATGTAATCTATTCAACCTCAACACAGAAATGACTATGTATGTGTTAACCACCACCTAGGTTAACACAGCTTTTCAGATCTGTGCTAACAAATCATTTGGATTTCATAACATTGTAAAATACAGAACTCAGCAAGACCTTGAGAAGTCAGTCTTGTCCAACTGCTTCCTCACAGCAGGAACAACTGTCTTCAGACCATTCTTGAAGGAACCTTGCAGAACATTTTCCTAAAAACACTAGACGAGAAAACGCTCCATGGACATTCCCTGTTCTCCCCCATGGATGTGTACTATGCTCCTCGCCAGGCAACCTCTTCAAGGTTTTAATTATCCTCATAGCATAGTCAGTTCTTTTCCTAATCTCCAACCCAAACTTAAACTACCATTAATTCTATTATTCCCTTTCTATTTGAAACAATCTTTTGGTTTTTTTTGAAGACTTTTTCCACCTCTTGCTTTTCTGTGGCTTGAACAAACTTTGTGTATTCTGGTTTGTCAGGTTTGCAAGACACATGTGGTTTTACAGGGTGGCTTACTGCAATGGTAAGAAAAAGACACCTCTCTGATCTCAATTGTGCAGGAAGGATGTCCATGAGTAACATTTTATTGTCATATATTTCTCTTTCTGATATTTTACTAAAAGGAACAATCTTACTCAGCAACCTCAACAGTTGTCTCTGAACTTAGAAATTCAGACACAATAAAGTATCTGAATTAAGTCAGACAACTAACACAGCATTTTGATATTCTGAACCATATCTTGGTATTATTTTTCACAGTTTTCCTACTTTATGAACATAAATCCAAAGTATATCAGTCACTACAGAAATCCCAGTTCTTAAGTTCTTAAGTCTCCAAGGGAGACTGTGACCTGGTGGGACACCCGTTCTGGAGCAGTCTGATACTGAAGATCTGCAGTCCATGGAAAGGACCCATGCTGGCATAGTTCATGAAGAACTGCAGCTCATGGGGAGGTTGGAGAAGTATGTGGAGGACTCTCTTCCATGGCAGGCAACCCATGCTGTAGCAGGGGGAAGGGTGTGATGGGTCCTCCCCCTGAGGAGAAAGGGCCAACAGAAACAACCCTGTGCCCCTGTGCTGTTGAGGGGAGTGGAGGAGGAAGAGAAATTAGAAATGAAGTTAAACCATAGGTGGCAGGCATAGGAGGAAGGTGATGTTAAGGTTTGGGGTTATCCTCCTCCGGTTTTGATTGGCAATAAATAACTTTCCCAAGTTGTTTGTTTTGCCCATGATGGTAAATAGTGACTGATCTCTTCCTGTCTTTAACCCACAAGTCTTTCATTGTATTTTCTGTCCAGCTGATGAGGGGAGTGTTAAGGTAGCTTTGGTGGACACCTGGCAGGCATCTGGTGGGCACCCAGCCAGGGTCAAACCACAACTCATGACCTTCTATTTCTACCTTATATCATTGATTTACATGGAAAACAAAATCCAGGAATTTCTATTTGTTGAAAAGAGAAATAATTTCGAATTAATTATGTGTGCAAATGAAAATGGATGATTTTACTTCATGACTAAGCACTGTAAATCTCTTTCATACCCTTGTAACTTCTCCTTAGACTAAACTCCGTAACAGGAAATGTTCATTGAAGTAAATGAAAGTTTTCAGATGTTGGATGGCAATTTCTACCTCACTGATTATTCAATAATTTTCCTGTTCATATTAAAACAGGAAACTAAAATGTGTGTGGCAGATTATTAAACTGTAAAGAAAGCAGAGGACAGAAATAAGAAAGAAAACTAAGTATACCCTAGTGCAGGGAAATTTAGGCAATTATGCTAGCAGTGGTTTAATCTGGCAGCTACAACAACCACACAGCTATTCTCCCACTCATCCTCCCCAGTGTGATGGGGGAGAGAACTGAAAAATGTAGAACTTGTGAGTCGAGATAAAGACAGCTTAGTAGAAGAGGAAGATGATTCTGATGATAAGAGTAAGAATAATAGTACATACAGAACAGGCGATGCATATCACAATTTCCCACCAACTGCTAACTGATGCCCAGAAAGTTCCCGAGTTGCTCACCTCCTGGAAACGTCTCTCAGCTATTTCATGAGCCACTTATCCTCCCAGCCATCTCCCCAGTCATATACTGAGCAAGACTTCATATGGTACGAAATATCCATTTTGCTAGTTTGGATCAGGTGTCCTGGATGTGTCTTCTCCAAACTTTTTTCTGTACCACCTGCCATCTTGTTGGCAGGGCAGTATACAAAGCTGAAAATACTAGACTGCCTAGAAACAACTGAAAACATCAGTGTGTCATCAGCATTATTCTCATCTTAAATACAAGCTACAGACTTAGACCAGCTACTAGGAAGAAAATTAACTACTTTAGCTAAAACCAGTACAATGCTCTTACAGTGGGCAGATCTTGACCAAGTCTGAATGCAAAGTTTAGTGGCTAAGAAAATTTTAAACCCAAGCCCTGTCCAAACCCTCAGTATTTCCCTTCATCCACTTCTGAAGGACAGTTTTGTCTTCTGCAGGGACACAGCTTATAGGCTCCCCTTGGGTAGCTGCAGGGTTCCTGCTGTGGTGCTTATCACAGCTTTTTGATGCCTTTCTTAACTCCATCCATTAAAAAGGTGAAATACACCAAAGTGTTTGAAGTATCAAGACTTATGTTTCTTGAGTGTATCTATCTCAGATTTCTTAATACATTTCAAAGAAGTTATCAGTGCTAAAATTGAGTCACATTAAACTAAGCGTATTTGCTAGATATACAGAAAAAAACCCTGGGTATAGACACTTGGCAGCCAAAAGTAAGCAGTTGGATTTGATTGACTAAAGGATCTCAGGTATGGTGACTGTTTTGTTTGAGGGGCAAGACTCAGACTTTCTAATCTAGCATCTGCAAAACTGAACTTGCTGCTTGACTTGATCTTCTTCAGTGCTATCTCACAGGTAAAAAAAGGATGCATTGAAGTTCTTACAGGCTGAATGAGAAAATTAACTTAGTGTTGCCACTCACAGATGAGTTCTTAAAATTTTTGTCACTCTAAATTATCATGATCAGTTTGCATGTAATTTTTGGGGTTTTTTTGTTTTGGTTTTTTTTTTTTTTTTTTTTTTTTTGGAATAGCATCTCTTCAGAATTCTATATGAGCATAGGTAGGAATAGAAACTGAGCCACAAAGAAGAAGGGAATCCCGGACATGGTATGCTCATTGCTCAGAGGGCAGGAAACTCACAAATAGTAAGACAATTTGGGTGAGATTCTTTGGCTTAAACTTAGGTTCCTCTTATCATCTTCTGTCCCCTAAAGCATCTCAGCTGTCTGCCAGCTGCTATTTCAGAAGACTTAATGTGAATAACAGATCTTTTATTATATCTGTTGTCATTGTGAACACATGTTAGATACCAAGAGGTATATAAAATGACTTAATAAACCTCTTCTGACACACACCTAACAAATATAGTTCATCTTGCAGTAAGGAGAGAAGTTGATTTGGATGGCAGTGTTGTCCACGGGTGTTTTCTTTACTGATAGTCATGGTATTCCAGTAAAGCTTTACAAGTTGTAACTGTGTTTCAAGGTGGCTCATTTCTCCAGTCTCACTGGTTCTGCTCCTGAATAATACAAATTATGCAAAAATGAGACATTCACATACAACGAAACACACACGATTAATCATTTCCATCTTTTTCTACCAGTGACTTCTCCTCATGAAAACATCACCTGTGGAAGTGACTTTCCATGACCTTTATGAGTATGCCAGGAAACCAGCTTGATGCTTTCTCAGCATTTTGCTGAAATTTTTGTTGGCTGCAACTGAACATTTTCCAATCCTGTCCATAACTAAATATAATTACCTCTGCACTTGCAACAGTTTTTTTTTTTTTTTTTGCCTCAGGAAGATCTCTGAGTCATTACATAGCAATGGCAGATGCTTTGTATAACTGTCAAGGATTTAAGCAATGTTATGTAACAATTCTGTTTTCAGAAGTTATAGCTGTTAATATGGACCTAGCTGACAATATCCCTTGTGTGTTCTTACTGCTGACATGCCCTATGGACCAGGCTGAAAATTGTTATTACTTTTAATAAACAAATTAGCTACAAGAAACTTACAGGGAACTCTCCTTACCATGTAGAAAAGTATCTGTTAACTGGCAGAGAGTATTAGTCCTAATGCCACTTTTGCTTTGCCAGCCACCACCTTGGCTTCTTTTCCAGTTTCAAGTGTATACTGAAATTTGAAAAGAGCAAAATACTGGATAAAGTGTAGAAGATCAACCAGGACTTGTTGAGATCTCTGAAGCAACTTTCATGCAGCCATCTGAGACTCAGCTTCTATTTTACATCAGTTCTGAGTCATCTTGGGTGGGAAGGCACCAGTTTCCTGCTCCTCACCCCAGCAAAGCTCAGAGTGACTTTTTGTTGTGAACCATTATCACAATTTTAATCTGCAAATCAGATGATAAAAACTTATAGAGAAAGAGTAACATGTACATTGCTTAAAAGAACTGATAAGGAAATTAAAGTGTAGTTAGGTGGAGTTTAAGGAATTGAAAGGAAACCTTGGCCGCTGCACTATTTCTTTGCAAATAGTTGCATAAAATAATGATAAAAAACCCACATGAGATGTGTCAAGGAGTTTCTTGCCACCCACTGCACTCATTCATTTAAAATATTTTCCCTCATTTGTGAAGAGTTGAAATTGCAGCAGTGGCTATTAATAGTTCCAAAAAGGGTCTGAAGTAATTTGTCACTGGCAGGTGTTTGAAGTCCATATTTTTTTTTCCTCTTCTACACTTTCTATGAGTAAATAAGATAAAATAGCTCTTCATCCTCCATTTCCAGAACTGAAGAACTGCCACTCATCTACCTCTAAGAGTAGAAGACACAGGAGATATTTATGCACAATAAAGCAGTAGGGAAAACTAAGATTACAGTAAAATTCTTCTAAAATCATGGTAGAAAAATGCATCATACCACTTTTGAAAGCACCTTCTCACTGAATCACACAGCACCTGGAGTCCCAGTAGTGTAGTATTTTTATTTATTTTTTGAATAAACACCTTCATATTATAACATTGCTATAATACCCATAATAAGTAACTTTGCGTCAAGAAAAGGCTAACTGGTAATTTCAGAATACAGTACAGAACATATTTAGCAGTTGGGTGTAAATCAGAACATAGGGAGATATGATAGGAGTTATAATTTCAATTGATATGAAGAGACAAACTGAGCAGCAGAACTAGAAATATGTCATCTTT
The DNA here is from genome assembly GCA_013399135.1 of Heliornis fulica. Lineage (NCBI taxonomy): Eukaryota > Metazoa > Chordata > Aves > Gruiformes > Heliornithidae > Heliornis > Heliornis fulica. The sequence goes on along the minus strand of VXBZ01011481.1, from coordinate 193,407 downwards.
CGCTAGCTGTTATGACCAAATTCTCTGCATTTTCCTGCTGTGTTATCCATAAGCAATAATATTCATAACTATTTTGTACTATCAAAACAAGTCTTAGTATAAGAGTCAATGATTTTCTCCTATAATATTTTTATATTAAAAATGAGCTAGAACCTGAAACAAACTGCCTGTAAAAGGTATGCTATGTTCTAAGTTGTACAAAGATTTAGCCATGTCATGTTTGTTGCTGTGGATTCAATGGACTTAAGATCCCCAAGACATAGTTCATGAATATTTGAGAGAAACACTATTTATTACTTTAATACGTTCCTTGCCTTGTTGTAAGAGGCTTTTCACTATTCAGACTCATAATGTGAAATAGTCATGCTTTGTTTCATTGAAACATTTTTATTGCTCAGAGCTATCAAATTACTATCAACATATTACATATTAATTTGTAACCATGAAATGACTTGTAAATTGTATTTTATGCCTGCAATTTTATAAGGTAACATCTGAGATTCACTTGCAATTAAAATGGAGAAAGATTTCTGGCTCAAGAATTCAGAGTTTATGAAAACTCTACCACAGTCTACAGGCATTTCATCTCCTTTTAAAGCTTCTTGTATCAAAAAATGTTATTTATTTATATTAATAAATGTCTTGCCCAAAAGAGACTATTGTAGAGGGATAAAAAACCCTGGTACTGAGTTTGAACTACTATAGCAATTCTACCCCCTAAAAGATTCTAGCTGCATGATTTTTTTTTTCTATTCTTGCTGTTGTATTGCAATATTTGTTACTGTTTTTGCAGCTCAATCTTGTTTTGAATTTTTGTGTATTACTTTAAATTAATCTAGTGAGATACTGAGAGTATAAAAAAATATTAAGGAAGAAATTAAGAAATGTTCTTACTAATACATATTAACAATGAAAAAGCCCTTTTTCAGTGAAAGTTTAAGTCAACAAGCTTAAGGGAAAAGAACACTGTAACCATATAAAGCACAAATGGTACTACTGGAAATTTGGAAACAGGAAAATTTTTTAGTCATCTAGAAATCAGTTGGAGGTACTGGGTCAGGTATTTGCCTATAACCATGGATCCAATCATGTAGATGTATCTATTGGCTTGGAAGATGAGAAGTCTAAGTTAATCGATATAGTTTAGTAATTCAGTTGCATTTCTCTCTTTTTTTTTTTATGTTTGGCACCGTCAGACAAAAGAAATAAAGCAAATAAATCTTCATGATACAGCTTGTCAGAAACATCTTGATAGTAAATTGTGGGATGTTAATGAATGTGTCTACTTCTTTGACACATTCCTTCTGAAGAGGAAACAAAGAGAGAAGGAAAAAAGTTCTTATTCTTTGAAAACATTTTATTTTCATGTTTTTTGATAATAAAATATCTTGGGCTTGTTCACTCTTTCTTTCTTTTCTTCCAAAACATCTTTGAAATAATTTTGACAAAGTTTTAATATTTTAGATTTTGTACAAACATTAGATTTCATACAAACAACAAAAAAAATCATGACTTGAAAACCAGAAGTCTTTCTGAAATGCAGTTTTTTATTCTTGATATTATTTGTATTTATCATGGCGCATGGACAAACTGTTTAATATAACCCAAAATTGTCCCTTCACAATGTGGCATCCTAAAGACTCAAGTCTGCTCTTCTCGGAGCTAGTGGAATCAGACTGGGCTCTGATTCCATGTGTCATGATCAGGCTACAGTAAAATAAAGAGGATATATAAATTTAACATATATATATATATATACATTTTTTTTTTTTTTCTTAAATTGATGGGATTGCCACGTGGAACTACTGTACTTCCCATCATATTTTGTTTGAGAGGGCAGGATTCTCTGCTCTAAATGTCTGTTTGGGTATACTTGAATGTTACTAAAGAGGTGTTAATAATTCAGTGCATGTATGTATATGCTGCCAAACTGACGACAAAAGCCATGCTCCAAGCCCAGTCATGGGCTTCCCCTTCTGCTGACAGGAAAGGCAGCTCAGCACTACATGAATTTCATTCCTAACAAGATTTAAAGGAATTCTCATCTCTTTCTGCCTGTCTATACGTAGTTCTCTTTGGCCAAGTTTTTGAAAATTTACGTTACCAGTGTTTTAGAGTCATTCATCTTCTGCAGACAGGATGGCTTGTTGGTTTCATAATTCCCTTTGTATTTCTCTTTGAGTGAGACTGCCAGTTGTATGCACATTTCAGATATCAAGTTTCTAATGACCATACAGTGACAAAGGAAATTAAACCTTCTAGTGAAACTGGAACGCTTTTAATAAACTCATATTTTGGCTTAAACTGCTATGATTCTGTAATCAGAAGCTACAACCTGCTTTCTTCCCAGATTCTTCCTGAAACATGAGGCAATTTACACTTAGTACTCGTCATGTTCATGCCTGTAAATACATTATTACCTCTTTGTTTAGTCAAATGCTGTGTGCTTTACAATCTCATCCAGAATGCCAGTCAGATAAAGACTTTGTCTTTAGAACACAGACACAGTTTAAATATCTTTAAATATCTTTAATTTATGAAACACCACACTTGATGATCTTCACACTGAAATTTCATAGAATCAAAATTGGGATTTTTTTAAAATTGAAATTTGTTATACTTTTCCTGGCATTTGGGTTTTGAATTAAATTTAGGTTTACTAGACATAAGGTACTGAAATGTGATTTGTTTTACCATGGTACTCCAAGCTTTTATGGTATCAAGAGATTGATTTACCAGAAACAGAGACCTGAGGAGTCTGTTTTGTGATATAGTGTATATAGTGGATGGTACAGTGTTTCAAGGTTTCATAAAGAAAAAAAAATATATATTATTGAGAACATCATTACTGTTCCTTGCCTGTCTCATCAAAAGAAGAATATATGACTAGACTGATGGGAAATAAAATTGAGAGGAAGAGCTCAGCTTTTCTAGTGCATTTCTTTCCCTTACCCTGGCTGCAGAATAAGAATAGATATCTTTTGCCTCTCCTTTGCACTGGTTTGGCAAATGGGGAAAGGAATCACGTGAATATCTCTTCTGCCTCTTCCACGTCAGGTGGAACAGCTAGGCTGGAGTGTTTGCTGCAGGGCTGTCACTGTCTTAATTTCTAGAATCGGGATTTTTAAATTATTTCTTTTTTAAAAGCGTTTACATTCTCTGCATCTGATGTTGATGCCACATTCTCTGACAAGCACATTCATGTAAATAAGAAATAAAGAATTTTAATTTCTGAAATTGTTTTGATAGTCTATTTCTTGGAAAAGTGGGCTCAATAAAAATAGAAATAAGAGACCCAGGAGACAAAGCCTCCTAAAAACCTGCTGTGGCTAAAAGATACTATTTCTTTGCACACTGAAGTATCCTTTATACTGTACTTGTCCTTGTATACTGTCCTTATACTTAGCCACCCTTGAGAGAGTGACTAAGTGCTTTCAGAATTAGACTAAATGTGAGACATTAGTCTGTATAAGTTTAGGCTTGCAGGTTCCCTAGTGAAACCAGTTTCACCTATGTTTCAGTCTATTTTCTGACCTGGAAAGATTTTTTACATCTGTTGTTAAAATTTAGATTTCCTAATTAAAGAGTTCAAAAATTTCTGAACTTGACTAAGAATTTATCACTCTTATTTAAGACCTTTTCATCAGTAAGAAAATTAGGGTCCAAAACTAGTAAACAAAAACAAACATTAAAAACAATAATACACCAATTTAGATTCTAGGACATTAATGCAATGTATATGCACTTTAAACAGATGAAACTTGTTGACTGACAAAAGACTTTTCATTTACTTGTTATTGTTATCAGATTTTGCTAGCAGTGCAGTCATTATATAGCTTGCTATTGCTTAACATTTTGTAACTTAAAGAAAAATTCTGAGTCTTTGAGCATAGATTAAATTAAGAGAGTAAAAATGCAGTTTATGTGAGCAGATTGTAATGAATTAAATAATCTCTAAACTGGACAGGGAATATACAGGTGTGCTAGGACTCCTCTGAGGTGTTTTGTGTAAAAGAGAATTTATGTGCCAGGTTGAGTTTTCGGGAGCTTGGATTAATGTATTGCTGCTTACAGCACCTTTTGGCACCTTCCTTTGAATGAGGAAAAAATGGTACCATATGGTGGGACTACTGAAGAATGCCTAAAGGAACTATCTCTGCTGCTGAGATTGATTCTGCTATAATTGACATCATCCATTGCCCACTCAGAGGTAACAAGGGAGAGAGGAAAAAGCCTGTGGAGATTTTCCCATTCTGCCCACAAGTACATTTGCCTCCTAAACAAGATTTGAATAAAATTGAAAAATAAAGTAATAAGTGATAGATAAATAAATGCATGGAAGATCAACTTATTTTCTCTACCTTCCCTCTACTTCTAATGACTCTGTAAGCACTACTTTTCTGCTTAAAACTTTGCCATTCTGCAGATCCCCTCTGCATAACAAATTAGAAGGTTTTAGAAGCCTGTTCCTTGACTGAACCATTTCCTGCTTCATCTGCTTACTCATCCTCTTTCATTGTAAATTATCTCCCTACACACACACACATGCTCACTACCCCCTGCCTAAGCTTGATAATGCTATCATTAGCAGGGAGGGGAACAAGATGGGGAAGACTGAGTAATTACCATCCTTTATTAAATTATGCAGCATTAATTAGTTGACTGGGTAGCTCAGGGACTGTGTCTGCTCATATCGGAACGGTGATTTTTGGTTCAGAATGGCATCTGTTTCACAGCTTTAGAGCAACAACAAAAAAAAATAATAATGTATGGATTATGACACAAAACGAGAGGTGCTGCATTCATCTGTCTCCCTGCCACTTGCATGTCAGAAAAAAAGAGCAGACATCGCTGTGCTACATTCTCGGCAGGACCACAGAGGTTGAAATAAATTTTGCAATTTAGTTTGATAGTAAATGTAATATTTATGATATAAGGGCATGGAAGATTAATTTGCTTTCTAAAGACTGGTATTTTCTAATGGAGTTGTTTCACTTTTTGTGATGTTCAAGTTTATTTTGCTTGCTGTAAGAGGGAAAAAGATGGCTTTTACTGCTCCTAGTATCCATTTGTATTCCATCAAAACACAATCCACTTTTTTTTCTCCTGGAAATAAATTGAAGCATACAGGTTGTTGTCCTAAAAAACATTGAATTCTTATGTATAAAAAATACCACCACGGGTTTCCTTTTGGTCTTGTAGTTTAGAGGCCTGAGTCTACAATTAGAATTTATCGTTTCACATGTGGTGAAGACCTGGAGATGAATCCTTCTGCTTTGGTTTCATGATTCCAATTAATTAAACTGCTGTAGCATCACAAAAATGCCCAATTATTTTTTCTTATCAAATACCAGCATAGGAAAATGTCTATAAGTTTCAAGGGGATCCTTAAAAATCAGATTTTATTAGTATAAAACGTAAAAGGAAAATAAAAATATTTTCAACAATATTGTAATGCTTTTTCAGGTAAAAAAATACAACTTTGTCAACTGTTATTACTTGACTTGCTGTTCACAAAAGCTTTAATATGTACTGCATATCTATATATATGTATACTTATAGCTATGCAAATATATATATATATTTAAAACACATGTGCATATACAGGTAGAACATACAAATATATGCATATTGCAGATGCTGTAGAGGTGATGAATAAGTTATGGAAGCACCCTCCTCACAGCTGTCAGAGCATAGTACCTCCTTGTCAGTCACCAGCCTTTCCAGGAATGGCTCCCACTCTGCAGACCACAGAGCTGCCAAGACTATCCAGTTACCTAATGAAAACATACGTAAGTTTTCTTTATTTATTTGACTCATTCAAAAAAGATAGCTTGTGAGCCTATGGCTGCCAGAAATCAGTTTCCAGAAAGATCTTATTAAAAAAATACAAGTGACTTTCATTTCACTTTCACTTCATAATTCAGTTTTCTAATGTAAGTGGCAGGATGAAGAGTGGATAAAATATTAAATACAGTTTTCCTGCAAAACAGCTGGGCACAGAAGTGGCTCTAGCAACTGAGACATTAAAACAAGTTTTACTTTGATTTGAAAGGTTTGTTCTTGTAGACAATTTAAAATTACCCCACAACTTCTTTTCTTTCTATAAATTTTAAATGTGCCAGATTAATAAGCTGCTTTGATGTTTTCTCACCCTCCTCCTTGCCCATCTCCTATCTCTGGAGAGAAATCTTAAGTAAAGAATACACCTTATAAGTAGTTTTAGTTCAGCTTGAGCTTGTTTCATTCTACAGTTTCTTTCACAGAACCGAAACCTGTAAAGGATCCCCCAAGCAGTGTAACTTCAAGGCACACACAAGTCCTGTTATTGTCAGAGGCCCCATTGCCCCTCACACAACCCCTATTAAGGAATCTGAATGCTGCCTGTGGCTCTTCTTTTTACATGCTAGTCAGCTTTCTGTTTAGCCAGGAAAAATAAAAGGAGTGAGAAATTTGCAGAAATTCTGTAAGTTGTTTGCATTCCCCTGAAATATTTCTTTAGCTGAAGGGGATCAAATCAATGAAATATAATGAAACCATATGCTCATTATTTCAAAATAGAGCAGCTGCTTCAGGGAGTATTGAGTAAATTTATTAATTCTACCAGCACTGCTCATTAAATCTAGGTATCTCCATACCTGTCTTCCTCAACAAAAGCTCCTCAATAGCAAAATCACCCCTGTGGAGTTCAGAGTGATGTTCAGCTTGGCATTCTTCCTTGTATTCTTCCAGGACAGAAAGACAATATGCTGAGCTGATGCTGCTGGAGAAGTGAAAAAACTCATCTATGTGGAAAAACCTATCTAGTGTAGGTATGATCTGGAAGGGCCGTAAGAGGGATGTGTGTTGGCAAAGACTGATTCTGCCTGCTATGGACCATATGTGCATTTAATTGAGTTTGTAAGTTTCCAGGCAGAATGCCAAATGGACAGTCTACCATCTGATAAAGGGTGAAGAAGTTTTCCCCTCTTGTTCTCTCACAAGCTTTAGGTTCATAAAGATTCTGAGAAGTCAAAAAAAAAACCAAACAAAACCCTGTCCTCCTCCAGGACTGATGCTGGGTTGTATAAGTCAGCAAACAAACAATTACAGGAAACCAAAATATCAGATTTACTCAGAGGCTAAGATTTCACCTGTAATACTGAGCCTTGAAGAAAGGAGAATTAAAGACAATTAAGAGATATTGCAAAACCAAAGCAGGATCAGTGGCTGTGTTTGAACAGACACTGCCAGGTGGTTTCCACACCTTAATTTGTCCTGAGAACTCGTTCCAGGCACTGTTATATTTCTGCACTAATAAAACAAGAGGTCAGGAGCCAGCTGAATAGCTATATTCCTGTTTGCCTCTGTTACTGTCTTGTTTCTTGGCTCTGCTTTGGTGGGGTTCCAGCTTCCTCACGGGACTGGCTCTCCCCAGGCCATCCTGCCACAGAGAAGATCAGAGACATGGTGTTTGTGGTGTGGTCATGAACCCCTGTCAGTGTGAGTTATTCCTGTGGCATTCTCCCTTCCATTCAGTACAATCTTGCTGAACATCATGGCAAGACAAGAGAAAGAATACTAATCCACATGAAGACCTCACAGAAGTCTTCACGACTAAATGAATAAAAACCCCATAAAGAGTGGTTTTTGTCCTTTTAATGACTTGCTACATTTCCCTTTGGCACAGTGTCTTCCAGGAGAGAAAACCAGTCCTACATACAACTCAACTCAAGGGAGTTTTTGTTATTCCAAATAAAGTGAATATAAAGACTGATGTTTGTGAAGTGATGATCGGATTCTCAGTGCTCAGGTGGCTTAAAGAACATATCCAAGACATCCTTGAAACAGGGTACATCAGAAATGGAGAATTCTCAAATGAAGTGTGAGGTTGTCACCATAGTAGGCATTTTCATTGGCACTGCGAGAGGTCTCCTTTATCCATAAGGTGTAAAGTTGTCTCTTTGGGTGGCTATACATGATCTGAAGTCTGCTAAATAGATCACTCTTGCTGACAGAATTTCAATCATTATCAAAATTTGCTGAGAGTACAAATAATGGAAGAGTAGCAAGGAAAGATAGACCCAGACTATAAAATAATTTGGAGAAACCAGAGGAGGGGAACCTCTGAACTAGAACCAAAACTCAGATCTTAAAAAATATACCTCTTATTCAGAGACATAGTACAATAAACACCCTTGCACCTCGCAATTACATGTATGTGTTCAGGAGCAGAAAAAAAATACAGTAGACTAAAATTTCTGAACCTCTTGGCTTTAGCTAATTTTTTCTGGAGTAAAAGTGAGACATAACATAAAAAAGGAACATAAATGTGTCTGTAGTGAACATGAGTAAAATGAATATGGTTATAAAAAGACAAATGCAAAGCTCTCCTATGCATTTCACTATGCTCTTCTCACTAGGCATTTATTAGCCTCTGGCAGCGATTTGGGTCACACACACACACAAATGCATTCATGCCTTCTTGCTTTTAACTCTGTCCAAATAGAAGAAGCATATTCACTACAAATTAATGAAATTTTCACAAACATTTTCACTAAGTTTAGTTTCTATAGCTCATCTGGGATGTGAGTAAAGCTCACAATGGGAGTAAAGATCACGGTCAAATACTGTTTTCTGTATGTCATGTTCAAATAGATTTTTACTCTTAAAGAAGAAAAATGCACTTCGTTCTCTTATAGTTGTTGTGACTAAAATATACTGCAGCCTGATTTAGACTGAGGTCAGACTTTGACATTGACTTGTAAGATTTTTTTTCCTATTAATTGGCACAGTAGCTAAGAAAATGTAATGAACATCCCAAGGAAGAAGAAAGGGGGATGGGGAAAGGCTCAAACCCCTACATTTTTGTGTTATCTTCTCCAAAAATAGACAACAGAAATTGGGTTGCTTAATTATCTAGTCTGAGTGAAGTTACTCATCATTTCAGAAGAATACAGAAAAATAGTGCATTCTGCTCCAAAAAGAGGACACCCTTCCAACTACTAACATTCTGTGATTCTGTGACTCAAAGCATTTCATGTGGCTGGGCTACTTAGAAATGACACCAATAACTTGGTCTGACATCAACCCTCTTAAGAGTAGCCATTAGGAAAGAAAGAGAAAAAAAGCAAAAGCAGTTTAAACTTCATCTTTGTTATTTTGCCATTTGGTGTAGGTATTGCTCTGAGATCTTTGATTGATGGTAGTAGCAGCTCTCAGACAGCAACTATGTATGAAGGATAAGGAGTTTGAAAATAGATTTCAAGAATCTCAGCTATATTTCATAGTGATTATTCAGCACAGTGGATATTTAGATGATTTTATGATCATGGATACGTATTTGAAATGCCTTCAAAGAAGGTAAAATGTGCATTATGTAGTGGAATTGAGCAGATTTTATCCTGTTAAGCTCAGAAATGTAATGGGATATCACATTGTGACAAAAAAAAAATATATTGGTTTTCATTTTAGCTGTGTTTACGTTTAAGGAAATCAATGACCATGTTGCAATTCTTAATTTCAAACACATGCTGTGAATGCCTAAATATCAACAGCTTTTATTTAATTTATCTGAGTAATAATTCTTTACTTATTGGAGAGTGTTCATTGGTATTATGCTTTATTTCCTCAGTTGAACTTTTATTTCCATAAACCATCTTTCATGTGTTTTGAAGAAAAATACTTTGGAATCCCAGCAAAAATTATCATTCCTTAAAATGACTCAGCTACTGAAAATGGTAAAAACACCCATGGTGTTAATGAAGATGTTCAGAAAATTTTAAGGTAGCAGAGGTGCTATCTCACATTCTTTTCCTGAGGGTATCTTCCAAACGTTTCACATTTATTCTAAAATAAATAAAAAAAAAAGTTTTAAAATTATACCAGATCTACAGAAAATATTCCTGCCCCAGCCCCACAGATTTTACTTTTTTTTACACTAAATCCTTTCTTGATTCAGTTTTCTTTATTCTGGAGGAATTCAGATGGAGAAATTAAAAGTTTCTGAAGTAGTCCCTGGTGCTAGATCATTCTGTATTAATTCATTTTAAGTGATGAAACTACATCACTGGCTAATCTAATGGGCAACATACAACTTTCTATCCAGACAGATTTTCAAGATATTTGATTTTCTGCAAGTGTGAAGAAGAGTTTGGTGTGAAGTCAGGACTTCTGTTTGGATTTCTACCATCTCCCTGATTTTTCTGGAGAATTCACTTTTTTGATATAGTCCACATTCTATTAATGAAAAACTTCTGTTGTTTTATTATTATTAGATTTAAAACATTTTAAAGTCAAATAAAACGTCAAGTTTTAAGTTTTTGAGTTTTCTGTTTCAGGGAAGGAAGTAAACTAACAGCAAATTGAAATTCTAAACCAATAGTTTTTGAGCAATATGTCAAAAAGTCAAATTTGAAATATAACTCTTTTCATTTTGTTTCACACATGCTTATGATTTCAGTTCTGAAGTACGCACCCATGCAGTGACAGCCTGTTACAGAGAGAATAACCAAGCACCTAGGCATAGACTGTCTCTAGAACAGTAAGAAATAGCAATTGCTTATAGTGTCCTCTTATTTTCCTCTTCTAGGTACTATGCCTAGCACAGCACAAGCTGTAAATTGTGATTATGGTGGTCTTGCACCTCATTCCCAGCAATTTCCATCAATTTGTAACTTGTCTCTTGTTTGTACTATATGGTGGCACACAGATGGAAGTAGACTGAAGAGGCTGATGGAGAAGTTTTGCGTGTGATGCTGAGCATTTGTCCAGAGCACAGGGAACCAAGCCTAACCATATAGATCTGTGGCTACTAGATCTTGTCCCAGTGGAACCATGCCATATGCTTCTCAAGCCTATCGGATCATCTCATAATCCTGAATCTACATCTAACTCTGGTCATATCATCAATAACTTTGACATTTCCCTTATTGATGGATCATTTAGACTGCAAAATTTGACACAATTCAAATCAATGTAGAATTAAGTGCTTGTCAAAGCAAAGGAAGAAGATGAAGTTTTAAAATGATTTTAAAGAAAGCGTTAAGGTGGAAACATGTAAAATTTCATTTTATTTTCCATAACATGTCAACACCATCAAATCAACATTTCCTCTATTGTGTTGCTATTTTTAATTTTTAAGATCTTAAACTCAGAACTGGTACAGAGATAAAATTGCTCATACTTCTTGTCTTATTTCCTTCTGAATCTGATATGTACAATGAAGTTTTATGACTGCTGGATTCCTATCACTGGCTCTGTCTTTGTCTCAACCTGCCCACCTAATGAGAACATGTAGTGGAAGCTCTGGAAGGAGAAAGCTGGGATATTTCAAACCAGAATCAGAATTCATCAATATGTGCTGAGGAACATGTTAAAAATATAACAAACAAAGCCTCAAAGAAGCACACCACAAAAAACCCCTAAAAACCAAACCCACAAACAAACAACACAAAAACCCCTCACCAAACCCAACAAATAATAGGCCATGGGATGAAGAAGTAGGGTCAGAAACAAAAGAATGAGATGTGCAAAACCGTCCACAATGGCAAAATAATCTAACTACAAACCCAAGAATACACATATTTATGTAGATATAAACAATATTTAAAATTATATACAAAGTAAATGTTTTCAAGCATTATACTCTATCTTCAGGTGTCTACAAACATCAGAGGAGCACTAACAAAAGCAGAGAGGGGTCAGTGGCTCAAGGCTTTTATTTCCTTCTCTACTATCCAACTAAAACACTCTAAATGTTCAATACAGAGAATTTAAGAAACTTCGAAAAACTAGTTTTTCAATGCCCATTTTACTTAAGAAGGTTTAGGTAAATATTTTCTTCTTTATTCACAGTGTTTTCCAATAAAGTTACTCAAATGAACTTTAGTAGTGGCAAATATATACCTAGGTGATAGAACAACACACTATCGGTGAAAACTTCAGGATAAAAGATGCAAATAAAGATTGCGTCCTCACCAAAACCAGATTTATCGAAAAGGTTTTTCCTGGCTAGAATTTAATGGATGCAACACTGATATGATCCTATAATATCTCCTCAAAATCACTATTTTTTAAATGTTATGAGTTCTTTTGAAAGAAGAAAGGAATTTGAGGACATGGTGTGCTTCATGAATCAAACAGCATCAAGCATGTTGCTTGGAGAATGTGCACAGATTTTGTGTACAGGCAGATCTCAGACTGCCATCTCCAGACAGCAGTTCTGGCTTTGCACACTGTGGTAGCACATCCCTGCTAGCCTCAGATTCTCTGAAGTAGGCTTATAATTGTGGTTTGGATCTCACAGACAGAAATGAGCATGTTTCACTTCTGCATTGTAAGAGTCACTCCTCTGATCATCTAGCTCTTTGTAGGGAATCATCTCCAGGCTGCAGAGAGCTGTTGGTAGTGTTTTAATAGGTTAGAGCAAGCTGCTTTGAAAATAAAGACTAATTGTCAAACAGTTTCAAGGAGAAATTGATATGTGAATATTTTGGTAGGGTAAAAAAACAGTGTGGAGAATTGGCAGAAAGGCACTGAATGACTTTACATGCAATCCTGGCTCCTTATGATGATAACACTCCAACAACAAGAGTTTGACTAGAGACATGCATGCACCTCCTAGGTGAGGATAGTTAGAAGAATATGGACATATATGAGCTCCAGACCTCACAGTATAGATGCAAGCTGTACGCCATAGCATGACTCCTGCACACTACTACAAGTCTCTTCCCATTGCTGCTCCTCCATACACAGTGTGATGGCAGAGTGCATAATTGGAGGTTAAAAGGACAACCTCATGGCCATAGTGATATAATCTGGTAAAAGGGTATCTGCTGATGAGGAAAGGTTTTGATTTGCTTCTCTAAGGAAAAGTGATTTATTACTATCCATAGCTTATGTCTTCTGATTTTTTTTTAAGTAAGCCATGAGATTTTTTTTTTTATTTTTATTTTATTTCTGTATGGATGTCATCAGCTTTCCACAGACCATAATTCCCATTAGCATCTGGCTGCAATGTAGAGCAACAGCAACAAAAGAAATTAAGAAAAAAAATGTCTAAATAGCAAATAAAATAATCTAAGGCATATGTGAAGTCATTTCTAGCTGAGGCATGACTGAACACTTATTCTAACAGATCTATTTGTGTGAATTTTTAAAACTTAATATGAAAGTCTTTCCCATCAGTATAAGTCAATTGTATATGTTTTTTTTTTTTTTTTGACAAAAAATATAT
>VXBZ01011481.1:157708-171564 GCA_013399135.1 Heliornis fulica | reverse complement strand
AAAAAAAAAACCAAACCAAAACCAAAAAGCATTAATTTCTCTTTCTGGTTAAGTAGCTAAATAAAACAAGCAATTATGTGTCCCACCTCAGTTCTGCCCCTTCCTCTTTCTCCACATATATAGTGCTTGCATTTATCCTCAGCCCCAATGAATTCATCCTCTTCTGTTCAGGAGACAAAGAAAGGTGGAAGATGGCATTTTGTTTTCAACTTGCAGGCTACAGGCTCTCAGTACTACACTTGCTGAGAAATTCTGACTGCACTGAAGGAAATGGAATAAAATATGTTTAGTTCAAGGTGACTGACACCTCAGTGTTATTTATGCATTTTAAGCTTGTGAAATAATATAAAAGGATAATTTCCAAATTGTGCTTTCCTGTTCTTATTGCACACCTGCTAGTAAGTTTGATGGAAAACACATGAAATAGTGTTTGCCATGTAAATTTGACCAGATGAAAGATGTCATGAAAGCCTATAACTTTTGCTTCACCACCCATGTAGTTCATGTCACATCTACCATTTTCTTTCTCCGTGAGAAATGGTCTTCTAAACTTATTTGAGTGGTGATGTCTTTGTAAAAATGAAGCTATAAGATGACACAGGGGTGTATGTATTTCTCAATCTATATTTAACAAATTTAGTTGGGTTTGTAGCAATAAGAATAGTCACTGTCAGTATGGAGAATAACGATTGCAAACCATATCTACCAAAAATTAGTAAAGGAACAGGCGATGATATATGTAGTAAGTCTGATTGGATACAATTCTGCAGTTACTCTGTGGAACAGCTCTCTATGGACACAACGCAAAACTGCAAAATTCTGTTCCCTTTATAGAATGTGCTAATGGTTTGGTTTCTTTTTTAATTTCTTTTTCTTCTTTTCTTTTTTCCTCTGGCTACAGCTGGCTTCACCAGGATCCTCTCCTTGTTTGCCTGTTTGACAGCTAATTAAGACTTTCATGCTAAAGTATTCGCAATGTCACCAGTATCGGTGAATATGATTACATAGTCATCTTGCATATTTTTTGTTTTTTCACTCTAAGAATTCTTAGAATTCGACTACTTTTTAGGATTCCATAATGGTGACAAATGAGCCAACCAAAGTATCTTTTTGAATTAAGTATTCTATGTAGAGTAATTGTAGAAGCAATATCTATGCCTACATGCAAAAATATAAATGGCTTTATGCTCTGTACAATGTACTTGGTGTACAAACACTAATAATGAACAAGTAATTGAATTTGAAAAATTGGAATAGTTGAGAACACAAACACTGAGATCTGAAGAACATACTTTTGACAAACAAGTATTTATTTCTAATGAGATGAAGTATTTAAAGTAGACTTGGATTAAGATCCAAGTCTAAGCAGTTTCAAATGTTTTAGAAACACAAACCTTCCTGTTCAGTTTGAGCTCATTTCCAATTGCAAAGTCTTATGTAGAACAGAAATTCATCTAGTAAATCAATAATTTACCAAGTGGAGAGCAAGTGAAAAGTAGAATGTGTCACTGTTTTCTTCAGAAATCTCAATCAGTGACCCGATATTTACATATACATGACACATAAAGACTCATATTTGGAAGGCTGAAGGTGTCTTTATATTATTATTTAGTAGTCTAGAAGCAGTTTTACACTAAAAATTACACCCAAAATATTTTCATGTACTTGGTTCATAGAGATAAAGAGTTATAAAAGCTGGACTACCTTTATTATTTTGAATTTCTGTAACTTTATACATTGTTTCTATTACTAAAACAAAAGAAAACCCAACCTCAAACTCAGGGCATTGTGTCCATTTCTGAGCATACCTTATGAAATTAATACTCAAAGAAAAAAATTCTAGATTCAAATATGATATGGAATTCAACAGTAGACAGTAGCACTCTGTTAGACCCCTGGTAGATCTCAAAGGGGAGACAGATGCCTTAGAAAGAGACTGAAAACAACCACATGGTGAGATGGAGCCTAGCAGGGTGCAATGATTGGTGGCTGTCACTGAGTGCCGCTCAATGAGAAAATCCAAATACAACTCATTGAATTTATTCTCTTACTGAACTACATGGAAAATCCATGCTCCTGAAGGTAAAACTGTATATAGCCTTTTCATCATGAGCAGAGAGTCTCACATTGACAGACCAGTTTTTAGATGGGTTGCCCACAAGTGAAATGTAGGTATAGTCTCTTCTTCAGCTTTTACACCAATGCTTAATATCTAATGGTTGCTTTGTGGTGGGGTTCATTTCCCTCTCACCTTCTGTCACCATATGTCATCTTAGAAAAACAGGCTTTTAGGGAAAGGTACTGGATGAGGACACACAAAGCAGTGTCCTCTCATGTTGAAGTGCATAGTTATGCCCTAGGAATGGCCACTACACTAAAGCACACCAGGGAAAACTGGAGAACCCTATCTATGGCTAGACAGAAACCACACTTCCACAACTTGTCAAAGATTTACTGAACCCTTCAAAGTCCCACACATGAAAAAAGGATCTTTCATATACCTGTGATGTCTCTCGGGTGAAGCAGAAGGTGACCACCATTTTTCATTCCTAATGTTTTGAATTTGGGCCTTATCTAAGTCTGCTTTAGCTACCAAATCCTTTTTTGGACCTAGATGAAAGTTTATTTCTAGGTACTAGAGCTGTCAGAAAACAAGGTCAAAATCAAGAATATTGGTTCAATGACAGACATATTTACAGTTCACACTGACCTTATATGTATGTAAGTAAAAAATATTCAAGGTAGGATTCAAGTTATTATAACAGAGTATAAAATTGAACTCATGTGGGTCGACCTCAATGTAGCTCTCAAGGTGAAACAAAAAATGAAATTGCCAACAAACATATTACAGCTGGTGATTAAGTGGCTTTTTATACACTCTTGGGAACATTGGGACAGACAGTTCTGATGAGAAAGACATGATTACTTCTGATTACACTGTACTATCCCACTGCAGAGGTCTGATACCAGATTTCAGTGGAAAAATAGTTACAATAAAGATGTGAAGTATATATCATGAAACCATCATAAGTATCCACAGCTACAATGAAATTGTGTTACATATCATGACAAATTACACATGGGATGTCCCTTTGAAAGGTTATTTTTATACTTCTTTCATTTAAGCCATAGATATACAGGTCTTCGGAGTTCAGGCATTCAAAAAGAAGATATACTGAAAGGAAAAAAATATAAAGTACCCTTATATAAGGCTTTAAAAAAGGAAATTAATTCTATTTTACCCTATGTTAAAATACCAAAACATGCTGCACAGTCTTTATCATAATGGGTTACAAAATGGTGTCAGGAGAGGTGTGGGGAAGGACTATTTGTTTGCTATCATTATTGCTGTGATTATGAAAAGATGGGCTTCCTCAAATGATATGTGAGCCAGGGGAACCATGCCAGAGTACTCCTTTCAGTTTTTAAAAGTTCTACTTTGTACTTGCTGTCTGCATTGGTTGAAAATGCATGGATACCTGCGTACTCATCCTCATGTAGCTACATGAATCAGGGAGTAATATTTTGTAAAGAAAAGCACTGTGATATGCTGGGTCATTAGAAGTAATCCTTAGGAGAAATAAATATTTGAGAGGTGAAAAGTATGTCCAGACTTCTGGCACTCATAAGATAAATATGGAAAGGACAGAAATATGTGACCATGAATTTTACAACTGCAGTCTGTGCAACTATAATTCAGCAAACATTCATTACCATTATTAATAACGTGACATAAAATGGAAAACAGCAGACTCAATCCATTTACCTGGCAGATATATGAAATAGCAGATGGCACATTAAATGGGATGGGGGAATACCCAGCATATACCAACACTGTCTGGCCATAGACCTGGCATTTACATAAACGAGCGAGACAAAATCTGGACTTAGAAAAGACCCCACATGTATACACTTGTGCACAATTATTTTTTTATCTGCTAGGCAGCTCATGATTCTGGCTATGACATTCTCTCCCCCTCATCTGGGAAACGTTCCAGCCATGTTCAGTCTGGGGATTTAGAAACACAGCTGTGTATAATCCTCACTGGGAACAGTAGAGTACAGAAGAAGATCGGCAAGTTCCTGCCCAATTGTGTGCTCTTGGTGACACCAAGGAACAATCTAGTTCTTGCCTGTCTCTTGAAGTAAAGCAATGTGCTACCCTCAGTGTGTCAAAAAACCAGACATGGCTTGCTATTGCTCTTTGTTAATGGATCCCAATGTGTTTGTATGTGGGTGTGCTTTACTGTCATGTCTACACTGTAACCCATACAGTGTAATCCATAAACTCAATCGAGGTCATCAATGAGCAAATTGAACAGTACTAGTCCCAGTACCAACCCCTGAGGGACTCCACTAGCTACACGCCTCCAGTTAGACACTTTCCCATGGATCACAACTCTCTGACTTCTTCCCTTCAACCAACTCTCAATCCACCTCACTACTCTACCCTCCAAGCCACACTTCCTCCATCTGCACACCAGGATGCTGTGGGAGACAGTGTCAAATGCCTTGCTGAGATCCAGAAAAACCACATCCACTGCCCTACCATCATCCATTCACCTGGTTATATCCTCATAATAGGCTATTAGATTGATCAGACATGACTTCCCGTTGGTAAAACCATGCTGACTACTTCTAATAACCCTCTTGTCCTTGATGTGCCTGGAGACAGCACCAAGGACTAGTCGTTCCATCACCTTTCTGGGGATGGAAGTGAGGCTGACCAGTCTGTAGTTACCTGGTTCCTTCTTCTTGCTCTTTTTGAAGACCAGAGTGACATTTGCCTTTCTCCAGTCCTCAGGCACCTCTCACATTTCCCACGATTTCTGAAAGATGATGGACAGTGGACTAGCAAAGTGTCTTAGTAATACACCTTTAGCTGAACATATTTAAATTATTTGTGTGAATGATGTTTCATTTAGAAGAAAAGTTTATATTAATAAAAATATCCCAAAATCCAGATGGTTCTGGAGTACGAGAACCTCTTTTCTGTTGCTTGGGAAAGGACTTTTTCTAGACTTGGTTATTTGTATTCACCAAAGAAGCCTTTGATAATGGGAACATTTCATAGGTACATAAAGTAAATAGACACAATTATATTACAACATTATTCTGAAGAAATGCTGTGAGGCATAGAACAAAAATTGTGTCAAGATTTGCTTGAAGCAACTCCCATATATAATCTAGCTTCACCTAATTTTGCATGCACACAGCTGTCAGATCTCTAGCTGATTTTGCAGCCAAATTTACAAAATGAACTTCAGAACCAATGCTAATTTTGCAGAAGGCAGTGATACATATTCCAGAGCACTAAAAAAAAAAAAAAAAAGAAAAGCTTATTTTGAAAGTGACTCTGATTTCCTTGCAATGAAAAACTGGTGGTTTTTTTTTATATTTTCTGTCCTAATCCAGAATCAGATAAGTTCAAACATGCAAACAATTTTTACTAGATTAACCAATATAACATTTGAAGACTAAAGCAATCAGCAACATAGACATTATATTAATGGTATCAGTATTTGACCTTACTATATTCTCCTGACATCGAGTTCCAGGTTTACTGGCTCTTAAATATTTTTGAGCTTGGTCAAAGGATTTGTTTAACTGTCATCTTTGTGNGGGGGAGGGGGCACTGCTATTATATATAGTTCTGCTACATAAAGTTATTTCATGCTTGGAAAAATTTGGGTGAAAAATTCTGATGTGGATTTTCCCTCACTAATTAAAAAAGCAAAGGATTATATTTGTATTACCAATGATCAAAGTACTTGTTTTCTTCAAGGAATGGTTTTATAAACTGGCATGGACAATAAACACAACTTCTGGTGATAGAAAAGCACTAATTTTTACCTTTACCTTCTCTGAGGGATTTTCAGTCCTATTTCTTATATCTTCTTCCTCTTCTTCTTTGCTATTTTATTGTCCTTTGGGAGATTTTTTATTTGGATCAGCAAGTGGCCATATCAATTTGTTTTTGAATTCCCCTATGAAAAGTATAAGTACTGCCTGTGCTTTTTCTGAAAAAGATCCATTATGAATAGAAACACAAGCACCTGTATTCAGTGAGAGTTACATATCCATGATCATACCAGCCATGATCAGACCTGACCTGTGTGTGTCTATCTACTGCTGTATCACCAGTGTTCAGAATGCAGAGCAGATAACCCTGAATAATGACTCTGATTATTTAATCTTCATGAGCAAGAAATAGGCATGTAGAGTTCTCATCTCCCTCTACTAGTGTGAGGTTTTGGGAAAAAAAATTCTATAAGAACTGTGCACAACACTTAACATTTTTATGGCTTACTGTGAGATAATATTGCAAAGAAAAAAGTGTCTGCAGAATAATCAGAAGAGCTTAAGCTAGAAAATTATACATCTGTTTCACTGCCTTTCTTTCTCAATGGAAAACCATGTAGTGCAGTATTTAATAGTCAGGTTAATGTACCACATCAAATGACGGTGGTCTATTATTTCCATTTTGCTTAATCCTGCACAAGAAAAAGGTACTTGAATATTTCTGTATACACCTCTCTACCCACTTCTTCTAGTGGCAGCTTTTTAGGGCACTTATTAGTGGGGACATGAAATACTCTTAAGGAGGAGGGAAATATATTTCCATCTCACACTCAATGGAAGAGCATACTGAGTACTGAGTGGTTCAGAAAGAGACTCCCAGGGAAATGGAGTAAGATAAAATATTAGTTGCTAAAGAGTCACAAAATTTGCTAGGCTGTAAACAAACCATTTCAGAAGAAACTTGAGTCTCAATAACTACCCCTCAGACTTGGATCCTCTGTGCTATGAGAAATCTTCAGGAGATAGGTCCACCTTCCTTCAAATAAAGATGAGAGACTTCATTCCAGTAGCTCAGAGGTTAGAGTTACCATGCACTAGAGCACAGACTCATTTATAAATTTCTGCCTGAATGTTAGGCTTGAGCACAGCCTACGTACTGCATAGCTCTGGGAAAGACTAAGAAGAGGAAAAGCCTGAGGTTAATGCAATTCCTAACCCAGCGAGCAAAGAGTGCACAGATGGAGGCCTCAGATGAGACTTGACAGGGTACTTCAGCTATACTGGTAAACCCAGGGCTCTGACATTAAAATGTATGTAGATGTCATGGCATGTTGAAGTCAGTGTTGAGTGGCTTTCCTCGGGTATCTGTATTTCCAGTAGACCTAACTGTTTACCTTCTTTAGCAGCACCATGGACAGTGGGATCAAGTGCCCCCTCAGCACATTTGGTAATACTAAGCTGTGAGATTCAGCCAGCGTGCTAAGGGAAAGAGATGCCATTCAGAGGGACCTTGACTATCTTGAATTATGTGAACCTCCTGAAGGCCAAGTGCAAAGTCCTGCACGTGGGCCAGGGCAATCCCAAAGACAACTACAGGCTGGCTGGAGAACGGATTAAGAGTAGCTCTGAGGAGGATTTAGGGATGATGCTGAGCAAAAGAAGCTTAACATGAGCTGGCTATGAGAACATGCAGCCCAGCAAGCAAACCATATCCTGAGCTGCATCAAAAGGAGAGTGACCAGCAGGTCAAAAGAAGGCGATTCTGCCACTATACATTAGTCTGGTGAGCCCCCACCTTTGGTACATTCAAATTTGGAATTGCCAGTACAAGAAAGACATGGAGTTGTTGGACTGAGTCCAGATGAGAGCCATGAAGGTGATCAGAGGGTTGGAAGACCTCTCCTATGAAAGTAGGGTGAGAGAGTTGAGAGTGTTCAGCATGGAGAAAACAAAGCCTCAGGGAGTGGTCTCCCAGTACCTAAGTGGAGTGTAGAGGAAAGAAGGAAAGAGACTCTTTATCAGGGGCTGTAGATATAGGACAAGGGATAATGGCTTTAAGCTGAAGAGTGGTAGATTCAGACTAAATGTAAGGAAGAAATTCTTCACTATGAAGATGGTGAGGCACTGGAAAAGGTTGCTCAGAGAAGCTGTGGATTCATGCTCCCTGGAAGAGTTCAAGGCCAGGTTGGATGAGTCCCATTAATAAGTAAACCTTCAAGCCTGATGTGAGGCTTGAGAACACTGCTTCACTCCCCTTCAGAATTCCTCTTATATCTACATTGTTCAAGTAAACTCTCAGCTTTAAATTCTTGTGGAAGTTCTCTTGTAATTGCATAAACTCATAGCAAAAGACTACTATTGCCTAGACTATTTCAGAGACACTTATATATGCTACAGGCTATATAGCACAGTGTTTCTTAGAGAAATGACTGTTCCACATTTATGTATAAGAAAATGGTTGTACATGTTATACATCTTCGCTAATCTTAATAATGAAAGGTATACTGATATGAAAACAAAAGCACACGAAAAATATTTCTCCGTGGTCATAACCATGTGTTTCAGAACAAACAATAGAGTTAAGGGTCATGATCTCCTTCATATATCATAAACATTCAAATCCTTGGACTTAGAAATTTGAATATTTATCATATAAATATTCAAAACTATTCCCTATGCATTCCCCAAATTTCTGGAATTAAACCTCACTCAGTTCCCTCAATTAGGATTCAGCCTGAATAAGATTTTTGTTCTATAGCAAAGTTACTTAGTACCTGACCTTTGCATTTGAGACAAAAATCCAGCAAATATTTTTTTAAAAGCTTGGCTCAAATGAAACTCATAACAACATTCCCACTGTCTGCAGTAGATTCTTGATCTACAAGGGAAAACACATGTTATGTGTTTAAACAGTAGTGGGAGGTAGTTTATCAGAGTATTTACAGAACATCAGAAAATTTTATTTTAGGTACTGAAAATGAAACATTGTATTGCAACCCTTTCATTTCTCATTTAAAAATACATGGGATGAACCAAGCTTCTGATACAAAAGTTTTAGGAATAGAAAATTTAGTTTTTCTCATTTCATATAACTTATAAATGGGACATTTCAGTATTTTAATTGAATCAGAAATAAAAGAAGAAAAAAAGAAACATTTCTAGTGTCAAAAAACACAATCTTGAATAAAACAGCTTTTTCCAATAGAAAAATATATTTTATAGACTGATATGATTATGCCTTTCATACTTTTGTAGAGGGCCAAGCGCATTCTAACACTAAACATATGCTTAGCACTGGAGAGCAAATCTTAAATACATGAAGACATCCTATAAAGCACCCTCTGAAGTAGGAGTGAATAATTTAAGTTTTTTTTCAAATCTTTTCAAACAATAAAATTTTAGTTACTAATAGATCTGAGGCTATAAATACTTAGTGTTCACATAACCTAGTATTCAGCCTTTACCAATATTTTTTGAGACATATGTCTGAAAAAAACCTTCTTGACTTCACCATAAATAGCTGATGAAGGCTTGGTTATTAAACCTTGACACTTTGCTCATACTCAGTTTGTACATGGATAATATAATTTGGAAAAAAACCTTGTGATAAAAGCTGTTTTATAAATGTTCCATGCTTATTTTGGTTATACCTGTAGAGGTATCTGTCACTCAGTTATGATGACCAAATGCCTCTTCAGCACAGTAATGACAATGCAAAATTTGAAGACTCAAGCTGCACTTCACTAATTATCAGGAGGGAAAGCTCTATTACTGGCTCTTGGATTGAAGTCTGATTCCTAAATATGTTGTTTTGGATCTGTTTAGATAGAGTAAGTAGTTATAAAGGGATTGAAAAAGAACAATAAATAGGATGTTATATTTTTGCTATAATTCTATGAAATTTTTTCTATTGTCAATCAATTGAAAATACAGATATGTAGCACTTGTGTGTCTTTATGTCACCTTTACAGTGGAATAAGGCTCTCATTTACAATCCTAATGACAATAGTTTTGTTTCAATGGAGAATATGAAAAAGTTAGTGGCTCTAAGGATAATAATGTACTTTTGACATATATGACAAGCTGGAAATAATAGCTAATATCAGAATAAGATAGAAATATGAACTGTTTTCCCATAAAATATATGATTAAAACAGAAGAGGACACATTAAGTTCTCCTATACTCACTTCTTTCAAATAATCTTGAGGTGACTGGTGGGAAGGTGAGGGAAAGACAGCTTGTCTCACCTAACCATAACCAAAGCAGGTAAACAGATAGACAGACAATTGCTTCCAGATGCCAGTTCACTCCAATTCTAGCTGAACTCCTCTTTACAAGAGCACAGAGTGGAGTGAAGCATTGAGAAGTTTAGATGAAATATTTAACTTTAAGGCAGCTAAAAGTTAGGAATATGAGTTTGGCCTTATACAATGATATTGCTATTTGTCTTGCAGCTATTTGCATTGGCTTTCTTTGAATTAATGACAGGACAATACTAGAGCATTATAAAGTAAACGCTGAACAGCATAGAAAATATGAGGTATGTATTCAGTTAGGAATAATATTTGTGCTTAATATATATTTATTTCCTTCCTAGGGCTTGCGTTTCCTTTTGCTGATTTTTCATGACCTTTTCAGATGCTAAATCGATCTACTGAGATATATTAAAAAATACCCAAGAGTATATTTTCATCAAGAAAGAATTGCTCATGAGAATTTTAATGGGCAATATGTGTCATAACAAATTAATAAAATAAACATTACCATTTTGCTGTCCAGAATCAGGCATAAAAGAGACTCAAGTCCCATAAGAACAGTGCCATGGTGGAAAACGATGATGTAAATTAATTGACTGAACCAGCTGCCAGTCTAGGTAGATTTTTTTTTCTTTTTCTGGCCATTGCTAATAATGTTTTCCAGAAAAACTGGCTACTATGTAAATAAACCAGTAATTCCTACTTTAAAGAACTTCTGGGCATAGCAAAAGATTGAGTGAAGTGTCATGATGAAGTATACCTGCTAAACAATCTACCACTTAGGCAATCTGGTCTCTCTGATAGTACTTAGCAAACTGAGAAGCCATTTTAAGCAAGAATGAAAGGATCTGTACCACTCTCAAAATGCATAATCATACTGTACATACTTGGTCTGGAACCTTGTTTATTTTGAAAATCTACAAAATAAATTTGGACAAAATATGTGACAGCTGCAGGACATAACTATAAAGCTGTCCAGAAACACGCTCATACATTTGAATATTTTTCCTGACATAATCCTTTAAAATTGTAGCAAATATTATTTAGGCTCCCATAAAACTGTGAGTTATTAGCTCCTTTATGAAAGTCGGCTAAGATTTTTCTTTCTTTTGCATGTTTTTCTAAGGATGTACTTAACAAGCCAACGACATCACATGAAGCATAACCAGAGAATATCGTTTTGGACTACAATCACTGTAATGTTTTACACTAAAGCAAATAAATGATTTGGTTCTTCAACAAAGAGAGTTGGTATCAGCACACTAAACAAAAATAAAATTATAATATTCTCAAATAAACTTCAGGATATAGATACTTTAAAAAAAAGGATCCAAAATGAATTCTCAAGCTAACTCTAGTTCAATTCTAAATGCACATGCTAATTTCTCAAAGTTTGGAATTCCAACTTAAGTCTTATAAAAAATTCAAGAATAAATATAAAGAGTTTTTTCTCTACGTAATAAACAATGATAGACATTGTAAAACTGCCCTGGATAGAATACAAGTACAAGGCTGTGTCTTAGAATCATGTTTTTGAGTAAAAGGAGCCAGATAATTATTTCAGGAATTAATTGGGACCCAAAAAACCACAGAATTATAAGAGTCACTAAATGGTATACTATAGATATGAATTTTCAATATTATAAACCCACTTTTTTTTTTTCTCTTTATAGTCTACTGTATTTGAGCCCAACTTATGCAACAATTAGCTTTTGGAAGAGCAAAGAGTTAATAGTTTGGCATGTAAGAGTCTTACTTGGTTTTTATTTCTGTATTTCCAAGTGGAACATCAGTTGATTGAGTCAGATCTTTAACAAGAGTGAACTGTATCTTTAATATATTGTTTGTGGAGAGACATAACCCAGAACCACAGTTTAATGGAAGTAGCATCTCAGTGCATACATTTAGAGAGCCGGGCTGATAATAAATTGATGCTGGAATTATATTGCTACTGTGTACTCAAGTGACTGATTTGACTAAACATATGTTTGCAGAAATTTAAAATCATCACACTTGAGACCTATGTCTTTGACATGAACATGCCTAACACTGCATGGAGAAAATTTATTATGGTCTTTATAACACTTGAACAAGAATCATGACTCAAGAAACCCAGCTGATAGTTTGTTGTTTTGTTTTGTTTTATTTCTAGAGTGACAATTTAATTGTGTAGTGTGTTGTCATCCGTTGCGATTAATCACAGTAATGACATGTTTTTAACTATGAACATTATTAAAAATTATTTGAATATGTACTAGGAGGAATGAGATTCTAAGTCAAATGATATAAACGTTGAGAAATGGTAAACAGATCATCTGGAAAGTAGGTCTTGCATGATTTCTGTTTGTTTGACAAAGGAAACAACCAAAAAAAGAATCAAAAGGCAACTCTGTGGCAAAAGTTTATCTACACAAAGATGAATGCTGGACAATATAGTATGAAAAATTGTCTTATTTGGGAAATTATAGATTAACCTGATTAAATTAATCTATTAAAAATTAAAACATTTAGGAAAAAAAGCTACATAAGTGATGTGTGGCTTTTTAGTATTAAAAAATACATGTCACATTCCAGAAGTAATTTGGTTTTATCCAGAAGACTAACTAAACAGAAATTTTGGTTTGGATGTGTCAGCACCAGAATCTTGTGTCCTGTGCATGAAAAAGCCTTTCACATTAGAAGTATTGCAAAGCATCTAATACAACTATTTTGTAGCCCCCTAAATAGCTCACATCTTGTAAGCTTAGGTGCCCTCATATGATTTCACCCCCAGGAAATAAGCAGCTAAGGGTCATTTCTGATTCAGTCTATATAGTATCAGGTTTGGATATGGCAATTAAAGTAGGACCCATCAGTGTATTTGTTTTGTGTGCCTCCAAATAGCAAATAAGTTGCAGGTTATGAATAGGAGAACTACAATAATTTGGAGAGCTCTGAAATAAACTAGAGAAAACTGGGAGCAGCTCTCTTCTGACAGAGAGGTTCTGAAAGCTGAGATTCAGAAGAACTCTAAGGTAGAGGTTTTTTTTCTGTCATTAAGCAGAGGATATAGTTTAGCACTGGAGCTCATAGGTTTTTTTGCACCATGTTAGCCTAAAGAAAACACTGCTCTCATTCTGGGATTTCTTTTGTCCTTTGTCCAAGGATTGTGTTGTCACTCAGTAAAAACATAATTTATTTAAAGTCCTATGGGACAGATTCCTTTTTTTTCCAGATGAGCTTCAGGCCTTGAGTCATTTTGTTGCTTCAGTCTCTGTCATAGCTTCTGAGTTGTGTAGCCAGAAGTTCACAGCCTTCAGGCTGCTTTGCTGTATTTCAGTGTCAGAAAAGGGCAGCCTGATTCAGTGAGGGCATAAGGAGGAAGGAGAAACAAAAATTAATATCAGTAGTAGAAAAGGTCTGAAAGGGGGGATTAAATCAGTGCCAAAATGCTGACATTGTCGGTGCACTATGAGGACAGGAATGGTGGAGGCTGCCTGTTGGAAAGACAGGGTAGACATGCACAGCTGCGTCCAGTCTCATGACTTCTGAGGCCTCGGCTGGAGAAGTCCTGCCCTGATTGTCCTCAGCTGAGAACATTGATCCCAAGATGATTTTGTAATATTGTGAGATTTTTTATTATTTTTGTGACACTGAGATAACTGCAAATCCTAGCAAAGGACCTAATCATATTCAAAGAGTAAGAGGTTGACAGCAAGAGTAGGACTCATCTCTAAATTTCAGTTTCACAGAATCACAGAATCACAGAACACTAGTAGTTGGAAGGGACCTCAAAAGATCGTCTAGCCCTGCCCCCC
>VXBZ01011481.1:96204-157683 GCA_013399135.1 Heliornis fulica | reverse complement strand
GTTTTTCCTTACATTCACATGGAACTTCCTATGTACCTGTTTGGACCCATTGCCCCTGTCACTGGTCTAAAAATATTTTGTGTTAAATTAAAGTCACCTGCATTCCATGTGTAGTTCATGATATGGGACAAGCACCTTGTAAATATATTTTTCTTTATTCTGCTTTATTGACCTATAACTAACATTTCTCTCTCTGTTTCCAAACTGGAGAGGTTGCCTTTGGCTATAGAAGGAACTTGACAGCCAGTTTAGGCAGACTCTGAACTCTCACGTAGCTAAAGTGATATGAATTTGCTTTCTCATGAAAGGACTGGACAGAAGTTGGTACATGCTCAGTGTGTTGTGGTTGGACTCTCCTGTTATTGATGCAGCATTGCTCTTCTCCAAGGAACCGATCTAAAATATATTGTTTATCAAGCTCTTTGTCACCTCAAGTGATTTTTCAATCAAGAAGATTTTTTTTTTGGCTTCACTGGTTAAAAAGATAATCTTTCCTAGAACATAATACCTGATTAAATAACAAAAATCTGCCACCTTACAAAAACGTGTCAGCAACATATGAACAAAGAGTTGTATGGAAAGCTAAGTCCCTTTCTGAGATGGGGAAATATAATCTAGCACAATTTTCAAAGCAGTTAAGTCCTTTGAAAATATTAGGCATAATTTGACCTCTTACTCTGGCATAATATGTCACCTTTTACTCTGGCATAATTTATCCAGGCAACAAAAAACCCCTCAGAACAGACGGAAAAAAATTAAAAATCATATTTAAAGGTCAAATTCCTAGAACAAAGAAATAATGTTAACACCTGTATTATAATCTCTGCAATGAAATACAAAGCTTTGTAATTATGTGTCCAGCAAATAATCGTTCCCTGTATAAACACAGCCTCTGAACAGTATACCTGAAATTTTAAAGTCAAATCCATAAGGACAGTTAAGAAGCATGGACATTTCCAAGATGAAACAATATATAGGACTCATTCATGCAAGGTGGCAAACTGCTTGGCTGTGGAGGACAGTCATGAGATTACCTGTAAGTATCTGTGTACTTCCAGTTAATTGAATTCCACAGGTTAATTCCACAGGTTCCTGATGAAATTATGAATGTGGAAAGATGAGGACATGCTTAAATGCTCAGAGAAACCATAGTGCTGAGTTTATTCTGGAAATGGATTATGAGATACAATGACAAGTATCTTTAGCTTGAAATTTTACAAAGGAGAAGCTAACTGTAGATAAATTGATTAAATCATATGTTCAGACAAGCAAAAAAAACCACATCACTACACTAAACAGACAAGTTTAAATCTCTATCAGACCTCTTCCTAAGTCCCTCATCACCTTTCTTATTCACTACATGCTTTAGAACATGAGCCCCACTATGAGATGTCTGAAGCATCCACAGGATGCATTTATGTGTTGGCTTTGGGTTTTTTAATTAAAAAAAAAGTTTAAATTCTTTGGACGTGATAATATCTTCAAATGGGATCATAGACACTGATCTTTACCCTCTGTACAAATAAATATTAGTACAAGTAGCCGTATTTCTGTTTATTAAAAATTATGAAGCTGATATTTATTGTTAAATCAAATAATTTATCAGCCAATAGGTGGCACTGAAAGTATTTAACATTTATCTACATCTTCTATGTTCTTTTAGGCAAGTTCACATTTCCCTCAAGTAAATGGTATATTTTGCTCACAGATTAAAAGTCAAGGCACATATTGAATACTGTCATTAAAAATATTAAGTACTTTTAAATAGTTGGAGAACTGTTGAGAAATTAAACAATTCCCTGGAAATATGAACAATTGTATCACACTACTTGTCTCTTTGTCAAAAGTACTTCTAAGGTAGAAGATCCTTTTGAGATCCTGGGACCAATAACATTCCAGGGAGTATCTTATTATGAAGTTTAAACTGTAAAATCTGGGGAAAATGCAGTATTCCAGGAACTGGCTTATACTGTAGCTTTTGCATTCTGCATACCAATTTGTACTTTTTCTTTCTTCCAGCTGCTTTCATTTTTGCAGTCCTGTGAGGAAAGAAATAAGGTTTTGTAATAAATATAATGTAATTCTTCATCACTAGTGTTCACCTGAATTTTATTAGGACAAGCTGTACAAGGAACCTCTTCATTCTCTGTGGTAAACAGGCTCATAAACTATTCTACAAACAGAGTTAATGAGACATTTCAGATCAGATTTCCAAAGAAACATGCCTTGACATATTCATAAAGAAGCAAAATTTCCATGTTACATTTTTGGCTAACTTCAGATGTTCTTTGAGCAAATTCAGAAGATATTACTATCAGGTTTTAGCTTATACTGAATGTAATGCGGTTGTTCTCTGCACATTATGTTCCATACCTGCATATACACCTCCTCCAAGCTTTTAGTTGAAAGATATTCCAAGATAGTGAAGTAGGAGTGACTTGTTCTGAAAAAAAATTAACAGGGTAAACAACATAGAACTTAACCATTCCATTTTCAGACTCCTTCTCTACTACATTTATATAAAAATCTGTCCTAAGAACAAATTTAGATCTCATAAATTTTAGATATATCAAATAAAAATGAAGAAGGTTTCACTGTATTGTCGTCATTGATTACAATGTTACAGAGGACGAGAAGCAAACAGCATAAAAATAGAAGCATGTCCAAAAAAGGATGGGATGTAAGGATAAGGAGTAATTTCTGTGGTGCTGTTTCGTGTTGCCGTGCTTGGTACTTCAGTACGTTATGATTAATATTAGCATTTGGACCATAGGAGAGAAACCCATCACATTATGTGTCAAAACAGTAACTATATTTTACTTGCAGGAAGAGCTCTGCTTGTGAGAGATTTTCATCTACTCAGCTGTACCAACGCACCTTAATTACAAGGAAGTAGGAGATTTTCATACATTCCTGCCTTCATCATTTCTTGGTAGCAGGAAAATTAAAGTACCTTCAAATTGCGGAGCAGTAGAAAATAACTTAATGTTGCAGCACCAGGCCTAGGCAAGTTATAAGACTTTCCAGCTTTAACTGAATTGGTTCTGGAGACTTATGATGCTGCAGCTGGTCAGGAGAATGAATGTATCATATCAGAAAGTATTTAAAGATAAAATTCGAACCACTAATTTAAAGTTAGGCATTGTTTTCTCTGTTTAGGAAGCAAAACAAAGAACTGAATCCAAATCAAGTATGACTAAGCAAGGATGTATTCTCCATTAACAATACAACAGAAAATGTCTTCCTTATCTAGACACTTAGAATATGAAAGGATATGAAAATAGAAAACCCAATATTCTGACTATGAGTGTTTGCCCAGGTGACTTATATTACACAACTTCTATAAGTTTATATTAAACAGAATACATTCAAACAAGATATAAGAAAAAACAGAGGTATGAATAAATGAAATTGCAAATGTTGCAGGAAAGAAAAGTATAGAATTTTACTATATCTATGTGTATGAGTATCTGCATAACCATAGCCTAGTCACAAAAGATAAAATAAGTTTAAAAACTGCATGTCTTGAAAATACCGTATCTTCTTTATTAAAAATTTGCCACTAAATACATACTTGATTATATCCAGATACATACTCAAATCCTCTACAAATTAAACATTTTGAGTAGCCTTCAGATAAACAATATGCTATCAATTGCTTTATTATTTACAGTAAGTTTGTGTATCAGATGCTATGAGAACCTTATACATGTATTTCCAGTTACTTTAGCATCTATCTATTTTCCAGTAGATATTTAACTAGCATTTGAATACATCACTAAAAAATAAGAAAAAAACTAATGCTGCAATGTCACTCTCAAGATTATAAATGAGATACGATACTTCAAAGAATTGTGTTCAGAAGAATATCCAAAGTCCTGAGGCCTCCATTAAAACCCACAAATCATGTTCTGTAAACTATACAAATTAATTTCCATGACAAGGATTCAATAAAGCAGAGATCATGGTACTAACAAAAGTATCAGCTATCAGCTCTGGTTGATACAGACATGGATAGTCGTGAGCACAAATAAACACAAGCATATCAATAAAAAAGAAGAGAATGAGTTTTTTTCCTCATTTATTGTCAAAGTATGTAACGATATGTGAGTCAACAGGACCAGTGTATTATTCTAAAGGGTAAACTTGCCATGCAACCTTCTGATTTAGACCTCATCACTGGAGCTACTTCAATCACTTTCAACTAAATGAAATCCAATTAATATATGCTGCTTTTTCAGTATTCCCTCTCTATCAATATTTCTTGAAGAATGTACTCATTTTGATAGCTCTCCTATGACATGAATGCATTTGCACAAATGGTAATCTGTGGAGCTTCTAGTAGAGTACCATAATGTGCCAGGTTTTCTTAAGTAAATCTGTAACAACTATCAGCAGAGTAATGCAGTTCAGGGTATTCCTTCTTGACATCACAAACTATCAAACACACAACAGTCTCCTAAACTGCCTTCAGACCTCTTGGTGAACATCATAAGACCTCATAAAGTGTAGGAGATTCTTGAGAAATTGATGTGCAATCCTGTCCAGTTCCATAAAGACACCACACTGAATTCCCTGTACTGTTCATTCTTCCCAGACATCCTCCTTACCAGACATTTATAAGCACCCAAGCAACAAAGGAGCAGTATTCTGAAGGTACACTGAGGTTTGCTTGGAATGGTGGTCACACACTGAGTGTATTTATACAGTTGATTGCACTCATGGTATATTCATTATGTGCTATATAATTCACCCTGACAGGCCTTGCAACAGTGATTGTTCACACAGATTCTTCAGTTGAATGCCAGTATGTCTGAGGCAGGTGGCAATCAGTGATTTCCTGAAGATGTTAATCTGTTATTACACTTCTTATTTCATGTTGTTTGAATTCTAGATTAAAGTTCTTACAACTCTATAATTGTTTTCTTTCTTTGTAAAAAAGTTCTAAGCCCAGAGCTGATACCCTAAGTTTAACTCTACCATGGGATCCTGGTCCAAAATGCATTTTCATCTGAAAATCATCTTCTACTGGGCATGTTACTACTGGGCTACTCCATGTTCAGGTTAGTAGAAAGCAGGAAGATATAAACATAAGTTCAGAACCTAGAATCTGTGATGTTTGTCTTGTCACACCTCCAAAAAGCACCACAAGAAAACATGAAGTGGTATAGCAACCTGGCTATATTTACTGTGAATCAATATAATAGGAATGAATTTATTATATGTAAGTAGAGAGGTTGTAGATTTTTTGTTTCCTTACAAGCACGATTTTCTACAATGCTCTATCAGCATAAAAGATCTTTCAATATATACTTTCCTACACTGATGGGATAATATGTAAACACCACAACAATAAATGCAAAATGACATCCTGGATTTAAATTAGTAGGAGGGATTTTTTTGTTTGTTTAAATATTTTTTATATTTCTCCCCTTGTAGCTGATTTGACCAAATCTACTTGGGCTTGGATGCTAGTTTAGAAAGTCTGAAGTCATTACCAGTTCTTGGGTACTTGTACCACAAGTAGAAGTCTTCTAGCTAATGAAGGAAATCAGGTAGTGCTTTAATAAGGAAACCAACAAGATGCTGTCTAATAGGGACACTTGTTAAAATGCTAATTGCAATGTCACATGCTGCTAAGTGAACGGGCTTGGCAGGGATGAATTAGAGACAGGAGCTATTTTAACCTGCCAGGGCTCTTGATGATGGGATGATCAAGTTAATACAGAGGACTACTGAGGAGAACTATTGACAGTCTCCAAGTAACTGCCAAAGATGAGATTTCACCTTATGCTTTAGTGCATCCACTTTCTAATTAGTGATGGAAAAAATTCAAAGCGATTTGGAAATCAACTGAAATGTAGATAAATAACAAGCAACAAATCAGTTGTTCACACAAAAGAAAACAGGGTCAGCAGATAGCAAGGCAAGTGCACCCTAAGCTAAGTGTTTGTTTTTACACAAAGAGTCAACAATCATTAGGGAAATGAGGTTTCTAAGACTGCAGTATTTCACTGAGCTCAACATCTGCCTTGGCTCTGTTCCAGTAGCTGCCAGTCATACTGAGAAGGACTCAGTCTGTGTCTGACACCAGTAGCCTCCATCTTAATCTTCCCTTTTCTTCTTTCCCTCACGATTTTCACCTTCTCTTCACTAGTCTTCTTACATTTTTTCTGCAGTGACACTACTTAGCATTGCAAAGCAGAAGCTGTGATATTTCAATAGGAAAGTGACTACTGCAACTCTTGGGCACTTGAAGGAAGAGTCAAAACAGCCAACTATGAATGGGTCCAAAAAAGTGGAAAAAAAGCTTATAAGGAACATAAGTAAAAGAAGGTGAAAGGTAAGAAAATAATTCTTGTCCTGATTTTGTAAACAACTAATAAAATACTAAAAAAATTAAATCTGCTGTATAAAATGTAAATGATTATAAAGTGACTCAATTAAGTATGTTTTACCTTTTTTATTATAAATCTCCATGGACCCTTCCATACAATGACCCCACTAAAGACTCCTCTGAGGAAGCATTGGTCCATTATTTAGTATTTTGTTTATAACTCTTGGTTCATAGTAGTCAAGCAACTGCACAGTCAGATAGTGAGAGTCAAGATTTATCTCCAGTTCATCCTCAGCAGTTTAGTCAGATCTCAGTGATCACAACTGAAAAACAAGGTTACATGACCTGCCTAAAATCGCACTGTAGATCTAAGGAAAGAAGCATTAAATGTTTTTTTCTGTCCCATGTCTGGTCACTTTCTTTCTTCTAAGTTCAGTAATAAATAAGGCAAGAGCAGCCTACTGTATATTACAGTTTTGAATCATCTTTATGATTCATATGGATTGCCAGGAACATTGAATGAAATAAATACTCCACCAAAAGAAAACACTGTAAGTACAGAAACAAAATTGCATCCTAATATATACTTATTTGGTTAAGGCTACAAAGACAATGCAAATTTTCATAACTTGCCACCACTTGGCTTTCTTAGTGAGGAATGTGTTTTCCAATTTAAAACCAAAATGAAAATCAAGGAGCCATTAGATATAAACCTGATGTTCAGGAGCATCAAAGAAAAGACTGGAAACTCATCCATGGCACAGTGTGTCCCTCTTTGACATAATAGCACACCCCATTATTCAATAGGATTTAGACAGAGACAAGCTATACTGGTACCTGGGGCTGTTTCTCCCCAGATGCAATACCCTACACTTGTCTTTATTAAATTTCATTAAATTTCTCCCTGCCCAGCTCTCCAGCATTTCTAAATCTTGTTGAATGGCAGCACAACCTTCTGGTCTGTCAGCCACCCCTCCCAGCTATATGTCATCAGCAAACCTGCTGACTGTGCACTCCATTCCCTCATCCAGGTCATCAATGAGCAAATTGAACAGTACTAGTCCCAGTACCAACCCCTGAGGGACTCCACTAGCTACACGCCTCCAGTTAGACACTTTCCCATGGATCACAACGCTCTGATTTCTTCCCTTGAACCAGCTCTCAATCCACCTCACTACTCTACCCTCCAGGCCACACTTCCTCCGTCTGCACACCAGGATGCTGTGGGAGACAGTGTCAAATGCCTTGCTGAGATCCAGAAAAACCACATCCACTGCCCTACCATCATCCATTCACCTGGTCATATCCTCATAATAGGCTATTAGATTGATCAGACATGACTTCCTGTTGGTAAAACCATGCTGACTACTTCTAATAACATTCTTGTCCTTGATGTGCCTGGAGACAGCACCAAGGACTAGTCGTTCCATCACCTTTCTGGGGATGGAAGTGAGGCTGACCGGTCTGTAGTTCCTCGGGTTATACTTCTTGCTCTTTTTGAAGACCGGAGTGACATTTGCTTTCCTCCAGTCAATATCCACCATGTTAGTACGTTCTACAGATTCAGGTTATGCCGGTAGGTTTCACAGATGCCTCCTGGAAAATAGCACAGTCTGAACATGGAGGCATACTCCTGTACTAAATGTCAAGTCACTTGTTTCATGTTGAGTTACTAGAGCTTCACAGTAGAAAGACTGTAATGCTTTTACTTGTTTTTAACTTGAAAGGACAATGTAGTTTTCTCCTTGAACATGACTATACACTGTTTCCTGATGGTTTCAAGAGAAATTAATGCTCAGACAATTCTCTCACACAAAAGGTTTCACCTCTCATGCAAGGAATCTGCAAAGTTGTGAGAAATTGCAGGCAAAATCTTGTGAAACTGAACTTCAGAAAATGTTTTCAGACTATTTTGTTCCCTATGAACACTTATAGACACAGCACTAATTTAGAACCAGAATTTCCACTTAATCCATGTATCAGTAGGTGGGTTTTTTTGGTTATTTTGTGTCTTTTTTTTCAGTGGGGGAATGTGTTCTTCATGCATATTTACAGCAGACTCCAGAATTTCCACACTACTGTTGGTCAATAGAAAATATAATCTTCCTGCCAGCCAGTCCAAAAAGAAACTGGCACATAGTAACATACATCATAAATAATGTATGGACCAATTTCAAAGTATAATATTACATCAATATTCACACTTTCTGAATATTGATGTAAATTGGATTAAATTGACCAGATGATCTGAAGATGGCATAGACAGGAGAAAATTATTTCTCTCCTGTCAGCAAATCCCATTAGTTTTTAAAAGAGATTCACTGTAAGGGAAAACATCTGCTTCTTCCCCTTAGGGACTGAATAGAAAGGCACCTCTAATGTCTCCTGGGAATTTCATAGGAGTACTGAAAAAGCAGAATAAGCTTGGGATCAGGTCTTTAATCAACACTTTACCTTGAATAACTACACTTTTTACTACCCATTTCTCAGTAAAATGATCCTGGTTTTTCTATGCTCTGTCCCCTTTCTGAGGCCTGTGATTATGTCTACAAAAGTAAATAAAAGAGACTGAGGTAATTTTCTAACCCAGAGGCCAAGCTATGCCCTAGTTCATATTCATCTACTTAAAAACCCTCCTTCCAAAGAGCCAGAGAAGCAAAACTCTTAATTTTCTGAAATATTTCTATTTGATTCAAAATCTTGACAGTTAGTTATTGTGCTAAAATAAAATCATACATACACTCACACACTGGTTCTTAATTCCATGAGGTAATTCTCTTTTATTTACTGGTAAAAGCAAAGCCTCTAAGCACAATGAAGACTTCCTCTCGAAGTCTGACTACTTACCTTTTCTGGTTTGCATCTGCACATCCCTCCCAAGGGCTTTTCATCCTTTGTGAATCAATGACCAGCTTTCCAAAACAGGCTTCTCTTTTCTTGAGTCTACAGGATCACTGATCACCCTGATTAGAAAGAAATTTTTCTAGGTGTATTTAAACTTTGACTATAAACCCAGCATTAAAACATGAATGAAATTGTATTGAGTAGAGTTGCAATGTTGTTATGCCTGTATGCTAATTTTACAATATTCTTATGTTACAGTAGGGATTGCACTGTGTGTAGTGTATTTGGATAGCTGTCCTTTAAAAGAATTATACTGAAGTTAATACAAGAAAAAAAACAATAGCATGAGGATTATTGGACCAAGAAAACAAGATCAAATCAAACATAGAGTCTAAATAAGAGAAGAAAGGTAAGGGGAAGGAGTGAATCTACATTAATAGGAAGGGACTGTTGCATGCAGTACTGAAACTCTGGTGTTAATATGGAAAAGTAAAGCTCTTGCCCTCCTCCCACCTCCACCCCCATCTTTGAAAAATTATCAGTCTTATAATCTTGTAATGTTTCTATTATTTTTCCCTACACCTTCCACCTCGATATTCATGCAACAATTGTTCTACACATTGAACAGATATGATGAATTTAAATTGCCCCTTTCTGACTCTGTGACTGAATATAGAATCACAAAATCATTTAGGTTGGAAAATACCTTCAAGATCATCAAGTCCAGCCATTAACCTAGCACTGCCAAGCCCACCACTAACCCATGTCCCTAAGCAACACATCTACAAATCTTTTAAATGCCTCCAGGGATGGGGACTCAACAACTTCCCTGGGCAGCCTGTTCCAGGGCTTGACAACCCTTTCAGTGAAGAAATTTTTCCTGATATTCAATCTAAACCTCTTCTGACACAACTTGAGGCCATTTCCTCTTATCCTATTGCCTATTACTTGGGAGAAGAGACCAAGCTCCACCTGGCCAAAACCTGCTTCCAGGTAGCTGTAGAGAGCGATAAGGTCTCCCCTCAGCCTCCTCTTCTCCAGGCTAAACAACCCCAGTTCCTTCAGCTGCATAAAATGCATTTTGAATATTATTTTCTAGGTCAGTTTTAAATCCTGCTCTGTATGCAGGGTTTGTTAGATACATTTTTTTGATTCTTTCCTGAAAAATCCATGAATACATCATACAGTTAATGATCAATTCATCTTTTCTTCTTTTTACCCCTAGCCTTGCCTGTTCATAACAAAATTATTTCTGCTCTCTGAAAACAAGGTTCTTAGCCATTAAACAAATGCATACTACTTCCTTTTGCTAATATAAGATGCTGTATATTGTCTGAAGGCACACGTACAACATATACACATAGAAATCAGCTTCCAACAATGATTGTACCATTTGTGTCAGATTGCTAAGGTTTTTGAAGCTTTCCAATTTGCATAACTTAGTGGAATCAGGGCATAAATCAGTTCTTCCAGTTTGTATTACTGTTCCTGTGTGTTATGGGAATAGCAGCTTCACTTCTGCATTCCATACCAAAAAAAAACCATCTCAATAAATGAAAGAGAATGCATGACTGTATTTGTAAACCATTGCAAACACACAGTGTAGATTTCCCCTCCCATCTTGCTGAGTGTGACTCTGCTGTATGACTATCTGATATTCAGACAAAATCAAATATAAACTGCAATTGCCACAGTAGCCATTCAACTTCATAAACACTCTATTTACGGGGCAGTTTTGGTGAACACATGGGCTAGGCTTACAGGAGATTTTCAGAGAAACAGAAATTACCAGGACTGGCAGTGTGAATAGTAGGAGGCAATGCTATGAGAATAAATATTGGAAATGCAACTAGTACACTGAATGCGGACAAGTAATTTTAAATCTTCTCCTCTGCAAATATAAAAGCTTGGAGTTATCTGCCTCTAATGTACAGAGCTTAAACCTCTGCAGTCACCTAAAACAGCTGTCACTGAAAAAGCACTGGGAAAAAACCCAGTTGTTTCAGAGAACAAATTTGTGAAATTAAAATAAATAGTGTGGGATTTATATTTTTGGATCGTCAGATCCCAAAGCAGGAAATCTAGTAACTGGCTTTTCCCCAGTAATCTTGTGAAGACTGAAGTTCCCAGTGATCCTAAAAGCTGCCATCACCAGGATCCTCTATAGTCCTTCACTAACAGGGCTGTGTTGGGTCCTGAAGTTGGGTCACAACAAGCCCAAGCAATGCTACAGGCTTGGGGAAGTGTCTGGAACGTTACCCAGCAGAAAAGGACCTGGGAGTGTTGGTCAACAGGTGGCTGTATATGAGTCAATATTGTGTCCAGGTGACTAAAAAGGCCAACAGCATCCTGATGTATATCAGAAATAATGTGACCAGTAGGATTAGGGAAGTGATTATCCCCTTGTACTTGTCACTGGTGAGGTTGCACCTTGAGTACTGTGTTCACTTTTGGGCCCCTCACTACAAGAACGTTTAGGTGTTGGACTGTGTCCAGAGAAGGCTAGCAAATCTGATGAAGGGTATGGAGCCCAAGTTTTATGAGGAGCGGCTGAGGGACTGGGATTGTTTAGCCTGGAGAAGAGGAGGCTGAGGGGAGACCTTATCGCTCTCTACAGCTACCTGGAAGCAGGTTTTGGCCAGGTGGAGCTTGGTCTCTTCTCCCAAGTAATAGGCAATAGGATAAGAGGAAATGGCCTCAAGTTGTGTCAGAAGAGGTTTAGATTGAATATCAGGAAAAATTTCTTCACTGAAAGAGTTGTCAAGCCCTGGAACAGGCTGCCCAGGGAAGTTGCTGAGTTCCCATCCCTGGAGGCATTTAAAAGATTTGTAGATGTGCTGATGCTGGGTTAGTGGTGAGCTTGGCAGTGCTAGGTTAATGGTTGGACTTGATGATCTTGAAGGTATTTTCCAACCTAAACAAGTCTATGATTTTATGGTACGCTATTATCACAGCCTTCCCTAGGCTTTGTGATCTGCTGCACTGGAATGATACATCCATGTGGAATTAACAGTAAGAGAAGGTGAACATGTTAACTGCCAAACTAATGATGCTGCAATATCCCAGTGCCATGGAAACACATTTAGATTTCTTATCCAACAAATTGCAGAGAGCTGATGTAACTTTCATTGCATTGAGACACATTCAACTTTCCTGTCCCAAAAATCAGGTAATGCTTTGCAGCCAAATTTATGGACAGCATGAATTTGGAGTAGGACTTGAACTCACAGTGGGAAGAAAGCTTTGGGAATGATTGGGATTTCTGACTTAAATGGCTTAATGACTCTCCTATCATTTTCATAAGTAAAACTGATTGTAAATAACATATAAAGTAAGTAAAGACATTCAATACTACCTGTAGTTTTGATGTCGTGTGTCCCCACCTCCAAATTTATAAGGCATCTGCTTTTTCAGAAGCCAATGTAATAATTTATAAGCAGTAATTAGCAAAGGCCCATCTTATTTTCTGGAAGTATTTCACTGAGATCTGCTAACACCACTCCCTCATAATACATATAAGGTAGGTTTTGTATTCAGTAAGATCTCCACTGAAGTTGCCTTCCAGCAAAGACCATTCCATGTTGAGATGGAAACCCACACTAGAGCGTGAAATGCAGATATAAATACTGCAGGCTCAAACCAACTTCAACTATATAGAGAGAAAATGTGTAAAGAGAAGTAATAAGTAATCCTTCAACAATTGTTGCTATTTTAGTTTGAAAGCTTGAGGGAAAAAAATCTTCATTTTTAAAAAAGGTAAAAGCAAACTATATCAAGCCAAATGAGGTGTGGGTGGGGGAAGAAATCTCTGTTTTAAAGTAAAAGTCTTATTCACTAGATGCTATCTAGAAGCTGATTACCGCTCTTCTTGTGCTTAAGGAGAAACCTATCACAGATTCATAAGAAACTAACCCAGACATATAATCAGATGTGCAGTTCAGTCATGTGGTTGAAAAAATTAGCTGATATAATTAGCAAATGGGATAAATCAGATACCTGAAACAGGAGAAATGAAAAAAAATCCCAAATATTCCTTCTTTGAAAACTCATAATTTACAGACAATATGCTAATAGCCTCCTAACCAAAATAAATAGACAAAACAATGATCAAGTAATAGAACAAAAAGCAGAAAGAGGTGGGAAGAAAGTAAATTTTGCAACCAGAAGGAAGAAAAGTGTCTTTAGATATTAACTCATCCAGACCCTCAGCCGATCCATAGTTACCTAGTGTAACAACTTTTGTACAAAACTATGCTGCACACACACTTAAACAAAGAGAGGCTCCTGTATCAGTATGCTGTAAGTGCTCAGTTACAGAAACAGCATGAATGGGAGCACTTCAGCGGTAACACTCGGGGACTGCGTTCATATGCCAAGAAAAGCTGCAGCTGAAGGCAAATTACAATTTGAAGGCATGCCCGCCTGCTCCCTCAGCTCCAGCTCCATGATCCAAGCTGTGAGGGAGGAATAAAATTAAATAAAAGGCCCACAAGCCAAAGGTCCAAATGCTTCATTACTTTTTTGGGCAAACCCAAAAGTCACGTACTAATCTCAAGCATTTTTTTTCTGAGAGAGAAAGGGTCTTGAACTGGCTAGGGAATCCAGAAGTACAATGACAGGGTTTCTTTGAAGCCTGCACTTATTACCCATAAAAAGGAGTGTATAATCAAGGTCAAGACCCAAGCAAAGGGCTGGAAGAGTCAGTGCACTGCAAGTAGTACAACAGACAGAAATCTGCAGTGAAGACAAATACCTACCAGAGATTTCTATCACACTGAGGAACTGCATAAGCAGACAGCTCTTCCCAAGGACAGATTTTTCTTTTCCCCACCTACAATGCCTTCCGTAAATAACTTCCCCGTGATGCTAAAGCTGCTGTGGAGCTGCACACTGTGAAACTGTGGGGAGAAAGGATAACTGAAGATAATTCTGTATTCTTTTGGTATCATTGATCTGTTTTAATACTGGCATTTGATAGAGATCTTTTTTTTTAGCCTTCATGCTAGTCAAACTGCATATAAGAGGGTCAAACACAGCAAATGATGGCTGCTTCCTAAGGGCTGGGGAGCTGGGAGTGACATTGGCTCCAGTCCCTGGTTGCTGTCCCACTGCGGCTGATCAGGTTGAACAGGATTGCTAACAGGGTCTGCAGGCAGCCTTGGGCAGAAGAAGTGATGAACCAGGCCTGGGGTCTATACAAGGGATCCAGCAGAACACAGGACCAGGAGCAGGTCTTAGCACAGGTATAACTATGTCATGGCTTAAAACTGTGACTGTTCCCTTAGCCTAAACTTAAATGAGGATCATCGAGTAATGGAGAAGCCCAGGTAAGGCTGGCCAGGGTCATCGTTAAAACACACACACACACACAACCTTTCCCCCACCATTCACCCCCAGGGCCTGATAGCACCAATCCAACCTTAATAAAAACTTGCCAGGGCAACAAAAATCCCTAGCACACCTGAGTTTCTTACAATTCCAGACCAGCCCTCACAGGCACCAGATCTGCAGGACAGCACACTGTGTTCAGTCCACTTGTATCTTGTTTCTAGACCATACATTCTTTCATAGCTTTTGCAGTAAGTCATGGGCTAAGCTGCAGCCATGTATACCGAAATTTAAAGCAAAACTATATGAAAAGTTAGACTTTCCACTTAACACTTTTCACAGTCAGGAAAGTAGGAGTGGGACTGCACAGATGCTAGAACTGAAAAAGAGAAAAGGGCATCTCTCTCTTCTTGGGTGTCTGTGTTACATCCCACTTCTCCAGGATGCAAGAGGAGGAGGAAGCCTAAGCATTGACCTAAAGAGGAGACAAGATCTAAATCTCAGACTCAGTGAAGAGAAATGGGAGCAAATGAATGGATGGTGAAACAGATGATGGTACAGTTCTTGTAGAGAGGAAAACAGGACTAAAGAATATCCTGGGTGGGAAAGAAGAAAGAAATGAGAAAAGAACAGGCAATTAATGGGGCTTCAGGGAATGGAGCTGCTGAATTAAGAATGTATTTGATAATTGAACAGGAGAAAGAATAGATATGCAGTCAGATTAGGTTCACCAGAACTAAACTAAAATTCAAGGGTAGGGCTAAGCAGACAGAAACTGAGCAGCTTCCAGAGCAAAGTAATGTTCTTAGGTGGCTGAAAATGTCTGATAAATGATACTGAAGGGCTGGTGCGCTCCATTGCTCTCTCCATGTTCTGATTCCCCCAGTACAGATCCAAGACAAAACCTGGTTGCACAGGAGACACCAGACACACCTTGGCAGGTAAGACAGATGTGCTGGCAGGGCAGGAGCTGCAGTGGGAAGAAAAACTTCCCATTGCCTTCATGATCCAGGAACCAGCAACAAGATTTCTGTCCCTGGACTTACTTCTAATGCAAACCTTTGTTATTTATCAAGCAAACTACAAATATTTTTTAAGATATGACAAGGAGACAGAAAGGTCTGCACTTTTCCCTGTAACCAAATTGGCTCTCCATGTGTACAGACATCAAACCAGTTTTACGAGAATGTACCAGAAGTGTTGCTTTACAGTGCTAAGTTACACATTACTTGTCCTTCAACAACCCTTCTGAAGAAACAATACACACTACTACATATTTGCTCTGTGTTTCCTTGCTCAGCACTTCCTCTGATCATTCTGTACTCTAATGTTTGTTCTTGTTTAGAAGACAGGCATAGAGTCCACCTCTTTCACATCTGCTCTTGATGTACATTTGAAAATATTATTTGTATTCTTTATACAGCTGCTTTAGCTTAGCTACCACCTTCCCAAAGTAAGACAAAATTTGTCTAAGACCACTGTTTCTTTGCTAATATACTTACATTTTATTTGAATTGGAATAATATACACATCACTTAATCTCTTACAGTGTTTGCAACAGCACACAGTACCGTTATTTTTGAATGGTCTGATTTTTTATTTTACTTGACCAACTCTGGAACAGATAAAAGGATCAGATTCAAGGACAGTAGTCTCTAACTTAAGTACAAATGTAGCTGACCTGATTTTATGTTTCATATTTGTATTGCTGGTACTACCCATGTGGAATTAGCAGCCAACCATCTGAAATCAGCACACAATAAAGCCTTTTGTGCTTAAATACATTATCATCCATGTCACAAAGATCCACTTTGAAGTTTTTATAAGTGTGGGATATAAATAGCCATCACTATTTTTGGCAGTTTGATTTTCTGTTGTGGCTTCTGAGCGAGGACTGTCACACCTGGTGAACCAGTTTTTCTGAGCAGCTTCCAGAATCAGACTCCTATGTCTTCCTACTTAATTCCTATCCCAAGCTGAAAAGAAGTTTTCTGTGACTACAGACACTTTTCCTCTCTGAACTCTGTAAATCACATAATTGAATCTGCAAAAGAAGTTTCTGAAATCCAGAAGCCTTTCTTAACTACTTTTTTTGTAGCCATCTTTCAAAACTCATGGCCTTTTTCTCCTAAACCTGCCCTCCCTCAGGAAAAAGAAACCAACACATTTCCTTCCTCACACGGAGTCCAGCCAGGGACACTTTTCCTGCATCTGCACACTGCGGCTCCGATTCAGTCCAAGCTTTGGAAGCATATGCTGCGAATCTCAAGTGATCACCCTGCTTTTACAAGCCTGCCCCCAAGGTCCTGCTTCCAAGCATCAGGTGACAGCTTTGTCTGGCACTTACTGTACTCAAACGTCAGAACAGTTGCCTTCTGTTTAAATTGTGTAAGAGTTTCAAACTCCATATTTTGACTGGTATCTCTTAACCCTTCTGCACTTTTGCTAATTAAGAAAGGGCCTTAAGAAAGCAACCGGACTAGATGAAAACTTTTCCAAAGATATACTGTTTCCACAAAATTTG
The DNA here is from genome assembly GCA_013399135.1 of Heliornis fulica. Taxonomy (NCBI): domain Eukaryota; kingdom Metazoa; phylum Chordata; class Aves; order Gruiformes; family Heliornithidae; genus Heliornis; species Heliornis fulica. The sequence goes on along the minus strand of VXBZ01011481.1, from coordinate 140,650 downwards.
TAAATAATTTTCTATAGGTCAAGGAATCACAAATATTCTATTGAGACTTATTCATTTCCCATAACAAGACGTTTCTTGTAATTCTGTGGTTTCTTTAATGTTATATTTGTTGTTTTAAATATGCAACAAGAACCATTTTCAGAGCTTACCTGAATGTCGGGTTCTATTTCTGCATCTTTCATCTTACATTAGACTATCCTATGTGTCAGACCTTAATAATCTGAATAGTTTAAACTATTTATACCTTTTGGGACTGTACTTCACGTACAAAGTATACCTCTAAATGTAAACCAGCAGAGCCACAGTTCCATAAATACAACATTAAAAGCTTACAAACTTCTTTTTAAGGAAGGAGAGGAAAAAAAAACCAACCCAAAAACTTAACAAAAAACTACTACAATCAATGCAATATTGTTTGCCACAGAATTTCTTCTTTAAAAGCTAGGAGTAGATTTTTTTTCCATAACTCTTCAAATTCTTTGTGATCATCTCCTCCCACTAGCTATTGAAGAAAGAATCTACTCATCATGCTCTTGAATCGTCTAGAACACCAAATGTAACCAATCTATCTAAATTATTATTGATTGGGAAGTTTCTTTTGAGCATGGCAGAAATATTTTTAATACACGGATTTCATATCACTTACGATTTATGTCCTACATTATATAGTCTTTTTCTAAAAAAAACCCTATAGTTAAACATGCCTGCCTGTAGACCTTAGAAATTCTTCTTCCCAGTTAGGAAATTTATCTTGTCAACATCTGATTTATGTATGAACCTAGCTAAAATCACCAAAACTGGGAATAATTCCAGAGCTTCACAGTCTGAATCTTTGTACACTGCACAAGACCAAGATTATTCACCAAAATTCTTACTGTGCCTCCAAACAGTGCAAAAGGTTACTTTCCAGTGTCCATATATGTTCAATGTAATGTTCAGTTTTGGCATTGTAGCTCTCTTCAACAGTCTCCGTCAATGAATTTGCTATGTTTTCTCCTGCTGCTGCTCTTGCTGTGCAGAAAAGGTGGATTTTGAAATTTTGTAGACACATTGTGTCCCACTAAAATTTGTGTACCTCTCAGCTGGCACCTATCATGCCTGCAAGGTATAGATAGAATCCTGTCTCTCACTCCCAGCTGAATGCCGTAATGATCCACTAGAACCAGATTTCCTCTTTTCTTTCTCTTTTATGTCCACAGGCTGATGAATGGATCAATTTTAAGAGAAGGGATGAAGAGCCTTTGCACCCAGGAGATCTTAGAATCTGCTAGGAAGGTGATACACCCTGTGCTGCAGCCCATATATCCATCAATAATTGTTTCCTTATATGGACTAAATCTCAAGGGAATAGAAGCACTGGACATTTCCTTTTATTCCTATTATTATTTTCTACTATTTCTTCCCTTCTTAAAACAGGAGGGAGGCTTCTAGCATAAGACTGAACCTTCTGAGAAGGTTCATTTTTTAGGGGAAAAAAAATAAATGAAGATTTAGCCATAGTGTGGTTAAAGATAAACTGATCTCACAGATTCCAGTGTGGAACTCCCTATTCTGTTGCATGACTCCTTCAGGTTTTGCAGTTTTGAGGGGCACTACAATATGCCTACTTGATGAGAAAAATAACAAGAGAAAAGTATTCTAACCCACAAAAATATAGAAAGCTCTCTATTATTTTAGTTCCATAAAATGTTAGGGAAAACACCCCAGTCAAATAAACAACTAAAAGAGCCAATAAAACAGCACCACAAAGTGGATGGGACATCCACTCTAAAAGAAGCAGAAGTTAGATCAGCTTATCTTCAATAGACATAGATATTTATCCCACCCTCTGTAAATGAGACTCTCTGTACTTAATATGTAAATTAAATGGCTACTTTATCACTACGTCAGTGTATACTGGAACTTCTACACAGTCTGCTTTATTTACTGGAAAGGCAGAAAATTGGGTAACAATCATAATATTAAAGACTATCTCAAAATCTATATACAATTCAAATAAGGTTACACAGAAAACCAGGTCTGACATTCATCAGTTTCTGAGTGACTAGCTCTGCAATCTTCAAAACGTTCTTTTAAGTAACTGTCAGTGGGAAATAAATGAGTAAAGGCAATCCATGGCTGAAATCTCTCAAGGAAGCTGGGACAAGATCATTCAAACAATAAAAGATAAAATTAACAAACCTAATTAAGTATTTTGTCTTAAACGAACAGTGAAGTATTGAAATATCAGATATTTATTTGATACTGTCAAGAGAGAAGTAAAGTTATCTTGAAGAGCACTGCAGAGAAAAGAAGCCTCTTTTAGTATACTATCCTGAGTGGACAGAGGTATCGAATCTAAAGTATTTACATGTTAATAGATCATTTGCTCATTTTGGCTAAACTCAGTTTGATTATTCCTTTTAATTTTCATTATGAAGTCTTGGGTTTTGTTCCACAAACACTTGTGTTTCTGATATTTTCATTGGATCTCCATTTCTAGAGTACAACATTTTGCTTCAGCTAACCCCTGAACTTTAATCTGCATCGTAGCCATGATTATCCATGTCAAGGATACTGCTAATAAATTGTCAATACCACCTACAGCCAGGTAGGGTAGCTATCTAAGACCTAGATTAGTATACGTGTAAAATCAATTGTGTAGATAAGGAATTAGAATCAGGAACACATCTTTTCCTTTCAGCTGCATAAAAAACATTGTAGAAATTAGTGTGTCCCATGTTCCTCTTGTTCCTTCACTGCTATTTTCCCAAAGGAAAAATATGTACAGTCATATATGAGAATTCAAAATGCAGTGCAAAATTCACAGATCTGAAGAAAAGAGTGGGTGGGTGTGTCCTGAGTCATATTAATCTTAAAAACTTGGGTATTCCTTTGAAGTGGAACGCGGCCAATTCATATTGGCTATAGTTAATCTCTGGATTGAATAGAAAATTAGTGATTACTGACAATATGATACCTCCAAAATGGTTTTCCCCTTTATAGATCTATCTCCAGAGCAGGCTGAGTTTCTCAGTATGCAGAGGCTGACTGAGCTACGGTCTGTGTATGCAAGTTCAGTTTCCTAATTGTCTAGCGAATCTTGGTTAAGAGTTTGCAGTGATGTAGATAAGCACTAAATTATAGATCCCTAGCACCAGCAAATCTTTCATTTCCTGAAAAGGCTTCTCAGTATAAAGACTTCATTTTTCAAAACAGATAAATGAGATTTGCCATGTAGGCTGGGCCATGGATCTCTCTCTATCCACATCTTTAATGCACTGCTGGTTGCACTTTATTTTGGCTACTTGATTCAGATCACACAAGATGCACAACCAGACCAAACGGGTCACCTGAGTTTTGATTACTGCTAGAAATAACTCCTACACTACAAAAGTGAAAGCTAATCCAAAAGAGCCACTTGTACATTCTCTCAGCATTCATTCTATCCCTGGAAGTGCCAGCAATGAGTCTCAGTTAGGTGAGACTAACTCCCTTTAAAGTACTCTTGATTATTTACAAATCCCTATACAACCACGATCCATTTTATTTCAGCAGCTGTTATCACCCTATCATCTGGGATGATACACTCTATTCTGAAGACTGCTAGCCTTTGGTAACTGAGAAAAGTAATCTGAGCTCAGTGGGTGCTTGGAGTTTCTGTTTTTGATTCCATGATTTTTGATCTTTAGGATTATTTATTTCTTTGACATAAATCATACGTAATCATGAAAATATTTTAATAAAAATGAATAAATGTTCCATACTGCTAAGTTTCCTTGCAAAAATGTATTAGAATGTTCTGTTTCAGTGTTTTAGTCACTATTTTAATCATTAAGTTCTTATTCCTTAGATGTTGTCACAATACACATGAAAAACTAAGAAAGATCTGAATGGCAATAACTATTATTTTGAGTACTGGTTACATTATTCAGAATCTAAGACAGAAATACTTTATGAAGTGTAAGAAGTCAAAATCACTCCTTTCTGCTCACATCTATTAACAGTTAGGAAAATTAAAAATACTTTTATATATTAATTTCTTTACAATTTCATACCTGCTATATATTTCAATGAAGCACTGGCTAAATTTTTTAAATGTAACAATAACCAAAGATAATATAAGCAATATGAATGACAAGACTCTTTATTCCTGTATGAAACTTTGAACTTGTCCATGTTATCTAAAAATAAAGAGAACAAGTTTTTCCTTGTTAAAAACCACTGAAAACACCATTATGGACCTATCTCAGATTAAAAGAAGTTACAGAATAAATTCCAAAATTCAGTTTGAAGTATCAGCACAAAGTAGCTACATTAGTAAATGGATACTGTGAACTTAGGGGTTCACACTTTCAGTTTGTCCATGTTCTGTCTTTGTTTCACTCAAAATTTAAAGGAAAGATGTTTCTAATAAAAAATTATGAAATATTTTTACATTTTGTATGAGATACATTTGATGACCATCAACTCTTCATAAGAAAAAAAAATCTCAGTATTAGGGATAATCTGTCCTCCTTTTGTTGCAGGTGAGGAAGGTGTTATTTAAATATTGATTTTGACAATGTCCTACTAAATAAGTAATTATATAATGGGAAGGATATTTTACATGGGAAAGATTAAACACATAGGCCATATTATGAAAGCAGCATTCAAAACACATAAGTTGATGAGGATCCAAACTTTTTGAGCTTATTTAGAAGAGTGGACCACACATTATGAGGCATATGCAGTATTATCCAGGTCTGAAATAATGGCATTACCCAGAAATCCTGAATATACACAGACACTGAGAATTGGTAATACTCTTTCTGTGCAGCACCGCTACTCCAATTACACAGGTAAATGATGATAACACCAATCTAGCTCAACAGTCATCTCCCTAACAACAGCTGGAGAAATACTGCATTCACATTCAGCCTCTGTGCTATAGTAATAAAGGCAATATTAAAAAAAATCCTCTAGTGGAGTATTTGTATTGCTTTTTCAGAATCATGCTATTATCAACTGTGTACTTCTAAAATTGCACTGAGACAAAAAAATGTTTAGAGGGTTGTTGTGTAAAATTTAGAACTCTAAACGTTTTGTGCACAGTCAAATAAGTGTCTGAAAGACATCTGTACTTTTTGTTTTCTCCTTTTACTTTCTCTCCATTTTAATTCTCCTTACAGTCCAAAGTGTTATCAGATAGAGTTATTCTGTTAATTACAGATGTGCAATTTCAGTAGCTGTTCACACAGATAGAAAGTGGTGATGTATTTGTAATTATCTTGCAGCATGAAAGTGCATACCTTGTCTGATATGATACAGACTTTGTGGCAATCTGGCGTTTAATTTTCATAACATTATCAACTTTGACAACTTCAAAGTCATTGATGGATTTAATTTTTATTTTTTCTACTATGTAGTCTCTTTCAGGTGAAAATCATAGTATTTATTCTGTTAATGGAAGAAAACTAGGAACTGCTTTTATTCCATACTTTTTGTAAAGGAAGTCTAGCTCAACAGTTTGAAAAATGAAATGTTTGGAAAATTTGGAAAAAGGATTCTAAGGACTCCCATTTTTAATGATAAATCATGTATTTATGACCTTCCTTAGATATCTTTATTCATGGATCCCTGCTGCTTTTTATCACCTCATCAGTAATCTTCCTTTTTACAATGTCATTGCATCATCACAGCTATACCAGAGATGAATGATGCATTTTCTCTAACTTTTATCCTACTTTTGCTTCTGCAGGCACTACCAAATCCATGATCAGTTATCACAGTCTCTTTTCATGTTTTGAAAACTGGTGACTGCTGGTTTGGCAGTATGTCTCTCTCTCAAGTCCCCAAATTCTCTCTTTGGACAAATGGAGAACAAAACTTTTCACTTTCCCCATACAAAACAGTACCACAGATATCCTCAAGTTCAAAAGATATCTGAAAAACTATATTTTAGTTTTGAGCTAAACTGTCTGCTGAAATTCTTGCAGATTCTGTTCTTGATCTCATTCCCTCTGGTATTAACAATGTTTCTGTTTCCTACTGCTTAGTCCCAGGACAGCTAAAGTCGCTCTGCTAGCAACACTACAGAGAAACCTTTGTGTCTGTCATCTACTTCAGATCCCAATCCCAGAGCTTTAAATCATGAAAGTATCTTCTGCCCTTACCTTATTTTTCTTACTGAATCCCACAGACTCTTCTCACTTTGCTCAACTCCACAAACTTTTTGCATGTCCCCAGGTACATAGAGAAGCTCCTGGCAGCCACATAAACTCCCTCCCCATTCCTCTACACTGTGTAAATTGTTTCTTGGCAACTTACCTTGGCACACAGCAAAATCATGTTTGTTTGTATCTGAAGTGTGCAGTACATAATAAATGCCTGACAAAAATGTCTTTTACCAGATTTAAAATACCAGCACAGTTGTGTGCCCTTACAGAATGTTAAATACAGTGGCTTTCAAATATCTGCAAATCGGGAAGCCAGGAGCTGAGTGTATAACTTAAACTTGTGGATATAAAGAAAAATAATCTGAAATACATGTCAGTGAAGCATTGGCTCCACTCTTCCTCCCCAGCTGGCAAAAATCCACATGCGTTTCAGCTGGATTCACTGTACTAAGAGCAGTGATATTGAGTGGTGAAAGGATTAGTTCGATCGTCTTGGCAATACGGGGAAATCTGGGTCTGAGCCAATACTGGGTGTATTCAAAGGGGAAGAGGTACAAATGCATTTCTAAGTGCAAAGAAATTAAAGCCTTTTCTTTTCGCAGATTTTTCAGTATTGTGAAAGTGAAAATTCTACAGAAAAATAAACTTAATTTATGGAAGTGAATAATGAGATTGCAAAAGAGTGTATTTGGGATAACTTCCTAGCTGTGACCCATGTGGGGATAGCTTCAACAAATTGTAGTTCACCTAGCCACAACCCTTTAGGTGTTAGTTTTTTTCCTAAAGTTTTCAAAGGCTCGACTTCCTCTGAAATATGACCTTGTCGACAAAGACTAAGTTTGAATCTTTATTTTGTGGACTTTTTAAGGTATTGCTCAAAGACAGCAGATGAAAAACATCATATCCTATATTTCAGAATTTCTTGGACTTAAAAGATTAAATTTCACTGACCCTGCTCATTAGGTAGGGCACAAACCCACAAGCTACCTTAAATCAGCATTAATGGAACCCTTTATTTTGAGAGACAATGACTATATCAAATTGAAAGAATAGTGTCTTTTTACAAGGCTATTACATCTATGTCAGCTATTACATAATAACTGCAATATCTGTGAAGCTGCACCTGCATATAAATATGCATCTGCAAAAGAAATGTGTTTAGATAACACTTGTCATTCTTTCCATCATTCAGACAAAACTTTCTATCAGGAAAACTTTAAAATAGAAGTAGATAAGATCATTATTTTTATTTTGCTAAGGAAGAAAGATGGGGCAGAGAGCTGTGAAAAGCTATCAGCAGAACTGTGAGTAGATTCCAGATCTCTAATAATTCCCAAGTATTTATATTAATAAATTTCATAATAATTTATGCTCATCTTTCTATTACATCTATATATGTACAAGATACTGGTATACAGCAATGGAATATTTGGATAGTGGTACCTAAAGTGGTGTCTGACAGAAATCACCTATATTCCTATGGCATAGATCATATAGATTTAACAGCTTCAGGAAAAAATTTGCAATGTATAACCTCTATCCAATTTCCCAGAAAGTCCTATATATCTTTCAGCCTAGGAAGATGAAATGGAAAAAGCACTGAAGTTCAGTGTTGGTCCAAAAGACAAGATACCTCCTGTAGAATGTTCTTCTTGCTTGAAGTCAAGGGGTCTCAAATACAGACTTTAGGACAAACTATTTGGAAGTATCATCCATATTTCTGTTCCAAAATTACCTCTTATATAAGTGTGTTTTAGGGGTCAGCTTTTAATAAATAAGTACTTTCCAAAATTGTGGACTTCTATCCTACAATGTCCCCACCTGAATTTTTTCAGCAGAAGTACAACTCAACACAATATGAGAAACTTTGGTGGTAAATGCACTACTGTGCAAAGAAGCAGAAACACAATGGTGTGATATGTAACATATTTTAATATGGTCTCAACAACACTCAGATAACCAAGGTAACTCTCACAACACTCTTATGTATCTCTGAATGATACTGCATCATGGCTACAAATCCAGCAAAGTGTCCTCAGGCACGAAAAAATCTTTATGGAGGGTCTATGGCATATTTCCAATGGTGCCAGAAAATGAGTGGTCAGTCATGCCTGGCTACATCTAGGTGTAAAAACAGAAAGAAACCTTAAAATATTAAAGACAGTTTCTACTAAAATATCAGGTGAAATATTCCTCTCCTCATTAAAATTATTTTTCTTGAGTATTTAAATATTTAACTCTATAATTTAAGCAATATTTTTCTGTTGGTGGAGAGGCTGCATAAACATACCTGAGAAAAACAGTAAAAATTTTTCAAGTAAGATCATTATTTTGCAAATGTCATGGTCCACCTTTTCCACCTTCTCCTTCACCAGGGGCTAGATAGATAAGTCACTACTTTCAGTTCAACTTCACTACAAAGCCAACGTGAAAAATCAACACTTAAGTATTGTTTTCACCGTAGAGAAGTGCCATAAAGTGTAAAACCTCTAGCAGAGCAACATAAAATTTCCTACCTATTCTTGTCTAGTTAGTCATTGCTCAAGCTGAATAATTCTTTAAGAGATATAAAATGCTTTACCCTCTGTATTGACTACTGGTATTGATATATTTTCCCTGTAAGTGAAAAGCATACTGACAATGAAATAAATTCACTTTCTCTCATCTACCTGTTCAAAATATAAAATGTCAACAACGAACATTGCCCCATGCCAAAGACCCAGGGAAAATTATAGCAATAGACTTGGTAAAGATCTCAGGGTTTTTGCTGGGTTTTGTTTGTTTTGGTTTTTTTTTTTTTTGTTTGTTTGTTTGTTTGTTTTTTGGGTTTTTTTTCTGAATGCTATTTATATGACATCTGTTTGTTTTGGGTTTGGGTTTTTTAATTTTTAATGAAGATATAGAGAACACTGAAGTACAGGAACTGCAAGTGATTAATGAGCTGCAGGTAATACAACACGCTGCAGGTAATACAACACTGAAACAATAAGCAAGCTTCATGCTGTCAAAAATTCTGACCTGACAAAACCTGAAAACTTATTTTTTCCCTTCCAAATTCACATGCAATCCATGGCCAGTCTCTGTTTCATTCCTATCTTGTCAGCCCAGTCTTCAGTCCTATATTGGCCTAGTATGCTCACTAGTGAAGTAAATGGTTACAGATTGTACTTTCTAAAATTATTCCAGTATGTCTACTACTTTACAATGCTCTAAGAGGCTACATTTTAATGCCCATCAGAGGAACAATATCATTACATTTACTTTTCTCTTTTGCAAAACGATATCTCTGCAATAAATTTCAGAAGTCTACTTATAGAGAGGACATTTGATGGAATTATCACCAAAATTAATGAAAGATTTATGAAATCTTTGATTACAGTCAACTTATCAGTCTAGGGAAGTTTCTCTATTCTTTTGAGGAGAGCTGCTAAATTTCCAGCCTAAATAGTTTCATAGTAAATTTATAATAATTTGCTTACATGCCAATACTATTCTTTAGGATTAATATTTTTTTCTCTAGCTTTTATTCTTTTGATAGATTTATAAATAACAAAAATACTCTTTAACAGGTATCCTTTTGATCTTGCAATATCTGCTGGTAGTTCTGAGCTTCATTCTCCACTCATTTAACACATTTATGAGCTCACTTGCCTTGATCATCAAAGGCAATGACACTGTGCTTAAGAAAATAATTTACCAGTATATTTAATATTCTCTACCTCTACAGAAATTTCTATTATTTTTTTTTTCCCCAAAACCGTAATTTTTTTTTACTTGATGACTGATTAACATGCTCATAGTCCTCCCTTTTACTGAGGTACCTTAGCATATAATGGAAGTTGCATTGTATGTTTCCAGCTTCATCATCTTGTATTTGCAGAGCTAAATCTCACATGATTCCCAGTCAGATACAAATGACTCAAGAAGGGGTATAGAGAAGAGGCCTTCTTTTGGTCAATTTCACTTTTCCATCTGGGATGCATAACATTTCTGAATGGTTCATCACTCCATGGGAATGCTTTCATCCTTCCTAATGGCAACTCTAGTACCAACTAAATAAGGATTTATATTCCAAAGCGTTGGGTCAAAACTAATGAAAATTTCTTAATTCCAAAATTCAACTTGGACCAAGCCATAGTCAGAAAATGCTGCAAACTGATCATGCAATGTAACCCTCGCAACAACTTTCACACCCTCTCTGGGTAATTAACTATACTTTTCCCTGTTTAACATAGAAATCTCTCTATATAAGAGTAGTTCCAAGCACACTGAAACATGATTTATTGCTTTCAGGTGCATTTCAAAAGCTTACAAATTTAAGTGTCTTTTTCCCACAGATTTTTTAAAAGTGAAATTACTAACTGTGAATTAGTGACAAGTCATAAAATTTCCCCTCAGTTTATAATGTTGAATGATGCAGCAGAGATGTGATCAAAATTTCATTATTAAACTAAGTCTACTAGCCAAGACCAAGGAACATAAGAAGTTCACTTATTCCAATTGGAAGTAGAATTATTTGGTTTAAAAAAAAATAAAAAAATTATCACCTCCTCCAGTCCTTATTCCCCATTTTTTAGGCCTATAGTCTTATTTTCTGATCTGCTCCCTTGTCTCAGATAAGGCTGTTGATCATAAAAATTGGTTCATGAATTACTTATCACTGTGCCTTGAGTTTCTTGAGGGAATTCATCCATGAAAAACAATAATATGGAAAATGTTGCATAAGACCATTCCTTTGTGTATAATTTTATCCTGATAATCCTAATGGCCTACTAAAGGACCATTGCATAACTCAGATCTTTCCTTACTGTGCCATACCTCTAGGTACCATCTATTAACATACCTGTTTCTCTACATGTGCTGTATCTAATGAAGTCCCTGTAGTTTTCAGTACTGTTAACAGGAGACCCACATTTTACCTCACAGACAGACTTGAAATTCTCAGCTCTAACACAGAATTATGTAGCTGAATCTGATTACCCAGTCTGGAATTTAAATAAGATGATATATCAAAATATGTTGCACTGGTATTTACAATGGAAGTTTTTGTGGAGCCTTTCTGAGACCTAATATCTTTCGTACATTTAAAAAAAGAGATACTTCAATAATCTAAGTGGGGAACCCAGTATTGAACTATATTATATATATTTGCCTGAGGACATAAATAAAAATAAATAAATAAATAAATTATTAAGACTATGTTAAACACTTGACTTAAATCTTAATTTTTCAATTACTTTCATAAAAAATTGCACAGAATACAAGACAGTACAGAATACTTCTCTACTTGAAAGACAACTAGTCTTCAGGTAATAATTACAACAACAAAACCACCACCACCAACAACAACAACANCTCCATGGGAATGCTTTCATCCTTCCTAATGGCAACTCTAGTACCAACTAAATAAGGATTTATATTCCAAAGCGTTGGGTCAAAACTAATGAAAATTTCTTAATTCCAAAATTCAACTTGGACCAAGCCATAGTCAGAAAATGCTGCAAACTGATCATGCAATGTAACCCTCGCAACAACTTTCACACCCTCTCTGGGTAATTAACTATACTTTTCCCTGTTTAACATAGAAATCTCTCTATATAAGAGTAGTTCCAAGCACACTGAAACATGATTTATTGCTTTCAGGTGCATTTCAAAAGCTTACAAATTTAAGTGTCTTTTTCCCACAGATTTTTTAAAAGTGAAATTACTAACTGTGAATTAGTGACAAGTCATAAAATTTCCCCTCAGTTTATAATGTTGAATGATGCAGCAGAGATGTGATCAAAATTTCATTATTAAACTAAGTCTACTAGCCAAGACCAAGGAACATAAGAAGTTCACTTATTCCAATTGGAAGTAGAATTATTTGGTTTAAAAAAAAATAAAAAAATTATCACCTCCTCCAGTCCTTATTCCCCATTTTTTAGGCCTATAGTCTTATTTTCTGATCTGCTCCCTTGTCTCAGATAAGGCTGTTGATCATAAAAATTGGTTCATGAATTACTTATCACTGTGCCTTGAGTTTCTTGAGGGAATTCATCCATGAAAAACAATAATATGGAAAATGTTGCATAAGACCATTCCTTTGTGTATAATTTTATCCTGATAATCCTAATGGCCTACTAAAGGACCATTGCATAACTCAGATCTTTCCTTACTGTGCCATACCTCTAGGTACCATCTATTAACATACCTGTTTCTCTACATGTGCTGTATCTAATGAAGTCCCTGTAGTTTTCAGTACTGTTAACAGGAGACCCACATTTTACCTCACAGACAGACTTGAAATTCTCAGCTCTAACACAGAATTATGTAGCTGAATCTGATTACCCAGTCTGGAATTTAAATAAGATGATATATCAAAATATGTTGCACTGGTATTTACAATGGAAGTTTTTGTGGAGCCTTTCTGAGACCTAATATCTTTCGTACATTTAAAAAAAGAGATACTTCAATAATCTAAGTGGGGAACCCAGTATTGAACTATATTATATATATTTGCCTGAGGACATAAATAAAAATAAATAAATAAATAAATTATTAAGACTATGTTAAACACTTGACTTAAATCTTAATTTTTCAATTACTTTCATAAAAAATTGCACAGAATACAAGACAGTACAGAATACTTCTCTACTTGAAAGACAACTAGTCTTCAGGTAATAATTACAACAACAAAACCACCACCACCAACAACAACAACAATAATGCAGTAACAAAAATCCCAATGTGTTCGTCTTCCATACCTCCTATACAGGCCAGTGATATTGCCAACATCTGAGTTTGCTTTTACGGCAAAGAGAAATTTGGGGAAGCGAAATGTACTGGCTGTGGCTGTTGTCTAGGTAAATTTCCTACCGATCCCTTAAGAAATTTATGATGGGAACACACACTGGCACCTCTTTATCATCTGCTGCCTTTGTACAAATCCTCATTAACATTAGTTTCACTTTCTATTGTTGAAGTATTTCTGTGAGGAAAAAACCCCTACAAAACAAAAGAAAAGCAAAACGACTGAACAATGTCTTACATCACAGTCTAAAATATGTGTTACTTTTTTCTATGTGGAATATTAATACATTAATATGGAGTTCTGTCAAAAAATACAGCTTTATTGGCTATAACTTGACATTATCACAATGGATTCCACTCACCAGAGAAAGAAAATCTTAGAAATGTATGAGCAACCTCCCTTGGTTAAGAGAGATGATTCTGCCCCTCTGATCTTCTCTCCTGAGCCGCTACCTGGAGTATTGTATCCAGCTGTAGTATATTGTTCTCAATACAAGAATGACATGGAGCTGTTAGAGTAAGTCCAGAGGAGGGCCATGAGGACAATCAGAGGGATGGAGCACCTTTTCTATGAAGACAGGCTGGAAGGGTTGGGCTTGTTCAACATGGAGAAGAGAAGGCTCCAGGGAGGCCTTAGGGAAGCCTTGCAGTAAGTACCTAAAGGAGTCTACAGGAAAGATGGAGAGGGACTGTTTTTAAAGGTGTTTATTGATAGGACAAGTGGTAATGACTTTAACCTGAAAGAGGGCAGTTTTAGATTTGATATAAGGAAGAAATTCTTTACTGAGATGAAGGGTGAGGAACTGGTGAGAAACTGTGGTTGTCCCCTCCCTGGAAGTGTTCAAGGCCAGGTTGAATGGGGCTTTGGGCAAACTGGGCTAGTGGAGAGTGTCCCTGCCCATGGCACAGTGAAATGAGATGACCTTTGATCTCCCTTCGAACATAAAACATTCTGTCATTCTATAATTCTATAAAGTCCAGCCTTTGGTTTTATATTTCTCAAAACTTCCCAGCTCTGATATTATTCTGCTTTGTTCCTAATTTTATCAGGAAATTCCATTTCAGTAAAGATTTTGAAAGTAATGGTTTCTCATAGCATTATTTCCTGGGGGAAAATATAGTTCTACCATGTCCTTACCTGTAAATCTTCTTGTAATCCTCAGAAAACATCTCATCTTTGCTCACTCAAATTTAAATTCCAGTCCAGGAATAATCACCCTTTTTCTGACAAACAGGTCTCCACAACATACCAGCACTGCCAAACAACACCTTCCCACAGTATACCAACAGTGCAAAGATGTTTCTAAATTCACATTGCAAGCAAACAGTTAAAATATCTTCCACACCTAGTGCCAGTAAACTCACTGATGAATAAGATTCTTTGTACATGTTACCTTAGTAGTTATGTTCACTCAAAGGGGAAATAATAACTTTCTCTTTTCATCTGACCAAATGCTCTTAGAGTCCATTGTCCATCACATGATTTTAGTAGTAGTTGTAGAATGAGTAGTTTCAGTGACACAGTCACATTAAAATTGCTCTGTAAGAAAGAATATACAATTTAAAGGTTTTCAAGACAAAATGCTAAAACATATATTAAACTTTGCAGGGTTTTCTTTTTCTTCAGCATGTGCATTCTATCAATCTAAATCACTAGTGCTTCCAAAAGAACAGCAGGGCAGCCTCATCCATCTGCAGTCAGGCACAAGAATATCATGTACGTAACTAACACAAATATTTAAAATCATAGATTCATAGAAATGTCTTAGTTGGAAGGGACCCTTAGATCATCTAATCCAATCATCACCCTAACTTTCTATCCACTACTAAACCATGTCAACACCACATCTAACCATCTTTTAAATACCTCGGAGGATAGAGACTCTACCATTTTCCTGGGCAGCCCGTTCCAATGCCTAACAACTCTCTCGGTGAAGTTTTTTCCTACTATCCAATATAAACCTCCCCTGGAGCAACTTGAAGCCATTTTTTCTTTTTCTATCACCCTTCATTAAGTAAAAAATGTGAGCCCCTGACCCTCCACAACCTCCTTTCAGAAACTTCTAGAGAGCAATTAGGTGTCACCTCAAACTCCTCTTTTCCAGATTAAACAACCCCAGTTATCTCAGCTGCTCCTCATAACATTTATTTGCCAGTCTCCTCCCCAGCCTCATCATCCTCCTCTGGACATGCTCCAGCCGCTTAGTATCTTTTCTGTGGAAAGAGGTCCAAGACTGAACACAGTTTTCAAGGTGAGGCCTCACCAATGGTGAGTAAAAGGGAGACAAGCACCTCCTTATTCCTACTCACCACATTGTTCTTAAATATGGGCCAGAACTATTTCCATCTTTTTAAACAGAAATGTGTTTTGGAATTCCTCTTTCCCAGGATTCTTAAGAATACACTTCTTTTGGAGGGCTTGCTATCTTACCTGAAACCAAAATGATAACCCCTTGGTAAGCATGGTTTTACCAAGGGGAGGCCATGTTTGACTAATCTAACAGCCTTTTATGAAGATATAGCCAGTTGGATGGATGATGGTAGGGCAGTGGATGTGGTTTTCTGGATCTCAATAAGGCATTTGACACTGTCTCCCACAGCATCCTGGTGGGCAAACTGAAGAAGTGTGGTCTGAGGGGTAGTGAGGTGGATTGAGAGCAGGTTGAGGGGAAGAAGACAGCGAGTTGTGATCCATGGGAAAGACTCTGGCTGGAGGCATGTAACTATTAGAGTCCCTCAGGGGTTGGTACTGAGACCAGTACTGTTCAATTTGCTCATTGATGACCTGGATGAGGGAATGGAGTGCACAGTCAGCAGGTTTGCTGATGACACATAGCTGGGAGGGGTGGCTGACACACTAGGAGGTTGTGCTGTCATTCAGCAAGACTTAGAGAAGCTGGACAGTTGGGCAGGGAGACCGCATCTCTGCACTGGTGAGACCGCTTCTGTAGTATTGTGTCCAGTTCTGGGCCCCTCAGTTCCAGAAGGACATACAACTCCTTGAGAGTCCAGCGCAGGGCCACCAAGATGACTAAGGGAGTGGAACACCTTCCTTATGAGGAAAGGCTGAGGGAGCTGGTTCTCTTTAGTTTGGAGGAGACTAAGGGGTGACCTCATTGATATTTATAAATATGTAAAGGGTGAGTGTCAGGAGGATGGAGCCAGGCTCTTCTCAGTGATGGCCAGTGATAGGACAAGGGTCAATGGGTCCGAGCTGGAGCATAGGCAGTTCAACGTGAATGTGAGGAAAAACTTTTTCACTGTGATTGTGACAGAACATTAGAACAGGCTGCCAGAGAGGTTGTGGAGTCTCCTTCTCTGGAGACATTCAAGACCAATCTGGATGCATTCCCGTGTGATCTAATCTAGGCGATCCTGCTCAGGCAGAGAGGTTGGGCTAGATGATCTTTCAAGATGCTTTCCAGCTCCTAACGTTCTGCGTTTCATGGGTGCTGAGAAGAATGCAGTTGGGTCCAAAATATTTTTATAGGTAGGTCCATGGGGAAGCAGGGTAGCAAATGATTGATTCTTTGTTGATTTGCAGATTCCTTGTAGAGGCAGCAGTGTTTAGTCAGGGGCAAATTCCTTAAAGGCAGGGAGAAAGACAGTATGGAAGACAAGATCATAATAGTTAAACAAGTAGAGTAAGTGCATTATGTTCAAGTTACTGTGTTATAGACCTACTCACAGAAATGGAGGCTTAAAAAAAATTGAACTGATTCATATCAATTCAGTACAACCTGGAAGTCCAGATTTTGAGATTTTAATATAATTGGTTTTGTTATTGTTGTTCATTCACCTCACACATTCCTCCCAAGTTTACAAGACTTTCTGAGTTTATTTTAGATGAATTTAAAACTAGGTAGAGGAGTTTGAAATAAGGTGCTACTATTGTGTGTCCCATTCTAAAAGTCAATTGAATAATGAAAAAATATCGAATAATATTTCTCACACATTACTTGCTTCAAGTGCTTCTCTTTGAATTTCTGGTTTCACCAGGTGAATAGTAACAATAAATACTGTGCATGCTACTCTTCTATGAGTTATTGTAATCACAGAGATATCTTCCACAGAAAGAATGGTCCCTAAATATATTTTAAATTGTTACTAGGGTCATATTTGCGTACAAAGAGTCAAGAAATTTTGAGTGATTCTTTCTTACTCATATCTTTCTTTTTCTTGGTATAATGGTCATTCTTTTCTCCAAATTGTCATACTTTCATACTGAGTATTTCTCATCAGACATAGAGCTTGAAAAACATTCCTGAGACCAGACAAGGTAACACCAAGGAGTTATCATCCATTGAATTAGAAGCTTGGATATTTCAATAGTAGCTAATAATTAAACATATTATCAACTTATCCATCCTTCAAAGAAAGATGGAAAATGCACACAAATAACTTCATATCCTATAGAAAGCACTGAGATAATTATCAGACACAGCTAAAAGGGACTGATTTCCAATCCAGCTGCAATTTGGTATGTACTTTTGTTTTCCAAGTATTCAAACTTCAGAGATTTTATTAATTGCTAAAACAACATCCCTTTTATTAATGACTTTTTCTGAAATCTCTACATGGCAATATGCCTAGTCAAAAGATGTTTTTTTTTCTGCTTGAACTTACTTAGTACAGTGAGACTTCTTTTCTCTGATTTGGGGAGGTAGGATATACGCCATGGCTCCTGGCTTGGCCACACTTCCAGACTTCCTTTTATGTTAACTAGGTCACAAGTGCAAAGGAGGTAATAGACTCCTGGTTTGTTGAACACAAACAAGCACTTGTGTCCAAAGACCAGACTGGGTGCTTCCAAATTATATATTTTAGGCATAGTTGCAGACAGCCATTAATTGATTTCTGAAATTAAAACTTAATTTCATTTTATGTACTAGAGCAAACTAAAAAAAGCACAAACATAATTCTAGTAAAGATGTCTTCCAGATATCCTAGAATGTCTCAACGGAAAACTGATTCACATTTTCCCTGTAAAATATTTATACAACTGTGTAAGCACTAATGTTTATTCTGTCAAATACAATGCTTTTTTGTGGGAAAAAGAAAAACATCCCACCCCCAACATTTAAATTTTATTACCCATTGTGCATATGCATCTGTAACAGCATATAGGCTCAAAAGAACAGTTCCTCTAAAATTTTGCAATTCAGTATAATCTCTCTGAGGGAATGTCATTTAGCAACTAGAACCAGAAAACTGAAGAATGTACTTTCACAATGGCAGAAAACTAAATATTCTATAAGGCACAGTTTGTGCTTGGGGATAATCCCTGCAAACTTAAACTGGTTGACTGTCTTCTCATTTCACAGAAATTCTGTTCATCTGCAGTAACTGTTCTAAAATAATGTTAGATCGTTTAATCATTGCAGCTCTATTTTCTTATCCATTCAAACATATGCTCCCTAAAGTCTCATACATAGAAAGAACATAAGGATTTCCATTCTCTGTAACTTCTATAGCTCTCCTTTGATCTGTTTCTGAGCTCTAAGCATAGTAATTCCAGTAATACCACAAAACATACGGCAGTCATTTCTTTGACAACATTTTCACAGAAAAATGAGATTCTGAAAGATTGAAGACGTATATAAAGACACACTGAAAAGGGGATTTTGTCATTCTAACATGTTTGAAATGTTAATGTTTTCACTGCCAAGAAATTTTATTATAATCTTCATAGCTTGTATATTGAGTCTTTTTTGATGCAAGAAGAATTGCTTGTTCCGTTTTCAGTAGTTCTATGATTTCATAACTCAAATTGGCAGATCCAAAGCTGTATAAAAATATATATTAATATATATTTGCCTATATATATACAAATCTGTATGTGAGTACCTAACACAAAAAATCATTGCAACAAAAATCTAGGTAATACTTGTACATCACATTCTGTTTGAAAATTTGTGGTGAAAAATGAAGAAGTATTACTTGGAATGGGAATAGATCTCTCTATAATATGGGTTCTTTATTGTTAGAAAAGTCATAATAGCCATAACAGTTACAGCAGCATTCTATGAACGAATTATATTTAGAAGTAAGGCTGATCTTACTTGTGACGGACTTATTTTTAATTTTGCTAGTACTAGATTTTTAGAAAAACAGGAAAAGATGTTGAATGAAAAATGTAGCTTATCAAAAGCTAGGAACTGAATATCTGTAAGACAGCTACTTTTAGGAAATATCTAATGAAATCAAAGGTTTTTGAAGCAAGTACTCTTATCTTAGCATACATATCCACACCCCCACAAAATGATAATTAAAAAAAAAGACAGAGCTCTGGACTATATGTCAATGGTTGATTTCCTTGAGACTACAGCTGCAAACTCCCTTCTGAAGAGGGAATTCCAAATTATCCTTTTCTCTTGTCCTCTCACTTGGAAGGGAAAGAGTATGTCTATAAACCAGCTTTTGTTCATAAGCATGCTTCTGAAGGACATGCATTTCATTATATTGTAGAGGTGTAGCAATCTGTCAAGAAAGGAAAGAAATTATTAGGATTCAATTTGTAAGCCTAGTTATCAGTTTAAGTTAAGACTTGTGATAAAACTGGCTTACTTGAGAGGTGATTAGTTTATTTTTATTTTAGTTTTGTTCTGTTTTGTTTCTTAACAGGTATATTTGGCCAATTTCCATGATCTGGAATATTGTGTCCAGTTCTGGGCCCCTCAGTTCAAGGACACAGAACTTCTTGAAAGAGTCCAGCGCAGGGCCTGCTAAGCTGGGCTAGATGATCTTTCGAGGTACCTTCCAACTCCTGACATTCTGTGATTCTGTGATAGGAATTAGAAGAATAGACACCATGCATAGGTCATATGGGTATGAAAGCAAACGCTCAAAAATAACTCAGAAAGTTAGGTGTTCAGACACAACTCTTAAAAAAAAAAGTAGAAAATTAGAAAATAAATCTGTTATTATTCCAGATAAGGCTTAAGTACCCTGAATGTATAACATGAGGAAGAACAGTCTGAAATATTCCACCCTTCATTTTATGTTCAAAATAACAGGGTATTTTATTTGATCTCGGTTGACCCAATCTCATGAAATTTTACAAAGCTTTCTTAATAAGTAATATGACAACTCTCAGATAATTCACACTTCTAAATGGGAATAAACTACTACTTCCTCCTCAACTATTTCTGACATTTTTCAGTGTCCAGTTATATACTGTATATTTTGATATATTTATAAATATAAAAATATGTATAAGTATATTTATATTTATAAGTATATTTATTTACTTGCCCTTGTTTCTGCATGACTTTGACTATTTTCAGTATGGAACTTTGGGAGATGATTGGTAATAAATCTGAAATGGATCAGATAGTTGTAAGAAAGAACCCAGTATTTATTTCAAATTTGGGGAGCTTCCTATACCCACTTGCATTTTGTATGTGTCAGGTGAATGTCTTAAACATTAATGTCTCTATACAGTTGCCTCTTTTCATGTAAATGCTTATATATTGTTGGTTAAGAGAGTGAAAGTGAGAAACAATTCTGAAACTGGAATTCACTCTTTTGAAGGAACGCAGGAACATTGAAACCTCTTCTTCAGTTAACAATTACTTATGTGGAAAATTAAGTGAAACAAGAGACATGGACACAGATCTTTTTTGATTGTACAGCTGTATCATATTTTGTGTGTTATTTTGAGAAACAAGGTAGTGAGGTCCAAAAATATCACTTAATGGACAATAGGCAAGTCTCAGTTTGGAAAAAGTTTTCATGAGGAAAATCAGGAATTTATGTTGTTTTGTATTTTTTTTTTGATTGATTTGGACTTTGCTTTAAACTGTTCCCTAAGAAGAATCCTCTCCTGTTCCACTTACTGCCCATAAGTTTAGTTTTGAATTCATGAGACCTTACTAACTCCTTGGAACAGAAAAGCATTTCTGCTTTCTTTCTTGCCTTCTTTCTCTAACTCGAGTGCTCATGTCCATGTCCTGACACCATGCTAATAACATCACCAAGTTGCAAAAATGCAAATTGCATTCTGTAATAACCTGAACACAGAGTATTCCAGAAAAAGAACTATGTATAATAGGACAGGCTTCTACTGACAAAATTTTACAACTAAATTCGCTGTGGAAGGTTTTTTTTTCTCATTAATAAGTGAATGAGCATGGTTTTGTTGCAACAAAACATCGTACTTAATACAACTTCTTACTAAAAAAATCAAATGTGATAGTTGCCGTAACTCCAGGAATGACATCACCACATATTTCATATTTCTGGTTCTAGAATAAACATAACTTGTCCTCTTTATACTACAAATCACTGCACATTTTCCCCAGTTTTAACTGGATATAACAAATAATAGTGGCTTGGAATAAAATAACTTTTACATTCACTGTTCCTAAAATAATAAAAAAGAATAAAAAGGACATTGTTCATTAATTTTACTCAATATTATTTCTTACCTAAATCTGCACTCACTCCTGATACTTAACTTCCTTTAACATAAGACTTCTTTCACTGGACCTAATCAATCTGTATTTTTAAGTTGGACTTTTATTCCTGAATGTAAAAGGTTCAGGTTAGCAATTTTACCATGTTGTGCAGAAATATAAAATACAAGTCTTTTTTTGCACCTCATTTCACATCAGCTTCAGAAATTCAATTTAAGATAAATTGCAATGTTAAGCTAAGAAAGGCAAGAAGCAAAAACATGTGTTAAGGGAATATAGGGGGAAAAATGCCTTTCTGTCCAAATGTTATAAGGTGATATTTATGAATCGCAAACAGCTGACAGAGAAGTATCTCACAGGTTTTCCATTAGGAATATGCAAAAGGTTAATATGAAAAGGTTCCAGGCCATTAAGCATGCTAAAGTCAACAATAATTTTATTAAATCATTTCAAAATCTGACAGAAATGATATGCAGTGTCTGAAGGACGAATCTTATGTACTTGCAATGGGTTTGTAGCATCATAAACAAACTGTGCTAGGAATGGATTTGTCAGGTAACAATAAAAATAGGGATACTTCAGTTTTAAACTGATAAAACCATACAGCAAAATTCTACCTAGATATGCAATACAATATTTTGGCTAGAACTGCCTCTTACTACAATTGCTTTTGAACTTTAATGACAACTTTTGCAACCAAGTTTTTACACTCAGATTTTAATAGTATTTTCTTTTCAAAAGTGAGAAAAAAACTCCATAATTTGCAAGGAAGCTGAAAAACTGTTTCATTAACCCATGACCTGTCAGCAATTATTACTAATTCATGTCATCACATTCCATTTAAATCATCACATATCACTAAAGACATGTTTTTACTTGTAATTACCAACATCTCTTGAAACAGTAGAAGTTTCTTTGAAATATGCAAGTGTTGTAAAGAGCTGAGCAGTGGATAGAATATCCAGACTCTCTCCTCTCCATTGCTATTGCAAATGAGTATAATATAGTTTTGTATCCACAACTGGTTTTTTTCAGGCTTTTGGATTATAAAATTCCACCTACTAAATTTCTCCTTGGCTAGAGGTCTATGAAATAAAATAATGTTGATGAAAAGTTAGCCATCATAGAAGTAAAGTAAAAACTAGTCACCCTTTCATCTTTATACAGGATTTCTTCTGAAGGCAAACAAGGTGAAGAAGCTTGGAAGGCTGCTGTTTGTGCTGTGTCACTGTCATCTCTATGCACTGAAAACAATAAAAATCCTGTTTATATTTTATATAGACATTATGCTTATATTAAATGTCTATGTATGCTATGTATATGTATATATATATATGCTATGTATATACAGTAAATAAGCAGGAGCACATATACATGGCAGAAACACCTGTAGCATGTTACTGTAGCTGCGGTAGTCATTCTAAGCCATCTTTAATGGGCAGAAATAGACATTTCAAAGGTAATTAATTGGAGCGATTTTGGATTATTATATTTAGGTGAGATGAAATTCTTCCATAGTGTCCATTTTCCCCTGTTGATTAGGTAGCATAGCATAGCATTTCCAGGTACAAAACCAACAGGGATCTCCTGGAGAGAGTCCAGCGGAGGCCACAAAGATGATTAAGAGCCTGGAGCATTTCCCCTATGAGGAAAGTCTGAGTGAGCTGGGGCTGTTCAGCCTGGAGAAGAGAAGACTGAGAGAGGATCTCATCAATGTTTATAAATATCTGAAGTGTGGGAGACAAAGGGAGATGGCCAATCTCTTTTCAGTGGCCTGTGGAGACAGGACAAGGGGCAATGGCCACATGTTGGACCACAGGAGGTTCTGCACCAATGTAAGAACTTCACGGTGAGGGTGATGAAGCACTGGGACAGGCTGCTCAGGGGGGGTTGTGGAGTCTCCTTCTCTGGAGGTATTCAAGACCCATCTGGATGCCTACCTGTGTGACCTGCTTGAGGGAACCTGCTTTGGCAGGAAGAGTTGGACTCGATTATCTCTCGAGGTCCCTTCCAACCTCTATGATTCTGTGAAAATTCTAAGGTGAGTAGCTAAGACTTAGGTTTCATTTTCAAACATTTTATTTAGAGCAACACATGCAATCATAAAGGGCATAATGGAATATACTGAATTGTTTGTCCTTTTGATAAGCATGCCAAGTATGTACTCTGGAAATTATATATCCAGTGGAAAAACAATCAGCATTTAGACGCTCAGATATCTCTAATTTTTCACTTGTCCTAAGCAATTTCTTACCTCTTATCATGCCACACATCCTTATATATACTTTTTAGAGATTTGCAGGTCTTTATGTGTTTGCATTTCCAGAAATTAATTAAATATTTACAATTTGCAAATATCACTTTTATAAAATGGTACAATTATGTTTCTTTGTGCTACATTCCTTTACTAATAATTTCTCTCACTGTGGTTGGTTTCTGACCATGAATGATCATCAACATCAGATTTTCAGAAAACTAAATAAAAAGGTTCAGAGTTATTTTTCAAGTGGAAACAGTTTCACTGATGCATGTCATTGCATCTATAGCTAGGATTATTTTTCTTTCCATGTGCATTTGTGTACAGTTATTGATGATTAATTTAATCTTCAGTTTTTAACAATCAGTTATGTAGATCTTTCTGCAGCCCCTCAAAATCAGCTTCAGGAATATTTTAGCATAATGCATATAAGTACATCCACATATCTGTCCTTTTCTTTACACAATGTTCTTAGTTTTTAAGTGTGAAAATAATTCACAAACAGAATAAAAAAAATAATTCTAGAACTGTTCATTCAAATCATTGCAATGAAATCAATTATCTCATAGATTTTTCTATCAAAGTACCCACCTGTTTTTGGTATTGGTTTTTTTTTTAGTTATTTCTTTTTTTTTACTATTACCAGGCTCCATTACCACATTAGAAAAGTTAGAGATAAAAAGCCATGTCACAGAGTATGCCGATGTTTAATGTAACGCTTTGCATTCACAGTTTTTACAATACACTAATAATGTGTTAATACATCTTACACTGGTAGGTATTATAGAAATTCCATTCTTTATAATAGGAATTGTTAATTTGTTGACAGAAAATATCAGCCTTTTCTTGAGTATAAATTGCTATTTTGGTAGTTTCCACAACTTATTAAATGACCATTGGTTGAACTGTAATGGATACCATATTTTTTTCCTAATGAAGAATTTAAAATTCAAATAAAAAAAAAAAGCTGATTGTAGAAAATAATGATAGGTTTATTATCCATAAGAAGAAAGGTCAAAGCTATTTGTAGAATGCAGTTATCTTACACATCAAGCAAACGAAATCTTCACTTCACTTACGAAGTCAAGAGGGCCACTCCTTTCCTGAGAGACATCATTGGATGTTTTCTTAGGGTATGGCCATGCTGTATGTAATATGTGACACTTTTGCTGATTTATTAGTGACCAAATTAATATTGTGAGTAATACAACCACAAAATCAGGAAAAATACCAGTAATTTTACAACAACTATTAACAAACAGAGTATGAAACATTTATGTAATCAAGGAAAATATCTGCAGTCAAATATTCATTTTTGGATAGTTGGAAATATAACAGTTATTTAAATAAAATTCTGTGAAAAATTCAGCTACAGCATCACTAAGTTTATTTACACAATTAGACATTATAATTATTTCTCCTCATTAGAGTTTCACAAAATGAGATTTCTGCTTGCAAATGCTGAATGGGAGCAATGTTTTAATTTCTGCTCTGAATATCATGGAGCAAGAGGCTGAATGTAGCTCTCTACATCTTAGATAAACATCCCTCTGCTGTTGAGCCTCCCTTTCTTTTTCATTAATCTGCTTTTTTTTTTCTCTCCTCCCAAAAATGATTCACACTTGCCCTGATAAGGGATTAACAGAGTCTCCCAAACAAATTGAGTCAAGACATCTGTTGTGTGAAGTGCATTCTTTCCTCGATGAAGAGGATAAATACAAAGGACATTTCATCACCAAGTCTCACAGCAATCCCTTCAAGTCCTAGTCAGTGTGTTTTGGCCTTGGTGCTTCACCCACCGTGATTTTTGTACACTTCACCTGAGCACATTCCCTGCCTCTTAAGATGCAAAAAAAGCAGTTTTCCCAGTTTCACTGTCAAGTGACACCACCTGTGGAGAGTGCCCAAACCAGTCTCTCTTGCTATTTGAAAAAGTCACAAAAAAGAGCTTTGGCAGCAAGCTGTTTAGTTCCAAGATGGATGTAATTTTATATGAGAATGAAAAAGATGGCTTTATAGTCATGTAGCGCCAATATTTGTCTCTGTTGATTGAGGTGAAGAACTGCACATAGATGAGAAAATTAATTTAAATTATGTTTCCTCACGATTTTAGAGTCTCCCAGGCAGCAAGTCACGAAACAGTATCAAGCAGAACTTAGAGAAAGCCATGATTTTAATAAATTACTTGACTGGGTGGTTAAGGCTGGTCATCATCTTCTTATGTACTCAGATCTGAGATCTTTTAAAGAAAGACAGTGTAAAAGCCTTTTAATACCATATATACACACTGCACTTCAGCCAAGTTTATTGTGTTAGTAACCTGCAATCAGAAGCAGCAGTATACTACTTCTCCTACTCACAGCAGAGATCTGCATCTCTCAAGTTCATCAGTATGTGATTATAGTTCTTTGTGCTACAATCTGAAAGGGAGGTCCTTATTATTCAAAGCCCTTATGACAGATTTGCTTTCAGATCTTCGTTTTTGGATGTTAATGTAGGATGTAGAGCTGTCATCTAAGCTTTTCTCACTGTCATTGCTAGTAAATAGTGCACTTGATTCAGTACTTTCACAGCTTTATATGGCTGTCAATGCAGTAAAAAATAACGGTCTAGTGCCCTTGCCAGAAGTAGATAGCTTTATAGTGCAGGGATAGTCAAAGTAATGGAATGTGTTAAAGTTCTATCTTATCCCTCCTTCCAAGCTTGGGTTCTTGATTTCTCAGCAAACATTTCTCACAGATCTGCTCATCCCCTCAAAAATAAAAAAAAAAATAAAAATTCTCAGAGTCATACTATAAAGCCATGTCCACAGAATTCTAAAAACAGCTAGCTGATGATTTACTTTGTAATGACAAAAGGTTTGATCAGCACTTCTTCACTTCAGGCCATTATTCTGTGAAGTACCTCTCTCACTAACTCTCAAAAATCAAAACTGAATTGAAAGGTAAGAGCACTGCATGGAGAACAATCTGTCAGTTCGTCCTTTATAGTGCTTTCTACTGCAGTCAATGTGCCTGGTTGAAAGTGTAGTCTCAGCACTAAATTTCTATTATTGCAATAATTACTATAAACATGTAGCTGATAATCACCTATCATGATTTCACATCCTTATAAATAAATGCATCACAAAACCAACAGCATGGAGTGATATGAGGAAAATTGCATGAAAAAAAAAATGAAGGTGCAACAGTGATGTTTTGCATTTTTAAAACAATATTACAACTATATTTGAATATAATTACAAATATTTTGCTTTTATTTAGGTGTCACATCATAAAATATGTAACATTACTTTGTTTTATAAACCTGCCAGCTTCAAAGCATCTTGTTATTTCAATTGCCATTAGTGAAATATTTATAAAAATATTCAACCAGAGAGAATAGTATTCAACAGAGATAATAGTAATACTAAGAATAAGACTATATTTTATTAATCTACAAAATCCTTACTTAGAATAAAGTGATAATGTAGAAATCCATGAACTCAATAAGAAGTAAACTGTCAGATTTCCATGTTTATATTTTAAATGGATCTGGATAATTATTAATTTATTGTTCTTCATTGATACATTGTCTCAAGACCTTTCAAGGAATCACGATGTTATTTATTTTCATAATTTTTGAGTCAAATAGATTTAGACACCAAGGTTTGCCAGAGAAGTATCAGTTCATTTTTAAAAATAAAAAAAAAATCTGTTTTACTGATGTATCTCTAGACGAATATATTATTTTGATCTTCTATTTAAACAAAACACCTCAATAAAAATATGGTATCATAGTATTAAACTCAATAGTCTTTAAAGATATGTTTCGGTACTAGGATGAAAGTGTAGTTATACTCTTCATTGTATTTACAGAAGTTCTATTTATCATTCATCTTTACTTATTTCTGTAATTCTGGCTTTATAAAATTTTCATAGTTCTTTCCTTGCACCTCTGTTTTTCTGTATTACTTTCTATTTCTGCCCTGGTGTCCATGCAGCATTTTCATTCTCATAAAATCTACTAAACACGTGTAGCAGATGGTAAAATCATAGTTTAGTTCATCTGTGAATGGGAAAGCATTTTCTGCCACATTTGTTGAATTTTTATTGAAAGCAGTGTGATGTTCTCTGCCTCTGCCTCCTTATCTAGTTATGTTTGAACATTTTTTTGGATTAGGAGAAAATGAGCCCAGCAGTAAAACCTTATCTCAATTGGCTATGTCTACAGCACTAAATAAAATAGGACTAGAGAGCAAGCTCAAACCCTGAACCCAGCCACTCATCCTACTTAATTATTAACATACGCTCTGGCATGGTTTTCACCTGTACCATTGAACACTCCTCCTAGAAAATGTTTGGGATTGCATGAGACAAACCCCAGAGTTTTCTCCGTTCTGTTACCCCCTACTAACCCACTACCCATTCCTCCCACCTTCAGCATTATTCCAGCAAATACAACCTCAAATACATACAAAATATTTGAACCTCAAATACAGCCACATGCCCTGACTATGACACCCCAGGACCTAGAACAGATGCCTTCAGCAACATCCTCTGAAACCAAGATGCCAGCAGGCTGCAACATTCTTTAGTTATTTTAAACAACTTCACTGAAAAAAAAAAAAAAGAAAGAAAATGGAAAGTCATTTTTATACCTATGGATTCAAGGACACCATCCCAGGCACAGGTCCAAGGTCAGGAAACTTGTGAGGATGTGGCCTGTCTATATCAGTCAGTGTCAGAACTGAAGAGTGCTCCTTGGTTGTTTACAGGTTTGCCTGTTTCCAAGTACATGTGTCAGCAGTTTTTGCCAGTGTGGGGATGCAGATCAGTACTACTGGTGATGCAGAAAGCCACTGAACTTGGCAAGGTTTTACTGTTCATGGGTAATACATTTTCAATATAGAGAGAGTCTAGAGGAAGGTTAACAGTTATGCTTAAGCCATCAGTTTCTTCTTTTTCTTTTTTTTTTCTAAATTAAAAATCTGAAGAGGCTTCTCCTCATTTTAGATTCGGATGTTAACTGGTTTTCTTACAATAAACTTATAAACAATAAAGCAGGGCTCAATTCTTTCAAAATACACCTGACATAACAGAACCTCTGAATGTGGTTAATTTTACAAATATATTACAGAAAATTATTTTTTTCCCTTGAAATCCAACAAAGTTAAATCCACGACTTTCTCAAGCAAATGACCTCGGTACAGGACTTTGGGTCTGACATACCCAAAACACCCAGTTAGAATGGTTAGGTTTGAATCTACTCCATACTAGATCAATATTTTTTGTTGTTGTTATTATTGTGATTTTATTTTAATTCCAAACCTAATTTAATGTGCATAAATTATCTACGGAGTGATTAAATCCCATGTATGCTCAGAATACTCCAACCTCTAAACAATGTGCCAAGTGCACACACTAACGTAATCATATCTGTTTTCCCAAGCACAGTTTCTGAAGGAAGAGGCTGTGGCTTAGCATAGCTTGAACTTTCTGTTGTCATTTCATGAGAGTGTCAGATGTGCAGTTACTAGACTGGATCCTTTGGGAAACACACTTTAGGTTTCTAAATCATATCAGAATTCAGATGTAGAGAAGGCAATGCTGTTCCAGACAAAGTAATTCTGTAGTTGTATACGTACCTAATAGGTTTTAAGCAGAAGTTGTGCTAATACAAACATCTCCAGGGTTAGAAGTCACTGAAGTCTATGTGCCATCAGAAGTTTAGGTATCTTGATCTGTTTCAGGCGTAGAAAGTAGAGAAACTATATATTTTTCTCCAAACATACAGCGGACAAAACTAACACTATAGGCAATATAGGCCCCCTGTTGAATGAGGTGGGTGCCCTGGTGACTGAGGACAGTAAGAAGGCAGAGTTAAAAATTCAATCGAAGAGCTTCATGGGAAACCACTTCTAAAATTCATAGCAAAAAACATTGCTCCATCAAAATAAAAGCTACTCTGAATTAGAATATTTGCAGGGAGTAGGGAACTCAGACCTGAAGAGTACAAAATTATATTATGGGTTTGTGTAGGAAATAGAAGGGGAAGAAAAGTGCTCTGAGCACCTCTTGGCACACAGGAACCTGCCTGCTGTCTGCAAATGCAGAAAAGGATTATCAACTTTGTGGGGAACAGGTATTTGGGTTTTGGCATAACATTTATGGTGTTCTTAAAAAGTAGTTTTGTGCATGAGTCACCTCAAATTATTATTAAATCAAGTGTTTGACTACCATTCTGAATGGTCTCAATTAAGAACCAGTATAAACTTTACAAATTAATGAAGATGTTTGTATTAGTACACTTCTTAATGGACAGGTTGCTCTAAGTGCATAGGGTAGTGAGGAAAACATTTCACTTCGATATTTACATCCTTAGTTCTTTGAATGAATAACTTTTATCTTTCTTGAGTCAATAAATAGCTAGTAGGTCATTAATTGCAGGGAGAAACTTGCAAATTGAAAGAAAACCCAAACCTTCCACCTCAAAACAGACATTTGTAACTTCAAAGAGGTAAGTCAGGGTTTAAATTAAAAAGAGAATTGTCAAAATAAGGTAAATCTAAAAATGTAAATAAGGAGATAACAAACTGCCTGTGAACAGAAACCTTTGATAAGTTTGGTATTGTACTCCATTTGAAAATAAAGAGATTGTGACACTTATCAGAGAGGAGAAATTCTGAAATTAATCCATCAGAGTAACTCCAGAAAAGAAAAGTTTATTTTAATATATTTGTCTAAATCTTAAAAATTGCTATTAAAAATAGTCAACAATAGCAGGCGATTGAACTTGATTTCCAAAGATATGTTTGAAATCCTATTTCTGAGATATGTAAGAAAACAAATGTCTGGTGGGGTTGTACATATACTCTTACTCTCAAGAAAATCTTTCTTTCTCAGTGAGGCACTTCCATAACTTTCCCAGAAATGTTGAAGCTGCATAATCAGGAGATCCTTTAATTTAAATAAATATTAATTACCCCTGCTTAAATTCCAAACTTTCTCTCAGATCCCAGGTCTTCAGGTAAGGCAATTTTGGATGCTTCAGGGATCTGCTTGATAGACTATCATGAGACAAAGTCCTGGAGGGAAGAGGAGCCCAAGAAAACTCGTTAGTATTTAAGGATCACCTTGTCCAAGCTCAGGAACGATGCATCCCAAGAGAGAAAATGTAAGGCACAAATACCTGGATGCCCACATGGATCAACAGGGAACCTAGGAAATTCAAGCACAAAAAAACAAGCAGCTTACAGAGGGTGAAAATAAGGGAAGGTAGCCTGGGAGGAATATGGAGAAACTGTCTGCATCGAGATATCAGGTTAAGAATGCTAAAGCCCCAATAGATTTAAATCTGGACAGAGATATCAGAGGCAACTAGAAAAGTTTCCATAGGTATGTCAGTGTTAAAAGGAAGAACACAGAGAATGCAGGCCCTCTCTGAAAGGAAATAGATGACATGGTTACCCAGGATATGATGAAAGTTGAGGTAGTCAAAGACTTTTTAGTCTCAGTCATCACTGGTAAATTCTCTAGACAGACTGTTCAACTTAGGCAAAGGCAGGGACTGAGACAATGAAGAATTGCCAACTGTAGATTGGCTTCTGTGAGTTACATCCATGTGTCCTGAGTGAATTGGTGAATGAAGTGGAAAAGCCACTCTCCATCGTATTTGAGAAGTGGTGGCAATCTGGTGAAGGTCCCACTGACTGCAGAAGGGGAAACATAATGTCCGTTTTTAAAGGGGGGCAGGGGGAAAGGAACACTCAGGAACTACAAGCTGTTCAGTCTCAGTCCAGCAGGATCATGGAGCAGACCATCCTGGAATCAGTGCTCAGGCAGATGGAAAATAAAGAGATGATCAGTGACAGCCATCATGGCTTCATTAAAGCTAAATTGTGCCTAAGAGATTGGTTGGCATTCTACAATGGGGTTACAGCATTAGTGGATAAGGGAAGAGCAACTGAGGTCATGTACCTGGACTTGTGCGAAGCATTAGTTTGCCAATGACATCACGTTTGCCAATAACATCAGGCAGTGTGGTGCGGGTGACAGACTGGAGGGAAGGGATGATAACCAAAGGCACTAGGACAGGCTTGAGAGGTGTGCCCATGCAAACCTCACAAAGTTCAACAAGACCAAGAGCAAGGCTGTGCAGATGGGGCAGGACAAGTCCAAACACAAATAAAGGCTGTGCAGATTAAGAGCAGCCCTGAGCAGGACTTGGCTCATAAGGAACTCTATATGACCTGGCAATGAAGCCTACCAAGCAAACCTTGTCTGGGGCTGGAAAAAAAAAAAAAAAAAAGTGTTACCAGCAGGTCAAGGGAGGCTACTGCTCCTCAACTGTGCTCTTATGAGACCCCATCTGTAGTATTGTGTTCAGCCCCCAGATTAAGAAGGGCATCAAGCTATTGAAGTGAGTGCAGAGGAGGGCCACGAGTGTGATCAGAGAGCTGGAGCACCTCTTCCATAAGGACAGAGTGAGACAGTGGTTTTGTTTGACCTAGAGAAGAGAAGGCTCCAAGGAGACCCTCAGAGCAGCATTTCAGTAACTGAAGGGGCTTACAAGAAGGCTGTAGAGGGAGTCTTTATCAGGGAATGCAGTGACAGGATGAAGAGTAATGGCTTTAAGATGAAGGAGGGTAGCTAGAGATTAGACGTTAGGAAAAGAATTACTTCAAGGATGATGAGGCCCTGTCACAGGCTGCCCAGCGAAGCTGTGGCTGCCCCCTTCCTGGAAGTGTTCAAGGCTAGGTTGGATGAGCCTTTGGGCAACCTGGGCTAGTGGGNCTTTGGGCAACCTGGGCTAGTGGAGGGTGTCCCTGTCCATGGCAGGGAGGGTTTGGAACCAGGTAGTCTTTGAGATCCCTTCCAATACAAACCATTCTGTGATAATCTGAAACAGTTTGTTTCATAAATTAAATTAGTACATTCTCCCAAAACTATAGATATTCTGAAGGCAATGCAGAGAAAACTGAAAATAAGATTTATTTTATTTCCACTATAATTGTTCCTTTCTTTTAAAAACCACTCATATTTTGGAAGTTACAATTAGAGGAGTTTTTTATAATTAATTTTTTCTTTAAGAAGATTGAATTCCCCTAAGGTGAAATGAAAACTAAACTTAGACTAAACAAGGCAGGTGGACATTCTAACACTCCAAGAGAAATAAATATCTGGCTTTCTCCAGCAGCTTTTTCTGCATCTGGTTTATCTTCTTTTTTTGCTTTTTCTTACATCTGTGCCAAAAAATTGCTTGTACAAGGTCACACAGTACTTCAATTTCAATGTAATTGATTTCTTTTTTTTTTTTTTTTGGCACATAAACATGAAAAAAGGAAAAAAAAAGGAAATGCAAAGCTTCTTGGAATAAAAATTATTTCTATTGCTTAATTCAGAAGCTAAATTGAAAAATCAATTCTTTGCACAGCTTTAAAATCCAATCAGTCTCATTGACATAAATGTGTTGAAGTACACAAGTGAATTGAAAACTATATTCCTCAATTATTGCTGAGGTCTGTCACAACTAATGTTAGAATCACTTATTGATCTTTAATTATTAAGTTTTAGAAAAGCACTCATTTGGTAATCTGGGAATTTCTGACTTCATTCATTATAACAACATTACCATAACACCACCAAAATGAAACACACAGACAAACATCAACAAATTAACCCAAATATTATTTCCCCATCATGGTGTATTCAACATGGTAGTTTTTATTTTTTAAGCCACTTTATCTTTACCCCATTCATTCTGGATATTGACAGGAATATATGACAAAGAACTGAACAAATACAGTTCTTTCAGATGTAAAATTAATTGTGTAGTCATATATGCATAACAAAACATGACTGTTGGTTTACAAACAGTAGATCATTGTGTTTGCTCAAAAAAGGTCTATATTTTTTCCATCTTTCTCTCCTTTCAAAATTCTCACTGAAAAATAAATGGAACTGAATTAATTATATATTATACATGCAATTTAGTTCCCTTTGAAATCATGCCTTATTTTATTTTTTTAATTCTAAATGATCAGTATCACTAAAGGAAGACTGGTAGCTAGGGTTTTTTAATGAATATTACTTCTTTTGCTCTATTTTTGTAGCTATGGTTAGTGAAGTGTTTGTAGAAAGCTGCAAGAAACAGAACTTATTTTTCATATGTGGGAGAAAAAACTCACCAAACAGCAATATTTCCTATCATAGCAGAAAATAGCTAAGCATCAAATATTTCTACCTGTGTCATGTCTGAATACACTTGGCAAGGAGATGTTGCATTCAGAACAAAAAGATCTTCATGAGTATCATAGATCAGTTGCCAGCTACAGGCAGATCTATGGTTAC
Source organism: Heliornis fulica (assembly GCA_013399135.1). Lineage (NCBI taxonomy): Eukaryota > Metazoa > Chordata > Aves > Gruiformes > Heliornithidae > Heliornis > Heliornis fulica. Next base: position 106,716 of record VXBZ01011481.1, on the reverse strand, counting down.
TCCTGGCCTGGGTTCATCAGCCATAGTTTTAGACTTGTCAAAACAGAAATCACTCCTGGTCTTATAGACCTCTACAGGAGTTCAAGTAATCTCTATATCTTACACAAAATAAAAGTGCATAACTTTGTGCCATTTTTATCACAGGATATTTATTGGATATTATATCCACACAAGTCTGTTCAAAGAATGCTTCTCTAGTAATAGTAGGTACGGAGTACATAAAAATAGTAAATTACAATTAAGGTATAGTGAACAAAGTTTTAAGTCTTTATGGGCACAAGTGGATGGGCTGGCAGATTCAGGATGTTCTCTTACTACATCTAAAGTTAAAATCAGGTAAGACAACAGAATCTATGTCTTCTCCTTCCTTGTTATTGCTCAAAGTAGAAGAGTTATAGAACAAAGTTCATTTGTCTGAAATTCATAAATTTTCATCTATAACACGATGAGTTTTTGTTTTTACTTTATTCAGATAAACCTTCTTTAGTGCAGAACTATCAACCAAAACTGGAAGCCTGTGATAAGTCATTGTAATACAGGATACAGATATATAATGAACTATTGACTAGTCAAAAATCTAAAGGCAGTATGATAAATGTGTTTTGAATCCACTGATCAATTTTTCCCTGGAAAAGGATAATAATACACAAGCAATGAAAAAAATAGGATGTAAGTAATTTGGTTTAACTTTAGATTTTTAAACTGCAGATGCTTATATTTGTACTAAAATCCTGGGTTGTCTTTGTAGTCATTAGAGACAAATGAGCAGTTGCAGAACACAATTCCTCTGACCCATTTTAGACCTTTTTTGTCTTCTAACTTCTAACTGCTGAGATTAAGGACATCCTAGATGCTTAGTTCTGATACAGCTGCTACATTGCAGAAGTTCCATTTGGGTATATGAATATCACATAAAGGAACTGAAATTCTAAACGTGCTTAGAAAAGGCTCTCCCCCTATAACTGAAATCTATAATGTGCACTGTTTGGGATCTTTCTGACCTTTCCTATGGCCTTCCTGCATACACAGGACAGGGACTTCTGCATCTCACTGTATCTGTCATCGCAACTGATCCCTGTTTGAAAGATAAATTATGCGAACAATTGGTCACAATCATAGTTGACAGGTTACCTTGCCCATTCTTTTGCCCTGACCTAAGATCGGGCTTATTTTCTATCAGATATATAAAAATATATTTTACATTAAAGTTGTTAAGTGATTTTATGAATTATTACTGAGACAAACAATAACCATACTAACTCTAACTAACCTAAGTCTGTGATGTTCAGCTACCTCAGTTTTGCTAATAGGTAAGCCCTTGAGAATACCAGTCCCTACAAAGCTTTATTCAAAGGGTTTGGCCATTCTAACTGTAGTAATTGCAAAATGTTCCGACATTCCATTTTACGGACATGCTGATTTAATGTAAAACCTATATCCATTGTTCCAGTGATTTGAATGTGACAGAAATATCTGTAGGTCTATCTGGTTAATGTGCATACTAATGTGGAGTAATAGTCTGCCCTTAATTTACTGACTTCTTTCAAAGATCCAGCTCTCTGTGCAGCCTATTAATCTACTAATGAGTCAAGCCATTTCTGAAGTATACAGGCACCACTTCCAGACTTGCTAAAATTTGTTTGCATCTCCCTGGTTTTCTTCAATGTCAAAGTGCTATCCACTGCATCAAACTAGTCTATTTTAAGAAGTACTTTCAGAAAGGATGCCCTTATCAGGAAAGATTTTTAATTTAACAGGAAAAATATACACAGTACACAGCACACATGACCTAAAATTTAATGAAAAAATATTCTATTGACATTAAAAATATGTAAGAAGTTGTTTCAGATTTTCATAATAAGAAATTGAAAAGGTTTAGAGGACTGGCTCTGACTTCATCTGTGTGAATGGCCAACCTGAACTACCTGAATATGTCCTACCCAGAAAAATGGGGAGGGTCACAGACAGCCATGGGCTTTCTGCAGAGATCTTTTTGTACTGCATTTCTTCTCTTCCTTTTTGAGATGTTTAATTGTCTGATTTTCAATTGCCAGGCTTTTGTGTCAGGGTCTGTGACTATTTTGTAAAGCATTAATATGCTTTATAAATAGGATAGGAAAAGTAACCTTTTCAACCAGTGGAGATGAGTACAGTTTACAGATTATATTAAAAAAAGTACTTTCAGAGAGAAACAGGGCTTTCATGAACAGTTTTTGTTTGTTCAAAGAACAATTAAAGTCCACAAGACACAGTATACCATCATGAAGAGTAGGCTAGTTGGGAAACTAAAGACAATATACCTGAGCATACAGAAACTAATCCCCAGCTAAAGAAGGGTAACTAGGATTATTTTAGCATAACCTGAAATGTGCCTGTAAAGTCATAGCCTTTCTTTAATTACTCAGTATGTGACGCATTTGAGGACAAAGATTGGTTATGATGTACCCACCGTCTAAAACTTCTAGAGCTAAATATGTCTCAAAATTTAATATTTTTAAAATATTTTGATTATTCCTATTTTGAAGAACAGCTATTTCAAGAAGTTTCAAGGACTTTGTCTCCAACTAGCTGTTGTTATTCTTGTGACAGTATGTAGGGTTCTTACATAGCTTGCTCATTCTATATTACAGCAGCTAATATCTGAGATTTAAGTCCTCATACTTTTGGCTTCAACTACATCTGTTTTGGAGCACTGGCTCTCTGCCACTGCTCTGCAGCTGTCTAGCCTCTGTCTCTTTAGCTGTCCTGAGTCAGCAGCCATCCTGTGTAACCTTGGTCCAACCATAACTTGAATTGTGGTCCTTGGCTATCGCTTTCCAGTTTTAATTGATGACTGGATTAAAACCTGCTATCTGGTATATTAGCTGCTGATCTCCAGATTAATGCAATGCTCCAGAGAAAAACAGGTTGTTGTTGCTATGAGAAGTAAAAATCTTTAGGCTAAGGGACAAATGACTTCCCTTTCCCTGATACATACAATCACCACAAAGGAAACAAAAAGCATATTTACATGAAAGTATTTTATTCACATGAAACAGATAAGAAAGACACTCAGACATTGAATTCAGAGTAACCTTCTGCATCAATAAATGCAGTTTCCCATTATTACAGGCTAACAAATCAAATAATCCTGTTAATATCTTAAATATATTGCATAAGCCTGAGAAATTCAAGAAGTGACATCTGTATATTGATACACATTTTCCAAATAAAGGCACATGAAAATTACCCAAGATTGCTTTTACTTGATCAAATAGGTGTTATCAGTTTAGAGTATAGAGGTGTATGATGTGCAAAAATCACAGCAAATGTCATGAGAATATCTGATGGTTCCACTGAATCCTAATTTGTCTTTGCGAGAAACAAGAAAGTTCTTTCTACTGATTTTGTCAAAAACTTAATAATTACAGTAGAATGTTTTTCCCGTTTCTGGGACATGCATCCTTCTGAGAACTGCAAGACACAGAAACTGACAGTACATGTTAGAAGATGCTATATTTTTTCTCTGTGTTCAGACAGAGCCTGGAAAACCACCCACCTCACTCTGAAACATATGCAAAGCAGTTCATCGGCTGACAAGGCACTGAGTAAACTCCAGAGCTTGCACTGAATGTTATCTAAAACAGCAGTTTACACATACAGCTTATACTTGAGCACTTCCATATCAATGCCTAAGGACTCTTAGCTTCCACAGGAGATTCATCCCAGGCCACAATAAACCAGAATTCAAGAGATCTGATAAGAAGTGGATATTTCAATACAAGATAGCATACTTGTGTTTCCTAAGATGTTGCTGGCAATGGGACAATGGCTGACAATCAAATGGAAAAATGAAGATATTTTTATTACTTATTTTGTGGAATAACAAAAAGAGAAAAGTGTGTGATCCCAGGGCACCAGAAAAAGCTACTAATTTTTAAAGAATAAGAGATTCACAGAAAAGAAATAAGTGCACACCCTCAAACACATAGTTGCTGTGCAATGTATCTGTTGAGGAAAAGTCCAAGGCCTTCCCCAAAAGCAGAGTTGATTTCTACTTCCTCATACTTCCCTGTAGAACCACATTTGTAAGTATTGTGGGCTTTCTTCTTCAGAAGGTGTTGATTTCTATTGGGAAAAGGACCTCTTTGGTCCAAAACCTTAAACATATGAAATCTTTTATAATACCTTTATCTTGAAAAATTACATTTGTGGCCTAGTCTGTAAAGTAGGTATATTATATGCTGGGGATTTTGTCAGGTCTGAAGCATGCAAAGCATTAGTAATTCAAACATACATCTGTAAATGTAGCTATCTCAGAGGAGAGTTGCAAAGAAAACCATACTTTTAATAAGAAGACATAAAGGCAAGAAGGAAAAGCTCTTTGTGTATGATTCTGAACACACAGACCAGTGCTTTCAAGATCATGAAGAAGAAAGGAAAACACTGAAAATTAATTGCATGTTCAGTAAACTCACAGTATTCAAGATGTTCCTGATATTCCATAAAGCAAGTCAGGAGTCAGGTGTTCACGCTACCTCGAGTGCAGTATGTGATCTCATGAAGCTATGTTCATTGGTGCTTAACATTTCTGACAACAAATTTGCTCTTAAAGGCCTTATTCAAGCTAGTATCGCTGCTGGAGAATTCAGATGTGCTTTCTTAGGCATCCCGGCTCTCATACAATCAGCAGGTGAATTGCCTCTTCAGATGTGCTTTCTTAGGCATCCCGGCTCTCATACAATCAGCAGGTGAATTGCCTCCATGAGGATATTCATTAACCTTAAGGAAAAAATCTTTTCCTTTCTACTGATGGTACAGAAAATATCTTTGGAAACACTCAACCATGATATTTGTCGGAACAGTTACCTAAGTCCTGTACCCACACAGACACCTTCATCCTGTGCAGTCAGAGCACTGAATTAATAGCACTGAATTTGGTTTTGAACATATCCAGACAATGAAGGATGTTGTATGCACAGTTGGGAAACTTTACCAGAAAAAGATGCCAAGATCTTCCTCTCTGCTTAGACCTCATACAGCAGTACCTGAATTTCAGAGAGTTCTACAGCCTGAGCTGAACTCTACTGAATTCTCTACTTTTCCTGTTGAATCTGGAACACAGTACAGAAAAAAAATCCAAAATATTCAAAGGATTTGTGACAAAAAGGAAAAAAAAGAATAAAAAGATCTGTTTCTATCCTAATTATAAGGATGCTTCCCTGGCAGTGGAAGCTTTCTTACTTCTGGCTTCATATGTTACACTAGGTATTACCTGCACTGTTTAGGACAACATGTTGTCATAGAATCATAGAATCATAGATTGTCAACAGCCTTTTAAGCTGATAGTTACTAATATACTGGACTTTTATATAATAAATATCTAAGAACATCCCATAATCTTATCTAATAAATTATTTTCAGGCTACTTCTCTTTTATCTTCTTTTAAAAATAAGTCAGAAAAAAAGAATTCTACTGTCTAAAATGTGTTGTACATTGTACCACAACAGTGTAACTAATACTCTAAAAACATTGAACATGTGTTTATGCTCTTGCAATGCAAATGCACAGAATAATTTATAACTCTTGTGGTACAGATAGATTTTTTAAAAAGCATATTTTAAAGCAAATTGAACAGCAGAAGTCTTTTTTTTTTTTTTGTTCAGCTCCTGAAACATTCTCATTACCTTGACATCAGTTACTTCCTGTGGTCCGAGTCGTTTAAAAACATAAAGAGAGATGTCAGTGGAGTAATTTGAGATCTTTGGTGGAAACACTGACAGACTTCTGTGCTAACCTCACAAAAATATCACCTGATGCTACCTCCCTACCACCATAATAGTCCTGCAAGGTCTCAGAGCCCAGCAAGAAGAGTTATCAAATGGTATAAGTTTCTTTGCACGTTCATGCAAGACTTCATACTTTCCATAAGCATAAAGTTGAGAATTATAAGAATGAATTGAAGATAAAGATGTTTTGTAACACTATTTTAAAATACAGGTACTAAGATCAATACATTCTTCTATTCATAGATATCAGCCTTTCCCTCTCTTCTCTGGGCTCACAGCAGGGCAAACAGAATGGTTCAGTTACTTTAAGACAAGCAGAAATTACCCAAAAAAGAAATCTTGTGCCCCACAGAGGACCACGGTCAGTATGGCAGGAATACTATGCAGTGGTTATGCTAGTGGTGTAGATACAGAAGCACGCAGGAAAAGAAGGGGTTGTTACTAGTTTTTTATAAAATAGGAATTTAATAGAGGGTCAAGATGTTCCTGGGATTTTGGTCCCCTCTCTTCTAGCAGTATGAACCTTGTTCACTATACTGCAATAGTTATTTCTATAACTGAATATATCAAACTGCATTTCCAACAACATCTTGAATACTAGTTCAGAGCTGACAGACAGGAACTGCTATTATATTTTCAGCAGTATTAGATGGAGTACTGATCTGGGAGTTGAGTTCATCAGTGACCTACGTGAGTTGTTACCTCCTCTCTAGAAAAGAGGTTTATTATCTCTCCCAGGTTTCCAGATTGCTTTTGTATTATCTATTTATCTTCTACACTTCTACTGACTACCTGCTTCAGCTGATAACTGCCAGCTGCCTCAAACTCTCTATGATACCTGATAGAGATCTTTGACAGCCAAGTCTATTGCTGTAGTTACAATGTGCTGTGTTCTGTGTCCCCAGGAACTCCAAAAGAAAAGGATTTTATTTGGCTTGGAATAGATGTGGTTGATGCTTATGGACAAAACCGACCTCAATAAAAAGATATGCTTTGGCTATATTGTATCATCAGAATTCTACAGTCTAATCATGTTTATATGAATTAAAAAAAATCGCTTTCACTAACAGAAGTAGGATTAAAGTTTTCAGATAGTAATGGAGCTATCTGTGTGTATGAATGAGGGTGGAGTGAGACACAGGGCTGACACAATTAGTTGTTGATTTAAAACTAACAGAAGGTGACCTAAGTGATTCACCAAGATAATTTTAATAATACCATGGGTATTTGGTGTAGATGAGGAGCATGCACACTACATCACCCTGCATATGGACATGAGGCAAGTCTGAGTTGTATATTTATAGAATAGAATTCAGTCCAGAAAAAAACAGCACAACAGAATGTAATCTTATGTAGGCCAGATAAGTCCACACCCTGCAAACTAGAAGATATCCCCTCTGTGTGATGTAGAAGAGGAATCCAAGCTTAGAAGAGAACCTCTAAAATTTTGGCTTCAAATGAAACTATATGACAAAAGGTACACGAGGGAAATGGACTATTCCAGTGGGCTGCTTACCCAATTAGTGGATAGATTCACAGAAAATGCCATCATATATTTAACATTTGCAGTATTTTCTTTTTCTCTGGTGAAAAATAATACTTAAAAACTTTTTTCATTAGTATGACTAAAAAGATCTCAAGCAGTTATCCACTGAAACAGGAGAGAGTATAACATGCAACATCCCAGAAGTCTCTCACTGTCCAATTGACACAAAAAATGAATAACCAGAAGCATGACTTCTTTTCACACACAGATATTTAATAGGAAAGTTTGATTATCATTGAAAAATATGCAGTGCTATCTTGCCGTACATGGACACATGTACACATGTACACACAGCTCTGAACCTTCTTGCTATCTTCTTGAAATTCACAGGAAAAATATTGTTATGACTAATACATTTTAAATTCTTATCCTTAGAGGGTATCTATGAACATTTTTTGAATGATGGGCTTCCTACACTGATGACACTCTGAGACTGGGTTTAGAATTACAACAGTTTAAAAGATCTGCAACAGAGAGCTGCATTGCTTCAGAATCTTCATTTTGCAGTACTCACAGAGAAGTGTATTCATTTAAAAAAAGAAAACAAACCAAACCTGATGTCACTACAATCTAGGTCAGCATAAAAAGCCAAAATCATTTATTAACTTCTATTCTGAGAGCTCATGGTAATTTTTGTGAAGAATTAGGATGCAGACACTAAGCATATCTGAACTCGTGCAGACTTTAGGCCAAAATCATGCATTGTTGTAACTGCAGCTAGTTTAGATTCAGACTCTGCCTGGAACTAGAAAACACAAAATGCGATGAAGCACACAGCAACAGTAAGTTAATTAATATGCATATACCTTTCCCAGAGAAGCTGTTCTGAAAAGAGAAATAGAAAGGAACTGCATTAGGCATATAGGTATTTACAGAAAATGTGTATGTCTATGTAACAGTTAACATGTTAATATAATCTTGTATTTCTATATAGATATGTTAATGTATGCAGTATTAATATGAATACAAATTTATTTTACATAAACACAGAATGCATCCATTTGCACTATATACACACTGCACTGTACATGCTACATAGTACAGCAAATACCACGTATGTAATGTGACATCATTGTGTAAAATTTATTGTGTGTATGATATATTGTATGCTTTTCTAAACAAAAAATATTCATAGCTACATAAATATATATTTATTCTGGTTAAGGTACATCAGTGGAAGAAACAACTATGCAAATGAAAATCTGTTACCGTTTGTGTCTTTATTTTTCAGCTCTGGTTGAAAATTGCTTTCCTTACATTCTTTGAAACAGCACGTGAACTGTAACATTTCTCGGTGAAAGACAATGTGGCCATTCTCTGCACTTTACAGTAACTGAGTACAGTAACATCATTTCCTTCAGGGGATAGAAAGTGTTTGAATATAGAAGAGAGCTCAATACCAGTGTAATAATGCCAAGTATACAACTTTGATTTCAGAACTAGAAGCTTCTCTATAAAAGATCTTTAGTCAGATTTCACCCTAATTTACACATTTTTAAACCTGTAATTGTCAGTCTGCCTGGAATTGACAGTGAGTTTGACCATAGGTCTCTGCACCCCAGCCTCCTTTGCCTGGATGTGTAAGAGTAGCTGCGTAGTGGTTTCTCTTCCCTCCGGTTGGCCCAGTAGGCCCCTCTGGCATGTCTGCATGTCTTCCAGTAGTGAAACCTGCTGCCAGGACAAACACTGTGACGGTGGGCATGCTGGGCACAGGCTCCTTTCTCACACTTGCACAAGAGATGACTGAGACCGCTATTTAAATTAATGCAACTGGGACTTCCACAAGGTGCTCTGGCAGTCACCATGGATGGTTGCCCTAAAAATGTCTCTGGGCTCAGGTACATAACTCAAGTATTAGTGATGGCACAAAAATGACCTCAAACTGTTCAGTCTGCTTCAGGAGTAAAAGTGTTTTCTGTGTCTACCAGTGAACTACTTACTGCTCCTTAAGACTACAGTGCCAGGGTCTGCCCACAGACTGTAGTGAACTGGCTGCATTACAGACACGTGACCAAGTATTCCCTCCTGAGTCTGAAGAACTTGCAGTGGAAGCAGATGGTACACAAACTATAACAATAATATCCTACAGAAAGAAGGAATGATAAAATGTTACTTTTCTGGGTCTGCATCTTTGTGTTTAGTGATTATTTAAATCACAGAAAAAAAAATCCTGACACTTCACAGAAAAGCAAACAATCAGAAGCAATAGAGGCAAATAAACCTGATTTACAGGAATTTGTCCTTCAAAATTGCAGTCCTCTGTGGATGAAGTCTTTGACATGCAATAGGTACTGCCACTCACACTGCAGCATTTATTTTTGGCAGATGCCATTCACCTTTCCAGACTATTTTTCAAAGGTTTTTGTTCAGTCTGGCTGATGCTAACTAAGGGATTCAAATGTTATTAATGGAAAATACACAGAAAACCCTATGAAGTCCTTCCCTCCTTCACTAGCAGCTCAGCAAACTGGAGTGTCTCCAACTACAACCCCAGTTCTTCCTCCTCCCATCCTTACACAGGCACTCTCAGCTCCTAGCACGCCTGTAAAACTATTCATAAAGCTCTCACTGAACAAGTACATGTGATAAAGTTTGGGCTTTCTTAAACTCACGTGATAGCTGCATTTACTTTTGTACATATTTTGCAATGTAATGTCAACAACTGCAATTACTCCAGTCTTCTCACGCTACTTTAAACGTTGCACATAATGTACAACCTTTACTTATGAGAATAGGCATTATGATAAAGGCTTTAATTATGCCATTATATTACTATGCTCTATCCCTGTTCCTAAAGGATTTTTGCCTGAAGGACAGAATTTTTGGAAAATTTAGTGCCCGCTTCCATAAATATGTTAATAAATACACAAAACACTTCTTGGTGGTGGTTTCTTTGTGGTTTTGTTTTTTGTTCTGTTTTGGTTTTTTTTTTTCTTTTCCCCTAAGGGAGAGAAAAAGTAGGCAAAAGGAGAAGTGACCAAGATCTTAATCAAGAACTCATTGCTGACTGGCCAAATTTCAGTTCTTCCTTTATAACCCCCCCCCCAAAAAAACCCTCGCTAAGATGTATTTATTTCCACCCCCAACAGGAGCTGACTGGTGTGCCTTTCTGTAACCTTTTCGTGGAACAGCGAGTGCAAACATCTTCATAACGTGAAATACTTGGCATCCTTAGTTCTGACGAGGAGGAGAGCGGG
>VXBZ01011481.1:30082-96063 GCA_013399135.1 Heliornis fulica | reverse complement strand
CCCCGCCCCCCCGCGCCGGTGCTGAAGCGCCTCGGCCGCTCCCCAGCAGCACCCCCGGGACAGCGGCGCCCCGTCGGCCCCGCAGCAGCACCCGGGCCTCCCTTTCTGCCGCCCGGCCCGGGCTCTCCCGCCGCTGCTCTGCTGCCGAGGATACCTCATGGGAAATAAATAAATTAATTACCCCACTCACCCCCGCGGCAGGGAAAGGAGCCGGCGGTGGCCGCGGGATTAGATCCAGCCCGAGCTAGAGACCAGGTAACGTAACCTACCCGCTAGGAGGGAGGAGGAGGAGGAGCAGCGAGGCCGCTGAGGTCGCCCCCGCCGGGGAGGGCTCCGAGGGACGGAGAAAGGGCTGCCGCAACCGGGGCGCGGCAGCCGGCGTGGCCCCCGGCTGGCTGCGTGAGGGCGGCTGCCCCCGCGCTGTGCGCGCCGCACTGTCAGTCACGCACATACACGAACCGCCGCCCACGCAGGGATGGATGGATGGATGGATGGATGGATGGATGGATGNGGGCAGGGAGGCGGACGGCGGGGCAGGGCCGAGGCCGCAGCTTCGGCGGAGCGGGGGGAGGTGGGCGCGGCGCGATCCCGCCCCCGCGCCGCTGGGCGCATCCCCCCGGGGCGGTGAGCCGGGGCGCTGAGGCCGCCTCCCACCGCATCCGCGGGCTCTGTGCGGTACCGCCGGCCCCGAGCGGAGCCGCGGCCCGGGGCGCCCCCGCCCTGGGGGCAGCGCCGCTGGTGAATGTGGGCGGGGAGCCGCGGCGGCGACAGCAGCAAAGTGAAAACCGTGCTGCTGCGCTTGGCGTTACCAGGAATAGGCCTGCAAGAAGCACTAATGTCATAGCTCTGTGGTCGGGATGACCTTGGGGAAGGTGGGTCTGGACGGACCCTTTGCTGCACCATGGCAGCTGCAGCACTAATTACCCAGCTCAGGGCTGCTCAGAGCCCGACAATGCTGGCATTATTGTCTCCAGACACTGTTGGCTTTAGTTAGTACTTGTGCACTGAGCTCTTGGTGTAACTGGTGTCAGAGCGAGGACAATACTCCTTCTCCATCATTCTCTTCTTACTTGACCTCTGACAGAACGGTCTGAAGAGCCTCCTGCGTGAGGGGCAGTCATCCTGAAATAAAAGGGGTTTGGAGTGCCTATGGAGACCCCCGTGCCCTGGGTTTGTGGTTGTTTGGGAGGCCCCTACAAGACACTGAAGCAATCTCAGAAGAGACTGAGAAGTTCCCCTGTTTGCATTTCAGAGGCCGGAGTGTCCCCTGGTACTTCTGGGAGAGTGCAGCACTGCCCAGTTCTTCAGGGGTGTAGAAGTGACACACGTTCTCAACTGCTTTTCCAGTCAGGTGGAGAGGAAAATGAACCAAATAAGATTAAGATGTAGAGACAGCTATTTTTTCAGATGCCAGCCTGAGTGTCAGTAAAGGAGTCTTACTGAAATTATTACTGAAGGCTGTTCTAGGAAAAAGAAAGGAAGTGAAGGAAGCTGATGCCTCATGGAGGCGTCCATTCTTGTTTCATTGGTCTCTATAATAATCATTCGTGTTTCCATAGTGACATCCATCTGTGGCTCTCAAGTTACTTATCAAATAGTAATGGAATAGGTGCTTGCAGCTTTCATTGCAGGAATGGGGCCATAAACTTAACAACACACCAATCGAGCCAAGAAAATACTGCCTCAGCTCTGCCTAGATGAATCACGGTACGAAAGTTAGTCTTCAAGACAGATGTAGACTGATATTTAAAGGAAGCAGACAACTGACAAATAGTTCAATAAAACTTGTAAATGCTTTTATGTACAAGCATTAATTCTGGAAATAGTGTATAAGTAATTACGTTCTTATTTTTAAAGACAGCTTTCTCTCCTTTCATTATTGTCTGCTAACTTTGAATATCATACTTGTGAATGAGTGCTGCATACTTACTCATTCCACCTGGTGGAATAAATTCAGAGAAGAAATTACACTCCAGTTATTTCTATTATTTGTGCAATTTGTTATAAAACTGTAACTCAGGTATCTGCAATAGTCTGGGTAGTTGAGTTTGCAACACGTTTACAATGTGTCTTCAGAGTAAAACAGCTAATCATTTTGAATAGGCAAGTGGTGGTTGGAGGTAATGGTTTATCTTTTATGGCAGCATAAGTGATTTTGGTAAATGAAGTCAGCCTTTGTTTTGTTTATATGATGAAGATGTGGAATAGTCTACGTATCACCTGTGGTCTTCATGGAAGGTCTTCATGGATGGCAGAAAACCTAATTTACACATCTTATGCATCAGAAAGCTCTTTGGATTATTTAGTGATACAAATGACCTGAACATATATTTTAAAGTGATGAAGGACCGGTAAATGCAAACTTTTTGGGGAGATTTTGAAATGTTACAAAGGGAAATATCAAAGCCACAGAGCACAGTAAAACACCATGTCTCTGCAGCTGCAGTGAATAGAGCTGGAATTCTATTTCAGCAATCTTCAAAGTAAATGAATGCATCATTAATAATATATAAAAAAGTATACTTCCAGCTCAATCCAAATTCTATCTGTCACTTCTCTGGGGTATATGTTGGATTTAAGCTCCCTCAGCTCTTGCCATGGTGAAATCCTCTTTATTGAAACTGAGTTTTATGGAGGCAGTAGATCCTGTGTGCAGCCTTAAAGGAAGTACTACTATTTGTGGACAGACAAGTTAAAAAACACTTCTTGAATCACAAGTTAATACTTTTAAAAACATTTTTCTTAATTTTTTTTCTGTATAAAGTTATATATATTTATGCTTCCGATACCATAGTTTTTCTGCATTTTTTTAAAAATGCTTCTTTAGTATCCTTTGTCCTTTTATGATGAGCAGTTGGTTGTGTTTCCACTAACTCTGGTTGTTGTTGGGCCTCCTCCAGTTGAATAAAGTAATGCTCACTTGCTTTTTTTCTTTCTTTTNNNCTCTCTCCTATTGCAACACTACAGGTTGCTTATGAAGGTTTTAATTTTTCTTGAGTAGTTGTTTGCTTTAGCAAAGATGGTGTCTGGATATAATTCTCAGTGAGTTATATTCCTTATACTACTTGCCAGTTAAAGTTATCCATTTTCTTATGCAAGAATCAAGAAAAGAATGTTTGTGGGCTGTGTTAATAATCTGTATTGTAAGATTAATTTTATGGTTCAGGGTTGATATGATTATGAAAATGTAATTTACTTTTGATTTTTATTAAAAAAGGGTTAGGTGATAGTTGTTAATCATTGATAGAGAACGTTACCAGTTTCTGCATCTGTTCATGCAATATATATGGCCTAATATTTGCACAGCACCAAGGAGGAGGTTAGATAGGAAAATAAGACCTCATTGACCAACTGTTTTATGTGTCAAATGAAACTGAGAAACGGACTGCATCTCACAGATGATCTCAGTCCAAACCTGCATTCCTTGACTTGCATGTATTTGTGAGACAACTTGCATAATTTTGTTGTGAATCTTGGAACACTTGAACAAAAGTTTGCAATATTCAAGAAAAGTAACCAGGATATAGGAATAAGGAGATAATATTCCATGGCTTTAATAATAGGGGATGTTGGACAAACTAACTGGGGAACGCTCTTTGGCTTTACCGTCTATCATGCATTTCTGATATTTCTTATAGCTCTTGGCCTTGTAGTCAAGCAATCAAAACAATCTTGGGCTTCTGTTGAAGTGCAAATGGCTAGCTAACCAGGTCAGAGTGGCTGACTTAATAGACACTCTCAGTTTGGTTTTTTTCCTTACAATCTCAAGATTTTTAATTCATAATATTTGTGAATGGGTGTGAGTCATCATCATCAGCTCCTTCTTTTGTAGATTATAGTTTTAATTTTAGTTTATGCAATGTATTTAAGTAGTTCCTTTATTTGTTTTTCTTCGAAGTCAAGCCCTCAGTTTTATTTTTGGGACACGGCGCTTTTCCTGTTTCATGGCACTTGCAGTATCATTATGTAATCAGAGGTGCGCATTAAGAGCATTTGCTGATAAACACTGATGAATCATTTCTGAAAGTATATTAACATAAATAGGACAATTTTAAAAGATTCCCCCAAAATGGAGGAAAATTAGTGGAAAAGAATGGGGCAGTCGTATGATATATTCTTTTCCCTTGTGGTTCTTAAGATCTTAAGAAATGGAATTAATGTCAATTCACAAAATCAGGGAGCACTAGAGAAAAAACTTAAGCCGAATATTATTGTTTTGGTTTCTTTTTATTATTTAGCTGTTGATGCGGGTTTTTTTGACTCGGTGTCATGTTTATTAAATGTGAAATATTGAATGTATTTCAGTTTCACCCAGCAAGAAAGCAGTGCTTTGAATAATAATGTAAATTGTAATAGAATTGGCTAATAACTTTACACTGTAATACACTTGTATTTTTCAGTCATTTATTGATAAACTGCAAAATGCCCAAACGTTGTAAAAGTTGAGATATTTAAGAGTGGGTGAATTTGACGTTGTTTTCATATAGTTACTATGAAAGATAACAACAGCATCTAATTTTAACTGCCAAAGCATAAAACTCGGCAGACTGCAGTTGCCCAGACATGCGGGATTGTTTAAAAAGTGTTTGCTTCCTTCCAGCCTGAACATGTGTATCCCCCAAAAGAACATTTCTAGATGTTTTGACAGCAAGCTTGGTAGTTATTTCACTTTTATCTCTCTTTAAGGTTTTCCAGTGGAGAACTCAGCTGTAGGTGATGATCAAGGTACTGTGGGAACATCCAGAAAGCACGTTGCACAGAAGACAGCTCAAAACACCTCCTGTGTTTCATGGCTTTTCTTATCTTTATCTATTTTTAAAAGTTCTGATCCTTTAAAATAGCTCATATTCCCACATTTGCTAGTAGACACGTTCTTCCTATCATATTGCCTCAGTGATAGCAAACACCCAAGTTGGGCACTTAGGGGTAGCACATAGGGTGAAGAGTTGTAATGGTGTTCAAAATGTGTTTGGCATCAAAGAACTTAGGCGATTTGCTAATGTAGTGGTAGTAATGACAGTGGAATAATGTATGTTGCCTTTTGCATATGTTCTGTGCAATAGAAATAGAAATTAGAAAAATTTCTAATTTTTAAGTCACATTAAGTCTAATTTAATAAAGTCACAAAACAGCACTACATCATCCCGAAGCATAGAAATTAATATTTTTTTTTTTTTTCATAAAAATAGATTCATTAAGATTTTAGCATTTGTACTTGCCACTCATTGCCTGGACAATCTTGCAGTCCATGGTGCAAGCAAAAAGGAGATAAAAGATGAAATCTCATTTTTTTCTTTTGTATCAGTTTCAAACTCATGGTATCAACTTCAGACTTGTGCTTCTCAGTGTTTGTTTTCTGAGTTCAAGAAATACTGTGAATAGATGTGTATTTTACAGTACTAAAAATGTGAAGAAACAAACTAAAAAGACAGCATTTTTGACAGACAAACATGGCCGAAGCGTGCATGAAAAGTATATATATGTTTTTTTTTTAAAAACAAAATGAGTTCCTAGTGCATTTGATTAATATTGCAGATAGAGAAATGTGCTCACTTTCAGTATATGCTTTTGAAATCCTTTGTGTTAGAGTGTTTGGTTTTTTTTTTTAACATTAGTAATGAAGTGTTTTGTGGCACTTTTTAAAAAAACATCTCTGGGATAATGATATAAATATTTGGGAATGAAGTTTTGAATTTAAGTGGCACAGGGCTATGTTCAAACTACCAACTCTAACAACTTGGCTTCTGAGACTCGTAGCTGCTTTTCTCTGCTGATCTTACTGAGAAATGGAAATTTGAAACCTTAAAATGTAGGATGTCTCAACAGTTTGCCATGCTATTGAATTAAAATGCTGTAGGAGTTGCGATTACTAAATTGAGCTCCTGTAGTTTGCATTCTTAATATGGCCCTCAGGGCAGGTTCAAAAAAAGAAATAGAAAAGAACAACTTAATAATGCAAATAGGCTCCCCATGGGAATGTAGGTGTCTGATTTCTTAACAACTGGAATTTTACGTGTTAAATTCCTTGATGATTTTGGCTTTGCTGAATACACTCTCCACTGAACAAATCTTTGCTAGAAGTTAACTGCCTTTGCATGCTATGCCAGGGATGGATTTGAGTTTGAAACTAGGTACTGGACTGTTCTCAGCAAGGCCTCCTGATGATGTTAGAAATGGAAATTGGTGAGCTATAACCTGCAAACTGTAATGAAAGGCTGGTGTCAGACACAGAAAAAATTGTGCCTGGGATAGAGACTCAGGCTGGCTGAGCAAGGGGGTTGCATCTGGGAGCAGGTGGAGTGAAGATAATAGACCGTGGAGGGGAAATTGGTGCTGAAAGCTGAAGAAGGCAATGGGCCTATCATTCCATTACCAACCCTTTTTTTAAGATGTACATCTTTATAATGATTTGTACATGGTGTTAAACTAAAGACTTCCTTTCTGCCCTGATGAATTTTTAAGATCTCTGCTCATTGTGCCACACAGGAGCCCTAACTCCCAGCCTTCCATTAGGCAGCCTCTCTGCCTTCTCACCAGCGCTACAAAAGGTGAATCGGGGGACTCAATAGCCAGTGATTAGAAGCCACAATACCAGATTTTCAGCAGGGAGTGAAAAAGGCTTGTGTATTATGAGACCTCTGGGTTGTATATTTAAGGAAAATAGGTAGAAAAGAATATGCCATAATAGCCTGTATTTACAAAGCATGAAGTATGCATTGTATCTGTGAAGAATAAGAAAAAAGGAGAACCTGCTTTCTTGTTCCTGTGCAGATATAATTATGCTGGCTAGAGTCATAAGGTAGTTTTTGTTCTCATGTTTTTCTGATGTAGTTATCCATAAAGAGATGTTTTGATGTAGTTATGCTGGATATGATGGTGCTTTTTTTTCAGTTTATCTTATTTCCTCATTCACACAGAACAACACAAGAACATTATGAGCGCTGTGCATGGCCTGTTTCAGTTTTAGCTATGTTAGAATAGCGACAGAGGTTTATAAGCAAATCTGATGAATACAACGGCCAGAAACACATAAGGTAGAGAAATCTAGGGAGGGCATTTTAAAGACCTAAAAGTACTGTGGTCTTTTCTTTCAGTCAAAGAATGTGACTGTTGTTTGATTGGCATTTCCTGGTTCTGTGACTCCAGGTCCGAACTTGATCTCTTGTGCAGTTCCACTGGGTTAAGAGTTTACTTGTGGTTAACACCATAAGTTCCTCCCCTGTTCTCTTCCCATATTTCTTTTTGTGAGAGCATTTTCCCTATCCCCATTTATTAGAATAAAAATACTCAAAGTAAAATACCAAGCTGCCATTCTGCTCTGCTCATCCTACTGGCATACGGGGTTTCCCACACTAAAACTGGAAACTGTCAGAGACGTGCTTACCTTTAGGACAGCTTTTATATGGAATAGATGATGCTCCTCCATAGTAACCAGTATTTGTGTTTTATCATGCTGTTTTAATCTTTAGAGTTACAAATATTTACATTCTTTTCTCTTTCTTTATTTCTGTCTTTTGAGGTGTTATGATTAGGGTAAAGAAAAAAGTAGCTTTACAAGAATGACAAATGTAGAAGATAAAGATAGAGCAGAAGGAAAAGAGACATTAACCTGAGGAAATACAAATATTGGGGAATTTCACAGAGGTAAATATCTCCATGTTAGCAGAAGTGGAATGATGTGTCATATTTTCAGGCAGAGTGGATTTTAGTTGTCTTAAGATTTTTCCTTTTTATCTATCTATCTATCTATCTATCTATCTATCTATCTATCTATCTATCTATCTATCTATCTGAAAGGAGTAAAGAGAATGTTGACATTTCCTTTTATTATTTGTGTGCTAATTGTAGACCATAGGAAGTATTTTTGTTGTTGGCAAATGGTTGTGCTGTCTGATCACCAAATGAGTGTGCACTCTTGGCAGTGCTGTTGTGAATACCAGTATATCTGTCAAAGAAGTAGTAAATAACAAATGAATATGAAATATGAGAAAAAATGGACAATTAAGCAATACAGTTCTAAAACATTAATAATGCACCTTTGAAGGTAAAAGGCAAGTGTTGAGTTTTATAGTTGTTGCTTAGCTTGGTGGTTGAAAATACTTTAAATTACAGAAGTAGTTTGCAAATAATGTAAAACACATTCAAAATTATTACACTTACCAATGTAAAATTAAATAAAGGCTAGAAATATCATTTAGACTTGCTTGAGTAATGATGGCCAGTGACCTCAGTGGGAGGCAGTGTGGACTCTGCAGCATAGATTTATTTTTTCAGGTGTTTTAGCCGTGGGTGGGCAAAAAGGGGATTGTTGCTTCCTTATGGCTTGTACAGCATGGGGAAGCTGATGCCAGCCTGCAGTCTGTTATCACATCCCACTGTGCGTGTTTGTTAAGTTGATCTGCATGTGCCCAAGCAACTCCCTTGCAGTGTGTCATGAAAAAGGAGCTCTGATATGTAAAATGACAGTGTGTCATGTGTACATGGCTGTGTCCAGTAGCACCCAAATCAATACAGGACTGTTGATCTAGTTGATGGTTTCCAGCCCAGAGTTATTTTCACGATTAAAAAAAAAGTTACTTCCACCTCTATGCTTAGTCATAAACCTAAATGTTTTATGCGACCTGGAAAGTATATTGCATTTAAAGTGTAATAGAATACAGAAACCTGTCCTTTCCACAATTAAAAGAGGTTCTTCTGAATGTGGTAGCATAAAAACATGTTAATGAAACAAGATGTCCTTACTGAACTAAGTGATCCGCTTGCATTTTTGGATATTCCTAGGATTGCTGAAATATTGCATATCTAAAATGATGGTTTAAATTGTATTGTTCTCACTGCAAATGTGTTTTAGCTAGGAGGCCATGATTAATTTTTTTCTTTTCTGGAATCTATTTCCTGAAAAATTAGCACAGCTATTATAGTTACCATGTCCAAGCTTGCTTTTAAATTATTACAGTTAAATTGCTAGTCTATTAGAATATGATTCTTATAGACTACTAAGTACATAGGATATGTTTTTTAAACTCAATAAGGTAGTTGATTTTTTTTCTTTTTCCTTTCCTCCATTTACCAATTTTATGGCACGTGTATAAATGCAACATCTTTTGTATGCAGCACAATAGACTTGTAAAACCTAAATTAGCCACTTAAATTAGGATCTTTACTTTCAGTGTTACTAGATCCAGGATAAGTAGTGGTTATATCTTAATAACTGAAGCTTAAATCCTACTTTTAAATCAATCCTCTCTTCTAACTAGCACTCATAGAGGATGAAATCTGAAGTTATACCTATCTGCTGAACAGCCGATTTTATAGGTAATTTAAACAACACCTTCAGAGAATCTTGCAGACTGGTGTAGTATTTACTTGCTTCTTACAGCAACTAAATATATGGAAGTGAGGAGAAACTTCTGTGACAGGAATAATTGTATGTATGTATTCAAGCACACAAGGTGATACAAAAAAACCCCAACGTATTAGAAGGTGAAGTGGGGAAAAGTAGAAAGTGGTGGAGGAAGTGTTGGTATATTGGTTTAATGTTTCAGGAGGTGCATGTTTTATAGTACGGTATTTACAGCCTATACTGATCTGCCCTGAGTACCATGTGTACATGTGGATGTGTTTTCAGTAAGATCCTTATGACCCCTTTGGAGCCCTTCCATGACCAGCTGCATGGAAGCAATAATGGATATGGATGGATTTAAAAGGTAGAATGTTTTGTACAATAACAGTGTGAAATAATGCATGGGGCTGAAGCAGGGGAACCTGCATGTTAGCAGTTCGGGAGCATAAGGAGATGCAGATTCTGGACCCAGTAAGAAAACAAAGGGTTCGGATGCATGGAGAGAACATTTCACTGCTCTTGCTTCAACGTAGCATGTGAACTGTCAGAACTGAAGGCATGACTCTTTAGTGAGCATTTAATAGTAAATTTAGCCTCCTAAAGAATGAAGGACTCCTGCAATCAAAGAGTTTTTTACTCATCCAACCAAAGCAGGGCAGGTTCTGTTTTCCAGTGCCAAGTGGCTAAGGTTGTTTGCTTCATAGCTGTTCTCACCACTCCAAAGGGAAGTTTGAACTGTTTGGTCAATCCCTGCTGGGTTCATTAACTTTGTGTGTTTGTTTCTGTTACCCTATTGAGAAGGGAATGGTTTGTACTTGTGTTCCTAAAAGATTGGACCTGAATTATTTAACCAAACCCCACTGAGCACGGAACCTTTTGTATTTGGTTGAACTCATGCTCCCAGGGTCATTTTCATCTGCTCCTTTGACCTTGCCAGAGGGAATCTCTGTTTATTTCTTCATTTGGTAGAACTGTTTATCTGGGCCCTGCTGAGGATAGAAATGGGCTGCCTACTTTCTGCTGAAAACAGGTACCATGAGACATGAGAGACTATCACTTATTCTAAAGAGAGAAGAGCTTATGTAAGATTACNTTTTTTTTTTTTCATTTTTTTCCCTTGAGAGAATTGGTAATTTCTTGTCTTGGATGGTGTTGCAGTGATTCTTTAAGCGGGAGTAGGAAGGCTGGTGACAGCAGTGAGAAGATACAATTTCTTCAAGGTAGAGAAAGAAGGAAAGGTACTTGATACTAGCTGGCAGACTAATTCTCAGGCAGTCCAGCAGTGCACCAACTCATTTTCTGCCCTGCTTTTCAGGAAAGCCCTAGTAGCATGAGCTACCTAAAAAACCCCTCTGTGCCTCAAAGTTGAGGGAGTGCACACTACTGTAGGAGCACTGGCTTAAATTTTAGTCCCCAAATGAAGCAGTATAATGATCAGAGCAGATCGAGCAGTTCTGTTGTGGACCATGGGCTGACATTTTATAGGCTGTTTGTGTTACTGGGGGGGTTACCATCATCAAAAAAACCCCCACACGTCCACAAATTAGCTGCTGTAGAGCTATAGTGAACATATACGTTGACCTGAATCTTTTACCTGTGCTAGCTAGTAGTGTTTATTTGATAGACATTGAAAGGTGGCTTGAGAGAAGCAGAGTAGTCCAGAGAACAAAAAAGAAGTGAGCTGTAAGGGAAAGGTGCTGCAGTTGCAGTATTCAGGCCAGCTGGGAGTTTCATAAAATTTATCTGTCTCTTGAGGAGCCTCGGTTGGCAGAATTTGTGTGGATTTCTGCCCATAAAAATAAACCTGCTTTACCCTGGTAGAAACTACATCCAAGAGTTGATCCCTCTGGGGTGGGAGCTTCTGCCAGCACAGCTGCCCCTCCAGGCAAATCAGAAAGACATTGTACTACACCTTTAATCACTATGGGTTATATCTCCTTGTCTTGAAACAAAATTACCTCATCAATTGCTGAATATTTTTATCACTATGCTTATGTATTGAAGTAATATATACCCAAGTACAACTGCCATGTTCCCACTGTAATGTACACCCACATTTATTGCTTACTTGTTTTAAATGTCTCCCTTACTCATGGTCCAAATTTGGCTGAAAAGCTGAGTGCACCTCCAATAAATATAACACATATTTATCATTTTATATTTCTCTATGTAAATCATGGACTTTCAACTTGGAGACCATCTTGCATTTTCTTACAGTCTGGAAACATATTTTTTGCTTAACATAATTATTATGCAACTACAAAGATTTGCTAAGTTAAAGCTAAGAGTTACAGGCTTTCACAAGATGTATAGATGATTAAAAATTAAGATGCAGTAGTACCGCTCCATTTAACCTCATTTTCCTTTTTACTTATGTTGTGTCATGTCCTCACAGCATCACCCTCCTCTGAAGAACACACTTTATTCTCTAATACTCTGTATACAGTCACTTTCACTGAATTAGGCTCAAGTCAGACTAGAAAAAGATATTTCAGATATTTTTCTATTCTAAAAAGTACACTTTCCCACAAATAATTTATGAGAGAAAAAAGAAGGGATTTGGTATAAGAATCTAAAGTGATCTGTGTAAAACAGAAAAAGTGCAAACATATATTAGTGACTTGAACATAGATTGTTTTCATGAACTACTGCAGTATTCTAAAAAAAAAGTAAGAATATTGGAGGCCAAATTTATGCTTACTTAATTGTGGCATTAGGTGATGTTCAAATAATCACAGCTTAATTGCCCTGATGGAGTAGCCTTACAATTATTTTGCAGGTATTGTGTCCTTTTTAAATTCATATATTCATATAGATACATTTAAGTACAAGACAGTGAGGACCTAAGGGAAATTAAGGCACAAGAGGAAACATGAAATATCAGTCTTGTCGTGAATAAGTCTTTATGTATTAGTTTTTTCTTACTTTGGACTTTGTATGGTGGTATGTTTTTGAGTTACTAGAGCTGTTCCAGCAGGGAGGGTGAGACCGACAGCGTTTGAGGTTGGAGTATTACGGAGGGGGAATGGAGGAAGGGCAGTGAGCATTCCCACGGAGCAGCCTACGCAGCAGTCGCCATTGGAGAGGGCTGGCAGACGGAGGGGCTGGTAGGGGAGTGTGTGTTTTCATCACAGTGACACTGTAATGAGTGCTAAAGTACGTGTGGGAAATGAGACATTGGAGACAACTGAGAAAATCTTTGTGTTTCTGATTGCCCAGGTACAGCAATTTTGGTCCTGCTGTTCCTTCTGGTCTTCTTCGTTCCCTCCTTGCTATCCCTCGAGACTAACTACTGGCAGAAGAGTGTGTACAGGAGAATTAGCCAAGAATCAGCCCAGAAGGCTACATGTTCACACAGCATTGGGCAAGGAGATGTGCAACATACCCTTCAGATTTGCATTTTCTTCATACCTAACACTGCACTCACACCCTATGGCTTATCTTATTACTCAAGCTCTTGTGGATCTGCAGTTAGAATCTATTCAGGCCTGAGTTCTGACACTTTTAAAATAATTCACCAAAGCTAGTTTTGAATTAACATTGCCTCCTCTTTTTTTGTTAAATTTATTTTTAGTTGCCTCTACAAATGCAACTACTTTGGAATTCTTGAGTTCATTCACAGTCTTGTTGTATTGTCTAGCAAATAGTAACTGTTTTCTGGTCAGTTTTGAGCAATCTCTGATACATATTCTGTGACTGCAATGTCAGAGAAAGCCCTAGTAGCTATTTTGATGCCTTGAGTAAAATGTATTCTGCAGCCTCTACTGCAACAGAAATCGTATTAATACCAGGCATTTTAATGGAATTTTAGAATGCCACATATTCAGCTCTTATGAAATACAGAAAGAATAGAAAATATGATACAAAGTATTTATGCATAATAAAATTAATGCCTTATTAGCAATTTAATCAGTGCAGTCACAAATTTGCTCTAAAAGTGCTGTCTCTCCAGTTCTGCAGCTCTGGGCAGCTGTCCAGTCTTTGCATAAGGTAAGTTGCCCTCTATGTTGTTCTGTAAGGCACTGAACATTGTTTCAAGTTCTATTTGGATGGTTTATGCAGTGACTTAGTTGAGTAAATTGTGAATTAAAATTGTGCATACAAAATTTGTCACTGTTTTTTTGTCTGACAAGACAGATACTTGTTTTTGCTATATCAGACTTGACTTGAAGCTTTGCTTTCAAACAGGACAGTATTAGTTGTTATGTACGTAAAGTTTATCTGTACCTTCCATAAATTTTCTTTAGGCAGTCATGATAACCACAAAAATGTTCATCATGCAACATTCCAGAGTTGAACGTCCTATAAACACAGCAACAAAATATGGGTATTGCAGCACATACTCTTCAGATATTCATTATTCAGCTAAACTGAATGCTTTTTTCTCAGCGATACAGAAAAGATTGCAAAATTTCAGATTTCAACACTATACTGTTAAGCTGTGTTAAGCTATTTCATGGAAAGATGGAAAGAACAGTTTTAGAATCAAGAGCACATATTTTTTACTTTCTTATTTTGCAACAGTTAAATAAACAAACAAGAAAATTGTCCTCCTACCTACATCATTATTAAGGTCAGTCCCCTACAATACCAAGAAACTATTATGAACATACATGTCTGGGTGCATCTGCTCTACATGGCGCTGGTGCGGCCTCACCTTGAATACTGGGTGCAGTTTGTGGCACCACAGTACAAAAACTGGAGAGTGTCGAGAGGAGGGCAACGAGGATGGGGAAGGGTCTGGAGGGGAAGTCTTATGAGGAGAGGCTGAAGTCCCTTGGTTTGTTCAGCCTGGAGTAGAGGTGGCTGAGGGGAGACCTCATTGCCGTCTATGGGTTCCTGATGAGGGAAGGGGCAGGCACTGATTTCTTCTCTTTGGTAGCCACTGATATAACTTGAGGCACTGGTATGAAGTTGGGACAGGGGAGATTTAGTCTGGCTGTTAGGAAGAGGTTCTTTACTGAGATCAGGCACTGCAACAGGCTCACCAGGGAAGTGGTTGCAGCACTGAGCTTGGCTGAGTTCAAGAAGCATCTGGACGATGCACTCAGCCACATGCTCTGACTTGGCTGGTCCTGGGTGGAGCCAGGAGTTGGACTTGATGATCCTTATGGGTCCCTGCCAACTCAGGAGATTCTGTGAATCAATGATCCAAATGCAGAGTTCACTGGTTCACCTATAGCATAGGTATCTATAACTGAGCAACTTATCTAGACTCACTTTATATAATGGAGAGTTATAGGCACTTATAGGCCATATATCATTTTATTATAGCATAGGTGTCTAAAACAGGTCAGTGAGATGTGTCACAGAAGTTTTTGTGCCCATTGACTCTCAGTGTAATGTAGGTATCTAGATTGCATGCAGATGTCAGCACTGTCAATGTCTAAATACTGGTGTGATGAGTCCCTGCCTTAAATGAGGAAAAGTTAGAATTCGTATGTAAGCAAAAGAATATCTGGAAGTCCATTATTACAAACTTAAATCTCCCCTAAAATGTGAAAAGCTAAAAGTATATACTTGTAGGAGAAATAGGAAAATAGGAGAAATGGAGATTGTCACCCAGTATCTGAGGTTTTGCAGGGGATTAGAGCAAAAAAAAAAAAATTCACACCAACAGAAAACAGTATGTTACTAAATCTCCACTATTAGAACAAACTGGTATATAGTTTTAAGTACTATTGCCACTGCTAATGTAAAGCATTCTTTCAAGACAACTTACATCCTTGGATCATAACTGAAGGAAAAACTGTGCTGTGATATTACTGATAATCACTTGGCTGTGTGCAAAAGAAATTTTTTAAGTGCCTATTAATAAACAGATGTTGTACTGAAACAGATGTTAGTGACTAGCAAACCTGAGCTGTAGTTCTGATCAGCATCCAGACAAAATGCTTATGGTGAACTTACGTATTTCAATTTTTAACAGATTAAGCTCATGAACCTGGAAGAAAAACTCATCCTCTTTATTATATGTGGCTCTCTTCCAGGAAGGAATTGTTGAACTTAATACATATGTGGCTACTTGTGAGTGGACAGCAAGGTGCAGTAAAGCAACTATATCTAGGCATCTGTCTCAGAGGAGCTCTTGAGTAGCTGAACTTGTATTATATTAAAGAACCCACTGCCATTATTATTCACAAAATACACTGCCAGATTAGTCTCATATGGTGAATTGAGTAACAGCCCTCTTGGCATGTATACGTTTTTATAGACAATGGTCCAAGACAGTATTAACTTTTATTTTTGTCAAGGTCAAGCTGACAGTGAACTGCAGGCCAGCTGACTGCCAGTGGCGTGCCCTGTGCCAATTAGCTCTGTCACTCAGAAGCACACTTCAGCATTAGCTCTGACCTTCTACCCCATGCTCAGTTCCCTGAATTTAGAGGATCAGCCTCTATGTAGGCAGAGTTTTAAGCCCTTCTGTTTGCTCTCTGAAGTGGATGGACAAAAGGCAGCTATGGCCTGCCACAGTGATCCCAAGTTGATGCTGATCTGTACTTGTTCCTGTGGACTGTGCAGTCAGCATCCCTAGAGAACAGTTGTGGGCTCACCATCTTGGGACACTGCAGTGGAATCTGCCGTTAATCACTCTTTCTGTGGCTGCTTTTCACAGATGCAGAAAACTTGAGGCCAGAGGTGATATTTTTTTTTGTCCCCGGCCAGGGGTGGGATGGGGATCCTGTGGAAGGAAGGGCCTGCCACCGAAGGGCACGGTGTGGGGGGAAACAGCTTTGCTGACACAAGCAAGAAGCTGTACCTAGGACTAAACACAAGTTGTCAAAATCTAACAGAGTGTCCAGCACAAACAATACCCCACTTCCTATTTCTCTCCAATAATAGGAAACACAGTATTGTTGTCACCAAAGGGTCTCCATCAGAGTCCAGCAACCCTTGTTTACTTCCTTTTTTGTCCTCTTCTTATGTACTTGTGTCAGCAAACATGTTCCCTTCCTGCCGTTGCCCCCAGTGCTGAGATGAACGCCTCTTGTGATTAGCCCTCCCCATAGTCTAGCATTAGAGGCTTACCTATCACTGCCACATATTATCTGCAATATATTTCAGCCTTCCCAAACAAACCATTTCAGATTCAAATTAAAGTTTTAGACAGTAAAAAGATCAATTAAATGATAACATTTTCTTACAATTAGGCTGGTCTTTAAGCAAGTCTCATATTGGGTGTGCTTCCAGTAGAGCGAGAATTCTTGTCTCACTTTTCATGTGAGGTTGCCACAGTTCTTAGAAATGCAGATCATCATTAGCATTGTAGTTTCCAATAATAATAATTAAGAAATTTATTGAGAGAATGGCTTCTTTCCCTGTGAATATCCAAAGTGGTGGGCACTGAGTGTAACAGCAGTTTTCTCATAAAATTTGTCCCAGAGGCTGCCTGAAATTCCCAAACAAAGCACTTCTGAGAGCTTTGAGGTTTCAGTATCAGTTGTACAGTGAATATCTAGGCCAGAAAAAAAATTCAGTTTTTTAACCTCAGTTGTCAGAATGTTTTTCTGCTTCATTTGGCCTTGCTGTTTCATCCTTTCAAGCATTTATTGGGTCAAGGCCAGTATGATGAGTGAAACTGGTGAAAAATAGCAGCTACAGTGACACACCCACCTTTTTCTTTGCATCTCCAACAAAATGGTCAACGTCACTTTTACAATTAAAAAGGGAGGGCTTTTGATGTGAACTTGTAAAAAGCCTTTTTGAGTGAAGTTGTATCCTGGTCAGCTTGTTTATTATGCATGCATTTATTTTGTCATCAGTATTACAGATGATTCGATGTTGTTTCTATACAAAAATGGTGAGGTTTTTCTAAAATTTAAAAAATAATGGAAAATAATTTTTGAGCTCTGAAGCTAATTCAGTGTTATAACCAGCAAAATACAGCTTTTAAAATAATATAGTGGCTAGCATTGCTTAGTAATGCTAAGACACTTCTAATTACTCTATAAAGTGTAATGCAATATTTTACTATGCCTGTAAATGGAGCAGTCTAAAAAAGTCTAAGTTAATTGCAGATTTACTGTTAATTGCTGGACAGTTTTGTTCAAATGAGAAAAAAAATAGACTTTTGCAACATTATCTACTTTGAGTGCTTGCCTTGCTTTTAAGCTTCTGCTGATGTTCTTTAAAGCATTTTCATTACACTTTTTCGTTACATTTGTTGAACAAAATCATATTAATACTGATCTTAATTTGCTATATGTTTTAAAAGGTAGTTTCACACCCAGTAACTCAGTGCCTTCTGAACTGCTGTTGAATTAGGCACAGACTAGGTTTGGGTGTCTCCAGATATTAGCACTCATTTTAAAGGCTGTAGAATCTAAACGCACTTTTGAATGTGCACAGAGAGTGGTAAGGGAAAATCCTGCATGTCACACAAGGAATTTGTGAAAGAAACCCTAAGCAGATGATGTAATGTTCATAGACCTGGAGTGCCCTTCTATGGGATCATGTTCTGAATGTTGAGCTTCACCGTAACCTCTTGTGGCTCAGTAATCTGAGATTCTTGTTGGTTTGGCAATTGGTCACACAGAATAAACCATCCAAACATCATGTGTGATAATCAGCCAATCAGGTCTCCAAAGAGTCTTTAAATGTTCAAACTGAACAAAGGCTCTGTATCTATCAGGTTCAGATTATTGTCTGGGACAGCAGCTCTCTGCCAGGTAATGCTCTGTTTTTCTATTTCCTTTTAGCTTTGCTTAGTGGCAATAGCTAGTTTCAGATTACTGAGGTAATCCATGCAAAACTAATTGACTAATTAAATGCAAGACAAGTGAATGCGCCAGTGCACATTGCACAATATTTGCTATTGGCTTTTTAATGATTATCTAGCATATATTGACAAAAGAATGTGAAGCACTTTAAAGAAGAAATATTCTTACAAAGGACTAATGACTGAGTGATGACATTCTCCAGTCTTCTCAGGCTTTAGAGATTTGATTGACTTTTGTTGTTGTTGTTGTTGTTGTTGTTGTTGTTGTTGTTGTTGTTGTTGTTCATATATTTTACCAAAATTTCCAAGAAAATTCAAAGTTCAAAGATGAGTCTTTTAAAGAGAAACTAAAGAAAGGGACATATCACTGTAGCTCAGGTCAGATGTCAGAACTAATGGACATGAAATGTAGATCAGTTAATGTGAAGGGTGCTGTTTTGTGCCGGTGTTGCTTGGATTGAATTAGAGGAATGATAGGGCAGTGATAACGTGTGCAAGCAAAGTGTTTGGCAGAAATGCAGCTTTGAAGAAGCTCAAGAAACTCACAGCTAATACGAGAAAAAAAGATGAATGAGGGCAGAAGAAGATTTGCAGATAAGTTGGACATAGCTGAGGCAAGGTAGATAACTATGGCAGCAGGCTGTAGAAATGAAGACTAGAGCCTGGGTTGACAGGAGAATTAATCCCATGTGTTCTGAGGTAACATATAATTTATGAAAGCAATATCATTTTTACTTACAAGACAAGTCTTCATGATAAACATCTTATATTCATAAGGATTTGTGAGGGCAGCAGTAACATAATCCCCCCACATGAAAACAAGTGATGGAATGAAGTCTGTTCAGCCTTGCTAAGCACTTACACAGTTGGTTCTTCTGTAGTGGCAGAGACTTTTATAATAAAGAATAAGAGTTGCTTTAAAGCAAGCAGTGTGGACATGTATTTCACTGACCTGAGTAACTCTGTTTCAGTCTTTTGCAACCTCAGTACTCAGTGTCTTATGCCTAGTTTTAGTTGTAGGCACTTTAAAATTATTAGATTCCCTTGACTGAAGCAAGAGCAGAGATAATTTATAATACTGTTTTTCATATATAACAACACCTCCCCCCCCTCCAGCCAACCTAACCAGTTTTGCCAATAGTTAATTCACTTGTAGTTTTGCAATAGCTGATTATACATAATTCTGGAGAAAATTTTACTGAATTTATTCTTGGAGATAACCTGATAGGTTTTGGTGCTGGTTTTGTCATCCCTCTTATCAAAGTTTACAGCCTCAAGGTCTAATTCTTTGTTTACTGAGCTCAGAACTGCGTACAAAGCTGTCTCTGATTTCAGTAGAGCAGGCTGATGGCTTAAAGACTAGAACTTTGGCTCTCATCTTCACAACTAGTATGATGTCAGAAACACATAGTATGGCTGTGGACTTAAGTGGGTCAGACTGCAAAACAAAACTGGTCATAGGTGGCAGTTTTCATGCTTATTTTTGAAGGGTTTTTATACCTTTATTTTCACTTGTATTTGTTCATTATATGATTCTCAGTAAATCTACATGTTATTTTATTGATTATTTAGTCATTAAAAAAAATTATATTATAAAATATAAGCAATGTTTTGTTTTGCACCAGTGACTGGGGCCTCAGTATATATTCACAGAATCCAAACCTCACATAGAATTGTAACTCTTCAACAGTAGAAAGTCACCTGCCTGTTAGTAAAAATAAAAAGAGTTAACATAAAAGTATTTCTATAGGATAACGGTAGAGAGGTCTTCAACTTTACATAAAGGAGTCATGATTAAACAAGTGATTATTCATGATGCTGCATGAAACCTTAGTGATGTTTCAATATCATAGAATCACAGAATGGTTTAGATTGTAAGGGACCTCAAAGACCACCTAGTTCCAACCCCCCTGCCATGGGCTGGGGCACCCTCCTCTAGACCAGGTTGACCAAAGCCCCATCCAACCTGGCTTTAACACTGCCAGTGAGGGGCCGCCACAGCTTCTCTGGGCAGCCTGTGCCAGGGCCTCACCACCCTAAGAGGGAAGAACTTCCCAATATCAAATCTAAATCTGTCTGCCCACTTTCAGTTTAAAGGCATTACTCCTTGTCCTATTGCTACATGACCCTGCATGCAATCTCTCTCCTTCTTTCCTGTAGGGCCTCTTCAGGTACTGGAAGGCTGCTATAAGGTCTCCCTAGAGCTTTCTCCTCACCAGGCTGGACCACCCCAGCTCTCTCAGCCTGTCTTCAGAGGAGAGGTGCTTCAGCCCTCTGGGTATCTACATGGCCTCATCTGGATTCACTCCAGCAGGTTGATGTCTTTCTTCTGTTGGGAGGTTCAGAGCTGAATCCTCCAGATGGGGTCTCATGAGAGCATATTTGAGGGGCAGAATGACCTCTCTTGACCTACTGGTCATGCTTCTTTTGGTGCAGCCCAGGATCTGGTTTGCATTCTGGCCTGAAAGCACACATTGCTGGACATCATTTGAAGCTTCTTGTCCACCATCACGCCCAAGTGCTCTCAGTCTGTTCCAATATGAGGAAAATTCATTAAACTTAAAAGTCTATTTTTTCAGATGGTAACACAAAATTGATTTACCAATAAAACTCCTTATCCCCGTAAATTGTTAGAAGATGGAAAGACATCAGCCTGTGTGTTTCCCCCAAAGTCACAATGAACGGAAGCACTGTGCTTGACCCACATAACAGAAGAAGGTGGGAGAGTGAAAGATGTGTATGCAGTGTAGTTACAGACATTATAAAGCAATCATTGCATGATGTTTAAACATTGTTTTATGGTGTTTCCACTGAGATATTCCATTAGTATGTGATGATAATGAATCATGATTGTATTTCTCTGAGAGCTCTTGCCATGACTGCATACTTTTGTGGGTGTTTTTAGTTTATGTGTATTGAGAGTAGAAACAAGGGAGAGAAATTACTTGAAGAACATAGTAAGAATAGGAACAGTAAAATTATAATAGTCCTTAGAAGTGGACCAACTTTTCAGCACAGTGTTATTTCATTTTGTCAATATTATTTTATTCAATTTAGAAGTGCAGCTTTAAATATAGTCTTGTGGGGATGTGAAAGAATGCATTGAAAAATGTCCCTGAGCAGTGCATATATGTTGGCAAAAGTAGGTTTTTAAAATTCTTTTTTTTTCCACTTCTGTAGACATAGCTTGTCTACAGCAACTAATTTGAGAAAGAATATTCTCGGCTGAAGAGAGAGATTGAAACAAGACAAGTGTTTCTTTACTGGTAACATACTCAACATCTATACAGGATCTCAATTCAGCTGGCAATGTTTCTCTCAGATCTAACTCCTACACGCTCAGATGGTAAGTTTTTAGAGCAGGGAAAAGTGCCATCTGGTGATTCAAAACAATACAAAACTGATGGAACCAAGTTCTTGTTGATGACAAATCGAACTGGTCATCAACCTCAAATAAATTTGCCATATGTGATGCTTGGAAAACTATCAAAAGCTCAACTACCTTCATCATCAGATTTCCATTATACTGCAGCTAAAAAAAAAAAATGCACAAAAGTCTTTAGCAGCACTAAATCATAATTCATGCATTTCTTTAATCACAAAGAAGTGAGTGTGTATGATATATGCTGATGCATATGCCAGTTATATAAATTGTGAAAATTATAAATACCTATTTGTCCTTTTACTTTAGATTTGGACTCCGTTATAGGGATTGTGATTTACATAGACACATATAGCATATGTTGTATTTAAAACAGCAAAAATCATGTCTGATATATGAAGAAACTAGAGAAACAGAAATAGATGAAAAAATAATTCTAAGTAATAAGAAGTTGAAAAGATATTGATAAACTGATGGTGTGTCTTGAGCTGTAGGCCTCAAGCTTAGGCATAGAGAGAAAAAGGAAAAGGGTAGGTAGTCACTGGAGAAAGAGAAGACATAAAAATGGTGACATTTTATTCAGCAAGTTGAACTCCTTTTTTTGAGTAGAACTGTATCTGATTTATGTTTTTGTTTGTGGTGGGCATAAATTAGCTAAAACAGTAAGGTCAACACAATTCTAGTTTTCTGCATTTGTTTAAAGGCTCACAACTGTAAACATCTAGTCTGAATATTAATATTTGTATGATTACTCTGGTTATCCTGTTGTTTTTTATAAAGCACATTATGCAGATTTGTGGGTGGCTTTTTGTTTTCATCGAGATTCCCTTTAAAAGGCTCATCAGAATGAATCTTCATGCTGTATGGTCTAGTAAGAGTGTGCACAAGTTTCAAAATATTGTGTGTAAGCATTCACAAGAATTGCTCCTTTTGTTTGATTACAGAAATATTTGTAGATAATGAAGGAGAAGCTACATTCATGTTCCTAGATTTTCTTTGAAGTCAGCGGGCATTTAAAAAGAGTCAGTCTGTATATGAATTTCTATAAAGTGATCTTCAGTTTAAAAAAAAAAGGGAAAAAGTAAAATAAAAAAATAAAACAAAAATAGCATTTAATGAATATTAGGCCACATCACAAAATCACAGAATATTAGGAGTTGGAAGGGACCTTGAAAAATCATCTAGTCCAAACCCTCTGCCCAAGCAATTTGTAGTTTGCGTGTTTAAAAAGGATTTACCATAGAGTAAGTATAGTATATATATTTACTTGAAAGTAATTCCAAAAGTTAAAAAAAGGCTTCAAGAAAAAAATGTCCTATTGAACACTTATGGCTCTGTATGGGATTGCACATACAGGCATTTTTTTTTTTTGCCTAAGATTTCTAAATATCTGCCAAGTATGAGCTCAAGGTGTCATGTCACACACTGTGAAGTTATAACGCTTTTTGTACATAGTGCCACAGATGATAATGCAAAGAAGCAGTATTTCTTAGCCAAATCCTATTGTGTAATTGCATTTAACTTGCTTGTTACATTTTGTATATCCAGGTTTTGGTTCAGCTTTTCCATTGGCTTACATTAGTGTCTTGTAATTTGAACCCTGATGTGAATCTAGCACTACAATAATATTGGCCACTGATACTGAGTCTCTGACACAGTATAGATAACTTTGTCCATAGTAGCATATAAATTTTAAGGAGATAAGACAATATGGTAGCTCTTCATATTGACACACAATCACTAGTTTGGTCAGGGTGAATTTGCATAGTGAAATGAGCTCCCTACAATTGTATCCAGTCACCTAGATAATGAGAAATGGCATAAATGCTTAATTTATTAATTTTTTTCCACTTGAAGGTCAGAATGAACTGGTATATTCATTTCTGTTTCTGTAAGTTTTCAAATAAGTTTTACTTTTTGGTTTTCAAGTAATATTTAATTTGAATATCAAAAAATCAAAATGAAACTCTAGGTATCTACAGAAAGTTAAGAGAATGAACAAAAGATAAATTCAGTTTATTGCAAATTTCAATAACAACAGCCTAATTTTAATGCAGCTTAACTGTTTTAGAAGTCAACTGATGGTTAAAGCCAATGTTACTGTAAAGCAGAATGAAAGCAATCATTCTTGTGGCAACTGGGACTGACCTTTTTGTATTTATCACGTGATTAGGAAAGCAAAGAATTTTCTTCTTCAAGGACAAGAAATCTTAAGCTGTCAACAGGTATATCAAGTTCTGTTCACAAAACTGGAGAAAGGTTACAGCATGCTTTCTCACCTTATCTTAAACAAACAAAAAAAAATTAAAGAACTCATTTATTTCCAGCACAAACAACTCCTGTAAATTATAAGTGATCGTGCTATTTAAGAATTAGATAGGTAATTTAAGAAGTTCTTTGAATCATAGCACTGGACCTAAAGCCAGGCTTCTTTTGGCAAACTGGTGCTGCATTAGCATTAGGATTTCTCGGGACAGCATGTGCTGCAATAGGAGATCTACCAGCCTGCACGATGGTACAGCATATCCCCATCTGTTGCTGGCCAGCTGTCCTGGTCATCCCCCTCCTTTTTATGAGATCAGCCTGACAGCAGTAGTTACGCTCTCAAGCCATCATGCAGCTGAGCTACAAACATGAATCAAAAGGGGAATGTGCACTTTGTTGCAGACATTTGCTTGTATCAAATTCGGTCCCTTGGTGTCTTGGGCTTTCTAGGTCCCATCCAGAAAAATTACATAGCGTGTGTTTGTGTCACTGGATTGCTGAAGAGCCTTTCCTAGAGAGAAGCATTCCGCCCTTGTTAAAAGAGAAAATGAGAGTGCTTTTTGGAGTTGGTTATAGGGAATATTGTTGGAAGAAATGAGTGCTTTCCTCGTAACTACTGATTAACAATGCTTAGTTGTGAACAAACTATTTTACATTGCATTAAATTTACCAGTGTTTTGTCTCGAGAGACCACTCATCATCATCACCTCTAAAGACTAAATCTCACATTTGGAAACAGTAATTGCTCTCCCTTTTTCAAAATGGTTCATTTTGAAATATGTTCAGGAAATACTCTGATAGTCACTTCAAAATATTACAGTCCACATAGCAACTTTTGAAATGTAGACCTGTGGGAGAAAGATAAAACACAAGAAAACACCTCTTTAATGTTTGTTCTGAAAGAAAGGGGTGGTGACATGTCTGTTAGGTCTGTTTAAGGAGTAGGATTTCTAAGGGAAGGGTGGTACTTTTTTGTTTGTTTTCTTTCCCCTAGGTTTCAGGCAAGGTTCAAAGTTTATTTAGGAAAGTAGTATGGGATACAATTTAGTCTTTGTGGATTTGCCTTGGAAATATGCATCATTACTGAAAAGAAGAATCTTAGATTCACACTAAAGAAATATTTCAAATACTGTAGAAAACTATTATATCTTCAAAAATAATCGTCGTTAATTTCTGTCATTAATTCTTCCCCACAAATCCTTTTAAAGGAGAAGGATTAGTAATGACTAAGTAGTTCATTATTATCTTTGAAATGTATGCTAATGGTATTATGAAAAATCTACCAAAACTCTGATACTTGTATTGGTTACACAATCAAGAATCCTTGTGAATATTTGAAATAGTTTAAGGCTTGTTTCACTGGTCTGACATGACTTTTTATAGTCTGTGTTCCTTGTAAGAACAGGAAAGTTGACATATGATGTCAAACTGAAGTCCCAGTCAGCTCAACATCCTGTTTCCCAAGGTGTTTAGTTGGATATGCTCAGACTGTAAGAAACTGGGAATGTCTAGTATTATCTTGTAATAAACACTTGGTGGTTTGATGTTCAGTATGTCCTCTGACAATGAGTTCCCTTCTGTGAAGTTGTTAATTGTTTATATAAAAAAATACAATTTCTTTTTTTTTTTTTTTTGTAGCTCCTCATCCTTGTATTGTGTGAAATAGCAAGTATTTGGTACCTGATATTGTTGTGGTTTAACCTCAGCTGGTAACTAAGGCCCACACAGCCACTTGCTCACTCACCCCTGGTGATATGGGGGAGAGAATCAGAAGGGTAAAAGTGAGAAAACTCGTGGGTGGAGATAAAGACAGTTCAATAGGTAAAGCAGAAACTACACACAAAAGCAAAGCAGAAGAAGGGATTCATTCCCCACTTCCCACGGACAGGCAGGTGTTCATCCATCCCCAGGAAATCAGGGCTCTGTCACATATATATTTCAGAAGACAAATGCCGTCATGCTGAACATCCCACTCGTCTTCTTCCCCCAGCTGTATATGCTGAGCATGATGTAATGCAGTATCGAATATCCCTTTGGTCAGTTGGGGTCAGCTGTGCTGGCTGTGTCCCCTCCCAACTCCTTGTGCACCCCCCCTCTAGTCTCCGCACTGGTGGGGTGGGGTGAGGAGCAGAAAAGGCCTTTGCTCTGTGTAAGCACTGCTCAGCAGTGACAAGAGCATCCCTGTGTTACCAGCACTGCTTCCAGCTCAGATCCAAACCACAGGCCCATACTAGCTGCTATGAAGAAAATTAACTCTATTGCAGCCCAAACCAGCACAACTGCCTTTTTCTGTATAATTGAGATTTTACAGTCACAGATACATAGCAGCAGGAAAGTTGTGATTAATGTCATGACAACATCTTTAGACTGATCATGAAAAACCTTCTCATGTATTCCACTTTATTCTGGACAGCTATCTGTGGTGGCTGTATCAAATGTTAATTGTTTTTTTTTTCCATTATCCCCAACTGCTGTCAGATTCATTAAAGCTGAAGCACTTGCCCTGGTTGACAGTAAACCTCAGTTACTTGTGAAAGAATATGATAGAAATGTATTGATGTATATTGCATAAAAAGGTTAGTCATTAGATAACACAGTGTGAATGTGCTTGGCTTGGTCTTTGTTTTGCAGCCTGCATTTCCTTGGGAATGCAGACATGGAGACATGCTGGTGCAGCTTAGGTACCCAGGTTGCTGGTGGAAGGGAAGCTTCTGGCAGGCTGCTCAGAGCAGACGGTGCTCCCAGGACAGTTAGGAGGTAACACACACATGCCTAATGCTGCTAATTGGCCCTTGCCTGAAGATATCTGATCTCCAGCAGAAGAAAAAGTTAATCTTCATTGTAAATTGCAGGTTGACAGAATTTCAGCCTGAGGTCATTCTTCAGCTGATGGCTTGATGGTGATGTGCAGCTCAAGCTGTCTGCACTGATGGTGTGCTGGGTTATGAGGAGGGGGGAGAAAAGCATAGCTAGTTCATCTGTGGAAAACAAACTTTTCAAGCCCTTAAGGTTTTTCCCTTTGCACAAATTGAATGATGGCAGACGTGAAGTGAGGTGAGACCTTGAAACATGCAGTACAAATGCAAAAGGCCTGAAGAACTATCTGTGATAAAGAGAATATGATGCGTGTGACCACAGAACATAGCAAAGGCTTTATTAGAAGCAGCCAAAACCTCTTTCTTTTTGGTGTTTATTGGATTAGGATAATTGAGGTTGGTGTACAAGAAGGAGAACCAGCTCTGTTGAGGCACGCATATCGGAGTTGAGCTATGCAAATACAGAAATCTTTAAGCTGTGAGAGGGAAAGCCATCTCCCTGCCCATAGATACTTTTATAAGAACCACTCGTCTTAAGTAGAAGTTAACATTTAAAAAGATCTGTTTGGATGAGGCAAAAATTACACCTTCTGCAAATTGAAAGACTAAGCATAAGCGAGGAGGAAGCAATTTTTCCTTTTATGCGCCTTAATCCCACAAAATGGGCAGTTAAATATATTGAATAGTGAAATAAAGAAAATGGAAAAGGGAGAAGAAATCTCTTCTAATGACAAATCAGGAATCTTTAAAAAGTATTTCAGCCAAATCTGGCATTACAGAAACTTTAAATCACTAGTCACAAGGGCTAAAGTAGTCAACTGACTGTACTAAAGTACTGGCATAGTGAAGCAACCATTTGTTTTTGGGTGTCTGTATCTTAACTGGTTTGAATTCTTTATTTAATATTTATTAGACTTTCAGAGTATACAAATTGAGTTTTAGTATTACTGTATTGCATAGACTTACTAAATTTTAAATTCCATATGAGTAATTTTTAACTTGGAAATCAGAACAGAGTTAAACAGGAAAGTAACTCCATAGTTTAGGAATTTCTGCTTTAGTAATGAAAACTCTTCACATATTATTAGCAAACTAATTTGTATCAATCAGTATGAACTACACCATTGGAACAAACATTCACAGTTTTTGCATAGTAATTATGACTTATGAGGATGACTTTCTATAATGTATGAAAATATTAAAGAGTTCATTATGGTCTGCAAAAAGGTTTGTGGGATGCATTGCATCCTTCACGTAAGACACATTGTTTTCTGTCCCTCAGTAAGTACTTTATTTGTTCAAAATGATCCCATGACGTTAACTTCTGACTTGGCAAGAATGATATAGATCAACACTATGTACTAACATCTGGCTGCATAGTATACCTGCATTACTCATGCAGTAGCAGTAAGAGAAGAAAATGGCAAACAAGTATCTAATTTTTAGTCTCAAGGGCTCAGTATTCATCTGCAGTGCTGGTTTACCAGACTGACAAAGCAGAGACAGTTTAAAATGTGTTAACAGGGGAAAATGTAATTAGTTCCAAAATAATAGTTACTGTAACTCAAGCAATAGATATAAACTGAGGGAAATAGTGCTAGCCCTGTGTGTAAACGAATCATACTGTAATGCTGATGATTTACTGGGTATTATACAGTTGAAATAGAATGTTTGAGGAGTAATTAAAGAGGCAAATTCTTCACAAATATCAGTATTAAACTTAGTACAGTGAAATATGTCAATCGCAGAAATGCAGCTTCATTATTTATATAAACTATCCTGTCATCTGAGTCAAAAAATTTCTTCTAAAGGGGTAACACTTGATATCTGTTTTTGAAGAACATTTAATTTTTAACTAAGAGGTGTCTGAAGGGCAATTTAACCTCAAGTTCATAGATTAGTAGGTATGAATTAATTTCCTTATGTCACTAGGAAAATATAAGGTCTAAAGTTAAATATAAATTCATTATCTCCCCTTCCACGCTAACTGTAATAGTGCAGATGCTAAAACTGTCTTTCCTTGTCTTGGAATACTCAAGAAAAATTAATTTTCTTTTATCTCATGGATCACATTATCCATTTCTTTTTCTTGCACATTTTGCTTCTCTGTACACTTCCTTTCTTTTCCTTCATCTAAATACATGCATTCACATTTTCCTTATCCAACCAAGATACTACTGAAGCCGCTACAGAGTCCATCCAGTATATGGGTTCCTGGTAATAGAAGCCATTGGCATGAAGAGACAGATATACTGGCTTTTTATATGAACTATGAAATGTCTGCATACAGTACAAACTATCCTGATGTCTGTATCCTGATGAATGATGAACATATGTGGGGCATCAGATAGAAAAGCAGTAGCGTGTGAGTCCGGGGGTAATTTGATGATCTAGATCTGGGCTTCTGGGGTATCTCAATGTGGTGTCTCAAAATGGCAGGTAAGAGAGATGTACTTTCCCACGGAACTTCCACAGAGTCTGAACTTGCTTTCAGAATATTGCTTGTTTATTTATTTGTGGGTAGCATTACAGTTTCTGAAATAAATTGGCTCTGTAGTGAAGTGGAAAGAAGATTTTTCTGAACCCGTAGCTTTAATCAGAAGTGCCTAGCTACTGACATTTAGCCACTTCTTGATTTTTCTTTTGTTGCACAGTATGAAAAGTACAAGCATGATTCTGCCTACTCAGAACTGAAGAGGTTTGTCCAAGATTAGAAGTGCTAGATTTCCTGAAGTTCCTCATATTTTCATAGACCGTATTTCCAGGAGATGTCAGGGAAAAATCTGATGGGATTACAAGTTATA
Source organism: Heliornis fulica (assembly GCA_013399135.1). Lineage (NCBI taxonomy): Eukaryota > Metazoa > Chordata > Aves > Gruiformes > Heliornithidae > Heliornis > Heliornis fulica. The sequence continues at coordinate 66,734 of VXBZ01011481.1, read as the reverse complement.
AAAATTAGTTTGCATGTCTTTAATATTGTCCAAATTTACCTGTTATCAGCACATTTCCTCCAAATTTGTTATTATGATTTTTCTCTTTTAAACTCTTAGTATTTTTTTTTGTTTTATTTTCACTTTGATTTCTCTTTCTGCCACCAAATTCACACATGTATATATTATTGACCAGGAGTGCTGTACCTATTTATACAGGTATTGGGATAAAATGATATTTTGTTTCATGGAAACCTCAAAGGCATATCCACCTTTTCCTGGTTTTGAACATCTGAACATCTTTATCCAACTTATTTCTTCCCTGTGCCCTGCAAATGAGTATGAAGTGCATTAAAGATAATGGATTAATGCTATCATCCTATTATAATCAGATATCAATACATTCTTCTCGTCTAACACCTGCTTTCCAAAGCTTTCATTTCAGTGTCTTAATATTGTGCGCATATTTATAATACTAATAAAAATTATTTTATTGCAGATTAGTATAGGTTACAGGCTAACAAACAGTCATGGAAATACGTGAAAGAATCACAGTAGGCCCAGCTTCAGGGAAGCAATTATTTACTGTCACTTTCCTTTCAACTTTTGTCACGTGTGATTTTCACGGGGTTTCTTTTATTACCCTGTGCAGTTGCCATAATAACTGTGTCTGTTGTGGAAACCTCAGGCTGTATTTGTCTCAGGCATACCATGCAAGTAGGAAAATTGTACTGAAGCCTTGACATATAGTGTGGCATGGCGTGGTTTATTTATCGGGATTTGGCCAGCTGAGGGTGGTTCAGCCCATTACTCTGTTAGTGTAAAACATACTTCCTTGTCATTTCTGATGGATCATTAATTACCTCTGCCAGGTAGTTGCAAAGGGTTTTGTAGTTTGAGTTCTGCAACAGGTTTTGTAGAATGTAGGATGATTTTTGAATAGTGGTGTGTGGAACAAAACTAAAAGCTGGGTTTGGTTTGGTTTTATTTCTTTTGACATAATTTCCAGTCTTTGTCACTGTGCTTTAGTTGTCTTGTTGCTCGTTTCGTACAGTATTGCGTATAATATGTGACATGCTTAAACTGGTTTTGCTATATGTAAATCAGTGTCTTGGATATGAAATACTCTGATCCTGTTCTTCATTTGCATTGTGAAGGTGAAGTTTCATAAACTCCCTTACAAAGAAAATTTTAGTTTTAAAATTGGAAATTGAAGTAGAATAATTCAGAGTCCTCTGAGCTGTAAGGTTTCAAAGGATAAACTTTTAAAGCTGTGAAAGCGTCATCTGTTTCTTTTTCTAGATTGTCAGCTGATTGTTCTGAGTCAGTTCCATTCAGCTGAAACTTTAACATTTTTAGAAAAATATTTGTCACTGGGAATTGGAATATCTGTGGAAAATACACTCCATTCCTGCTTGTTGAACTCCGAAATCATAGATAATTTAAAAATAAGATTTTTTTTGCTTCTTCGTAAAAAAGAAACCATAGGGAATTTAAACTTTTAAGTGCAAAAATAATAATTTTGAAATTCTATTTATTTTTTATAAGACAAAGTCATGAAGAAAGGATGAATGACAGGAAATGGTATTGTCAAGAGCAAATTAAAACACAGATGATAATATAAAACATATAAATATTGCCCATACATTTAGAATAGACAAAGGAAGGATTCATCTATGTACTTCATTGCAATTTGGTTACGACTTGGTTGAGTACATTTAGCAGATAGTTATACCCTGATGTGCAGTTCCTTGTTTCTCTTCTGGAAATATTTTCAAGCCAGAATTTTAGGACTTTTGACAATTACCCAGAAATCGCATATATATCTCTTTTGGATGTACCATGGTCTCCTGCAGCTCACTACCTCAGACTCATTGCTTCTTTGTCATATAAAACAGCTGCTCATATGCCTCTCCAGAGGATCTCAGGCAGAAATATGCCAGGCCTAGGCAGAATTAAGCTGAAGCTTGGATATCCAACACATAAACAATCAAAGGCTTCTTTGAGCCTACTATGTTTGGAATCAGATGATGGGGGGAGGTATACAGATGCAGATTTGTTCACTGTGACTATACACTGAAGTTTGTTAGTTTCTGTATAAGAAGCTTGTTCTTGCATATGCAGAAGCAGGTTACTATTGCCTTATATCCTAAATATTGTATCATGTTACTTTGTATAGTGTAAGTTCTCTACAGTTTCTGAAAACGAACCCTTTTTTTTTGGTCATTGCATGAGTTGATTACTCAGAAACTGAGATTCTTAAAATGAACAGTGAATTTTAAAAATCGTCCTTTCTGAGTCCTTATTTAAAGCTTAACTGTTGAGAGAAATTCTTTTTTCTAGAGCAATTTCTTTTTATTTGCATGTGTAAGTTAGACAGATATGCTTCAAACAGAACATGAGGCTGTAGAATTAATTCCTAGAGTTTTAGAATCATATTGATTTGGGCTTTTACCTATTTCAATCAATCTCTTTTTCTTGAACTACTTTGGCAACCACATTAACATTTCATACAAGGTTTGTCTGAGACATGTTGGGGGAAAAACAAACACAAAGGCCTAATTTCATATAGGTTTAATTGTTGGAAACTGCTATTAAAGGGATCTGTGATAAGCTTTACATATTTTTTTTTTCCAATAATAAAGTCTGGTTGGGGTTTTTTCCTCTTTTTTTCCCTCTAAAATTGAGGGAAACAAAAAGGTTTATGGTAGATATTCCTATCTTGGTTTTAAACTCCTCTGTCCTTCCTCTCAAATTTTATTCAGGACATGATTGTTCTAAGATATAAACCAATTTTGGTGCAGAGTTTCCTTCACTGTAGCTGATATTTGCTGTGCTCACGCTACTCTGTTGGCCAGCAGCATTTTGAAAAAGGGGATCAAGCTCATCCATCTATATTTCTTGCAGGAAACAGTGAATCTCAACTGTCTTGATAAATTCTATTAAATAAAACATTAGTTTCACTCAGTTCTACGTTGTTTCTTAAACCTGTTGAATGATTTCACAGTTGAAAGATGTTTGGTGTGTCAGTTCTTCTCCAGAAATGCCATGGCATTCTGTGCTGGTCAGCTGAGGCGAGAATGAGTATCGGAAAAAGTGCCGCAGGGTGATAGCAAGCCACAAATAGTTTGTTAAAATACCTGTGTTACACTGTACAGAAGGAAGATAGGTTAATTATTTTTGTGAAAGCACGTATATTTTCTCTGTCTAGAAAAGAACACAAAGGAAGAGGCAACTGAAAGGCCACAGGGAGAAGGAAATCCAGGGGAGAGCCGAGTACTGCCTTTTTAAGAGATGCATATGGTTATGCACATTACTGAGCCTGCACACATTTTATTGTGTAATCCTTTCCACCTCCTTGCATGACTTAACTCAGAATATAGTACAGGCAAGGTCAATGAGGGTGAACCAAAACCTCAAGTCATGAGGGTAGAAGGTGACCTTGTTCTGCTGTAATGGCAAATATTTTGTCTGAAAATCCAGTGGAGTCTTTCTGTCGTACCCTTATGTGTGAGGACAGATATTAAAACATTGGAGAAATAAAGGAGATTTTAAATAAGATCAGTGTCGTGATACAAGAAGCAAGAGGTATGGCAAATACAATTGAGGCTTCAAAAATATTATGCATGCCATGCTAATCCCCCAGAATGCTTTCCTGTTCTATTTATGTCAACATTTTCTTTTTTTTATGAGTAAATTCTACTTTAGCACAGAAAATATGCTAATCTTCTCTTTTTGTGTCTTTTAACAAGCACTATTTAATGCTGCAAAATGCAAACACAGTAGCTTAGGTAGTGCTGAACATGTAGACTTTGCATACGTGATTTCAGGGAAGTGATGTATAACACCAAAACCAACAGTGATTTTAATTTTTCCAGTAAATCTTTTCATTTCAGGATGAGTATTGGGTGTTTTATAGATTTCTTCTCCATTTGCAACAAGTTAAAGGAAGAGGTTATTGCTACGTCGTGATTTGAAAATTTCAAAATCAAGTGGTCATATTATTTCATTTGGAGAACTTGTACATTGGATTTTCACTAGTCCCACTAGAGGTGGAAGCCATTGAATACAGAATAAGCAAAAAGAGATATTTCTTCACCTAGAAGAGAGAAATAACGTGGGATGAACTGTATAGAGACCGTTGCTATCATATAATCAACAAATTAACGCTGCTACTAGGCTTCATTCACTCTCAGTTGAAAATGTGATTGGCATTGCAATTTCCAACTTTACACTGAAGACAAAAGGGATTTTTTTGCAATGTCTGAAACACTGGTTTTAATCTTTTATGGTTTCTCATATCACTAAAAAATTCTCCTCATCTGAAATGTTGGCTTTAATGCTTTTTGTCTCCTTTTCAGCTAAAAAAGGACTTGTTATTGTTTGCCTTGCAAGATACATGCATCTATAAATCTTGAATTAGTGTGCTAGACCAAATAAATTGTGTTTAAAAAACTGGGCTTTTTTTGTGGTTTAAGGTTTGAATTTTGGGGGGGGGGTGTTTATTTGTTTGGTTGGGTTTTTTTTTTTTGAAAGTGAAGTGAGAAAGAGTGTTTCTGAAATAGCCTGTTGCCCACTGAGTTCAGGGTACTTGCTTAATGCTTACCTTTGATGACTTTCCATTAATATTGAATTTTTTTTTTTTAAGTTTGCAATTCTCCACTGCCACTCTCATTTCAGGGAGTTTTGTGCAGATCCTATTTTTTTTGTGTGTCCCTTGATTTCTCCAGAGAAACTTCACGTTGTCTCAGCACGGTAGTCTTCCTGTTGTATTTTAACCTTTGTATACCACTCTGGGGTCAGCACCACACTGATAAATGCTTTTAAAATGCAGATAGATGAAATAGATTTTGACATTGGATTGAACAAAAAGGAGTTTTAAAGGGCAAAATATAATACAGCACTAAAGACCTAGCCGTTGAGAAGCATGTATATTCCCTCACACTGAAAACTGCGAGAGGAAGGAAGGAGCCAGTAAATAACATATTCTACAGAAAGTTCCACTAATCACTGAATTCTCTTAATGGACAAAATAAAGAAAATGAAACTGATCATATATAGGCACTTAGATGGAGAACATTTCATGGCTGGAGAAAATGTACTTGATTGCTATTTGCATCACAGGCATGTACTTGGCCAGTTCTCATCATACTTCAATTCACCATAATAAAGTTTGGCACAGAAAGGACTATATGCTTCATGTGTAAACTTGATTTATAAGCTTCATACATATGTGATAATAAATATAACCTTTATATATATACTTCAGTAATCAGAACCTCAAAGTGCTTCTGTATGATACTGAAAGCCCTTAAATTTCTATTTCTAGTTGAGAGTGATAACTTTCTGTTTTTTAGGATAGTCAGAAAAGCCCCAGGCTTGATTGTGTTGGATGTCTTACTCCTATTTTGATCTATTAAGTAAACAACATGAGGTCATTTGATAGATCTGGCCTGTGCTGTTCTGCATTTTTAGAGGTTACCTGGTCAGTAGGGCACCACACTGTTGAATATATTAGATCAGACTGGTATTTCCTTTTCAGGGTCTTGCTCAATGATAAGAACATTACCTAACATTCAAAGTTTGTTTTTTTTTTTTTAATCCAATAAAATTGTAGCCAATATATTTTTCATTTTAGGAGAGTACTTCAGTTGTGAGATTATTCATGAGGACATTGTCAGTAGATATTGATAAAATTGTTCTATTTTGGAGTCGATAATTTCATATTCCTTTGCCACTGAAAGGCAAGTACTAATAAAATTTAACAAGAATGAGAGGAATTGCTGGTTTGGAAGTGGATATATAGACTTTAGGTTTTCCTGAAACCACTGACTTTTCCCTACAGGCATGTTAGCTGGCATATTAGATACCTGTAATCAACAACCAGTTTGGAAAGCTCTTGACCCTAGAAGTTTTGTTTGGAATAAAAATGGATGTATATATGCTCTTAAGCAGTTAATTGAACTGAGACATGAAAGGCTTGCCTAAAATTACAACAAGAGTTTGATGCAGAATGAGAGAATGCATTCACATCACCTGAAACTTAAGTTATTGCCTTGACTGGAAGACTACCATGTCAAGCATAGGTTTAAAAAAGGCAGGTATATATTTAATGTTTTCAGTACACTCATATAATAAACATAGATCATGAATAAATCATCAAGAACAAATACAGTGGAATCTACTTCAACCAAGAAATTGCAAATAAAAAAGAGGAATTAAATGTATCAATCAACTTGACACATACCAATCAACTCATGCTGGAGTGGAAGCATGTTCCAGGGTGAAAGAGCTAATAATGTACATGTTGAAAGGCTTAATACATCTCTCTGCTTCATATACATCTCTCTGCTTCATGTTTCCTGTCCTAGGCCTATTTGTAAAATAACTATAATACTTCAGAAAGGCTGTGTGTTTCCCACATTCAGGTATTCAACAGTGATATCCAGAAGAGATAAATATCTACTCCCAGTGATTATATTTTAATTTTTCTGTATGTTACATTCTTCTGTGAAGTCTGATATCCTGAATGAACATAATAATAATATAATTTTGGATAGTGGTTTGTTGATAAAATGTATCTGTCTTTGTAATTGATAATGATAATAACTCCATCCTGAATTGTGTAGTGGCCATTTTGTTTCAGAGCCATCTTTGCTCTACACTTGAAATAAAGCACTTTATTGGAAATTAACAATGCATTGAGTATTGTTACTGTACAGTAGACAGTAGACAGTAGACACAGTAACCATAATAACAATGGAGACAGTAACCGTATCAGCAATGGTGTAGTTATTGTATTAACAACAGTAGAGTACAATTACAATATTTTACATCAGAGCAGATATGTATGAGATAGTAGAGCAAATAAACCCCCCACTACATTAACAGACAAAAAAAAAAATAAATCTTAAAATAAGGCAAAGCTATGCATATTGAAGATATATAGTATAGTATATGTGAAATATATAACCTAGAGGGTTTTTTTCCTTATGCAGTTATGGAGGAGACACAAGTACAACTTTACTGTCTAGCTTATGTCAACATCATCACTTTTTCTAAGTTATTTTCACAATTTTGAATCACTTTTGACATTATATAACCAGTATTTACAAAGGATATTGTATTGTTTCACTTTCTTAAGTTTTTAGAGAAAGAAAACAAAAAGTTTACAAAGATTTTCTTTAAAGTCATGTTAACTTCTAAATAATTGTGCTTTTCTCATTACTATCAACAGCTACATTATTACAGAGTAGTTCTATAAATGTATATGTCCAATGAACCTTGGAGGTGTTCCTCATGTAGAAGTTAAAATACAGTGAATTTCAGTGAGCGATATGAAAGCAGACAAAATACAGTGAATTTCACTGAGCAGTATGAAAGCTTGGAAAAGGTTGAACGTGGATGATTCAAGGCTCAAGTAATGTTCAGAGTAGCCTTTTAAACCACTTGCTTATGAGCAACCTGTAGCAATGAAATATGCAGATAGATATAGTGTATTCTTCAAGAGGGTCTTTTCTTGATCTTGATCAGGATAAATAGGAGCATTTATAAGAGCATTATATTAGGTAACCCAGCCAGTGGTCTGAAATACATAAGCTATGCATTAGGTAATGAGTCAGTCTTATCCTTGAGTAGGTCTAGCAAAGTACTGCTTTACTATCCATTTCATGTGTATTTTTATCCTACATGCCTCAAGGAGTTGAGTGCTTTATTTTATATTTTTTTTGATACAGAGCTTTCCATCTCAGAATTAATTGTTAAATGCAAGTTGTTTGAGCTATTTAGATCTGATTTGAGGTTTTTGTTTTGGTTTAGTTTTTACTTCCATTAGCACTTGTGTTTAAATTTGCAGGAGATGTATACATACAAATCCACTTGTTAGAAACCACCACCTGCATGTTCAAATGTGGGTATACAATGTATCAAAAGTACGTAAAAGTTTGCTATCATTCAAAGTCAGACTTTTGAATTCTATTCTATTGCTTTTCTACTGTTTTAATGAATTGACAGATTGTAATGTACAGTCTCCAGTCTGTCTCTTCCAGAAATATGTCTGAAGGCATGTACCTTAGAAAATATTTTATTCCTTTACACACAAATTTTGTACATCATATTTGCGTTACTGTTTTTCATAGAACTGTAGCATCACAGAATGGTTTGTGATGGAAAGGACCTCAGTAATCATCTAATTTGGAAAAATCCATAAACTATGAAAAATTAATCTATGAAATATGAAAAATGAACTATGAATCTATAAAAAAATTCTGATAACAGTCCTGTTTAGGGTTGGTGCTAGAAAATATTAAATAGAAATATAAAAATATTTTCTTTAATTAATGGAAAATTAAACAAAATTTTGTGGTAATTGAAAAAATATTGACAGTTTTTATAGGTATGTAATAATTATTTTGTAGTGTATATGTTCCGCAAATGTGTGCATGACTCTATAGAATGCATGCTAACCCTAGAAAGCAGGTTTAGGTCTGACACATGACAAACAGAAGTCAGAGCCAATTGAAGAAACCATAAATAGCCAGGGTACTTTTCTTCAAAGTCCCGTTTTGCTTTGCAACCAAGAAGAGTCATAGCTTTACTCACAACACTGTTGTATGAAAACAACACTTTTTGCTTCATCCTTTTGCACTCTGATACTTACTTAGGAAATCTGGACATGTACTTTCTTGTTACTGTCCTTTGTCACTTCCTAAAAATTCAAGGTTTATCAGTGCTACATCTTTTAACAGTCAGCTTTATTCTGTAGGGGGCAATCATGCATTTTCTTACAAAGGACAAATGAATAATTCTATGAATTCAAATTTCATTTTGTAGATGCTATCATCTACATGCATGGAACCATTTTCTGAGATACACAGGCACATAGAAGTCAATTTAGATATGTTTTTCCGTCATATGCTTATCATGTAAACAGTGCAGTAAGTCTATGTGGCATTTTCCAGGCATCATTTATGAATCAATAAATTATACTAGAGAGAAGAGAAAGAAACAGTTCATTCTCTTTCTACACTTGAAATATAAACTTTTACTTTCATTTTATGAATTTTATCCATCCCTTGTCTCTTAGAATAAAGATTTTGTTGACTGAAGAGCTGAATCTCACCCTAAATAATTACAGAGGGGGAAAAAACTCCAAAACAAAACCCAAACTACAATGAAATTAGTTGTTTAATATACAAATTGCAAGATATCATGAAAATGGAATAATAATACTAAGGTTGATCAGAACACAGATTTTGTGCTTGAATGAAACAGATTAAAACAAGCACAACCTCCCCTCAGGAGCACCTGACAGCACAGTTGGTAATACTTTGAGACATAACCAAAATATTGAAAAGTGTGTTTGGAGAGAAATCTGTTAAAGAAAAAAAAAAAAAAAAGCATACTTAAATCCAGTCATCCCAGAAGGTGGTGGTTGTTTCATTTTCAGCTACTGACTGAGAAATGATCCAGTTAAATGACAATTAGAAATATTGATTTCTATTTCAAATCCACCTAAGCCCCTTTGAAGTCAGTTGGGCTGTATGTGAAAATAAGTATTTATAGAAGATCTGTGCAATTCCTATGCATAGGAAGGATAATAGTTAAATAGTTAATAGCTAAAGACTTTAGTAGACATGAGTAAAAGAGGTTTTTAAAGGTCTTAGAAAAACATACAAGCTCCAGAGTTTGGCGTTTTATACACAAATGAAAGCATTCCTGTCTTGAAGACTGAAACAGTAATGTTACAGAAATGTAAAAGCTAATGTTTGCGAGTCTTTTGAGTTTGGTGTGGTTTTGGCAAAAATTTGTTATGAAGAGGAATGCACTTCAGTACATTTTACAGTTAGAATCCTTCATATATCAACATAAACAAATCTTGTGGATTTATGTGGCTGCTTTTGAGTAATGAAGAAAGCTACCCCATATTCTCTATCAAACATGAGTAATGTACCAACTGAATTATACAATATATATGATATATAATATATAATTTACCAGAACTATTGCAATAGCAGGCTCATATCATAATTACCAGTCTGTGGCACTTCAGGACTCCAGTATTCAAGTCTGCTTTTTGGGTCTGAAACCCAGTTTCCTATCTGGATCGTCCATGTGTACTAAGGAGTTCCTCTTGTCTTAATGTTTGGAAGGAGCACTTGAGGAACAGACTAAGATAGTTGGCAAGTTCTACTCAAAATGCTTGTGTTCTTACTGTAAGCTGGGGAAGTTAATGTTATGTAAGATAAATGTGTAGTGCTGGGCTTAAATGGAAAACAGGAGATTCAAAACTGGAAAATATTTAAAATTATGAAAAAACCTTGAATTTCTGGATTCTTCATAAATCCTGATGTCAGCATGAGAGGAGGGCTTTCAGAGTTATGTGGTACTTCTCTTCAGGGGTTAATCATCTCTTCATCTCGTTGTGTGTATTGACACGTGCTAAACAGCTTTTTAGTGCCACTGTGCCAGAGTGAAACCACAGTCTTCATACATACGTTCTGGACATTGTATGAGGATTTAGTAAGCAGCAGAGTAAAAAGGTTGCAAATGATAGATAAATAAAGTATGATTTACATAAAATTCTTAATGAAGTCTAAAGATCGTTGTCAAAGATTGTATTAGTTGTAGCACTGTGAAACTCCTCGGTACAGCAGCGAGATTTACTTTTTTTTTTTTGTTTGTTTGTTTTTGTTGTGTACTGTGTCAGGAAGAAGTGTCCTTCATAATATACAAGAGAGGTTTTTTGATCTCCCCATATTCAGTTTCTCACAATGGTTGGAGCAGTGTACCATCAGAATTTTATTAAACCATCCTGATCTTTAAAGTTGTTTTGTATATATATCAGCAGGTCATCTCATTAACATTTGGACAAAGTACATAGTAAGTTTGTCATTAAACATCCTCTTCCTTCCCATGGAAATCAAATACAATCATAACTTCTTCCTTCCCTTTATTTGTTTATGCTAAAACATTGACATTGCCTAAATTATATTAGTTTTGGTACATACTTCAAATGAATTTTTTATCATCATGTACCAGACTGGACAAATAATCATCATACATGTACTTATGTTATGTAGCACAATGATGTGATACCTGGGTAGAGCTAAACTGCCTTGATGGGATACTGCATTAACATAGCTATTCTTCTCCTAATAGCCATGTTTATCTGTCAAGAGACAGCGTCAGTATACGTGTAGTACTACACTGTCTCATGTAAATACATGCCTCCTCAGTGGGTTAGCTGTCTGCTAAAAGTTACTGGCTTTCAAATAAGAAAAGATCTTTTATGATCTTTTAGAAGCAAAAATATCAGTACAAGAAAAGCTGAATGTTGACTGCTCTGGACATAGCTGTCTGCTTTCATGCCTGGTGGTTGGAGATGTTGCTTTCCTCATGGTGCTGTTAAAATCTGATTTCTGCACTTAAATGGCAAGTACATCTTCAAGGATGGCCCCTACGTGTCCCCAGACATGAGTACTGTGTTACCATATCTGCATGATTATCTAGCTGCCTCGAGCTGGCGACGGTTGGAGTAGGGGCATAACTTGCTGTCATGTTTGGCTTTTTCAGAGTCATTGGTATCGCTGGTCATGACATTAATAAAATGAATACTAATGTCTCTGGATTGAGGAAATTCTCAGGCAGACTGTGAGAAAAATATTGATATTTTTNTATTTATTTTATATTTATTTACTTATTCCTATTTTATGTCATTCAAATAGATGTCTTACTATCTCTACTCTCACACAGCTTTTAAAAAGCTACATTGACCGAATAGCTTCTTATGGCTTAAGTCCGGATGAGTTTTCAGTCTGGATGCCTACAATTGCAGACGTTATTCTGGCTTTTCCAACATACAGTGGCTCCCAAGTAATATCTTTTAAAAGCTATTATCCTTACTGTAAGTTTTGATAGTTATGCCCATTTCTGTTTTGCCTCGTTTAGGTGATTTTCTATATAGTATGTAAGTTAAATGTCACTTTGCTAACAGGTAATGCATTAGATTTCTAAAATCACACTTATAAAAGCTTCTATGTCATCAGAAGTGTTCTTAACTTTTTCCATTTTATTAATCATATAGAAAATATTTCTTAAACCAGGGAAAGATTCCAAACTGGCAGGAAGAAATGAAATGTGATCCCGTTACAAGCTTTTGCAGTCTGGAGTTATTTTCCAGCCTTGGCTTGTTATGTGTTTCCAGTCATATGCTTTAGGAACAGAATCCAGATCAGTTTACTTCCTCTTACATAATCTAAGTAGTTGTCACCGAGACTTAAGCATAGTAACTATTTCCACCCATGGGAGTCATGTGCTGCACAAGAATAGAAGAAAAATATTTTCAGAATATTTTGATATTTCAAAATATCAAGAAGAAAAATATTTCAGAATATGTGTGGTGCTGCTTCCAGGCCAGGATTTAGGCGAGTGATAGGACCTACACAGGAAATACTCTGGGCTGTAGTATGGAAGTAGAATAGACAGCCAGGGGTTGTATTCTAGTCTCAGGAACACATAATAACTTTGATAAAGTTTACAGAAATTAATGTCAGCAGAATTCAAATTGAAATCAATTGCAACTTCCTAATGTCAAGTATTAAGCGGATGGATGTGAACATTATCCTCAGCAGTAAACGAATTAAATATTGCCACTTCCAAATTATATGTTTATGTAAAAAGATATGAATTTTTATTTTGAAAGACTTAACTAATAGTGCAGCCTAAGAATAGACTAGCTTTTTGCATCATTGATTTTTTTCCCCGCAGTTTAGTATAGAGAGAATGATAGTAAAATGAATATCTGTTATTATTGATAATGGAAAATCTGCTGCTTTGGAAAGATTATGCTATTTATTTTTCAAGCAATGTGCAGCAGCTGTGCAGACAACTCCATTAACACTGACTTGAAACCTTAGTTCTTCCATTTATATGAAATATAAATATTACAAAGAAGTGAAAATATAACTCCCCATCTTCCAAACATCAGAACTCTTAAAATTATGTATCAAACTTGAAGCCTCAGATTTATATGACTTCCTTTATTCAGGGTGGTGTTCTTTTTTATGACATTGCTCCAATATGAATTTTAAGAAGATGAGCATGCTAAAGTGCTGAAAAGGTTTATATTAACAAAAATGGTTCAAAATCGGTCTATACAAAGTTAAAATAATAACCTTGTACAACAGCTTGTAAAGTGGCAAATACCATAGTTCAGTGTGATGGAGTAGTACTAGAATTCAAAGGATGGTACAAGTGGGTAGAAATGAATAAATAATTGGATCAATATTCTTGCACTGTGAGGAGCCAACACTTTGAGATTTAAAGGATGGATTTAGCTGAGCTTATTGAAACTAGTTCCTTAACAGCACAACAAAGTTTTGGGTTGGCTGTTTTTTGAAAAGTTGATTAGTTTGATAGTTTAGTTTTTTTCCAGGTATGCAGAATTTTTCATCAACTTCAATCAACTTACTGTTAAAACTGATTAATTCTTCAGATTGGATCACTGGCATTTTCAATTTAGCCATCAACATTTCATTTCAGTGCACGTCAATTTGGGTGGAGTGCCAACCTCTTTAGGCTAGATATTCTATTGACTGCTTTTTTGAAGTAATTAAAACAGAATTGCAATCACTTTGGTTGGAATTCATTTCACTTAACTGTAGTCATCGAGGCATTTAGTCATCCTGAGTAAGCCAGTCATTCAGGTTTCTCTTAAAGTCAATGAAAAAAGGTAATAACAGAAGACATGATGAATGGAAGTCCAACCCATGACTGATTATGAATACAGATTATGGTTATGTAGCAGTATGTGGCAGCACAACACATGAGGTTAGAAAAGGAAAAAAACTCACAAAGCCTAAGAAAAAATCGTCCCCCCCCAAATGAATTATAAATGCTGCATTAATATTAATTTTGACAAAGTAGCCTAGTCATCTCACTACTAAATTAACAGTGCTCAAAATGTGATTTCAATGGTGTAACAGTTCCAACATAGGTTCAATATTTTTTTTCCAGTTTGGTAAAAACCTAGTTTTTTTGGCAGACTTAGTAATAGCTTTTGACCTCAGCCTCTGTTTAAACCACCATGAAATATGGCCTTAATGCAAATGGGATTTTAATTACACTCTCACAGCATAATTGGTACATTTTTGCTCTTTATAGGGCAATATCTTACAGGCCTCACTTCTGTCTTAGTGATCCTAATTCGAATACTCGATAGGAAGAAGGAATTACATGATGTGTCTTTACTCCAGTGTTCTTGGTAAAAGAAGAATTAGACATTTTGTTATTCCCACAGCCATCAGGAATTCACATCTGTAATCATCCTTGTTTAAGTCAGCAAACAGTTTTTGCTTTTCCTTCCAACTTTTTGCTCAGCTGATGCCATTACTAAGAATCAGGCCATTACAATGCCAGACCCTAAGAAGAAAGAAGGTGTTGGGGTTGTTCAATTATTTTTATCTTAAAACATGTTCCCTTCTCTCCATTCTGCTTCTCTCCATGGGCCCTGCCTCTGCCAACCTCCTAGGCATTTGGAAGAATGATATTAATATGCCTGCTTGGGATATGAGAGGGGCTATTACTTTCCCACACTTTCTTCAAGCACATATTTGTCTTGTTACCGCTTCAGTGGAAAGACAAGTATACTATAATATTGATTCTTAACTGTAAATTATGGATGGGTTGAATGTTTCATAGATGTGAACATTTAGAACTACTTCCTTCATCTTCTTTATAAGAAAAAGAAGTTTGTTGTTTTAATTTTTTTTCTCAAATATATATATTTATATTTAAAATAGTAATATTGTGCTATTAAAGACTGAAGTGAATAGACTTTAAAATTAGGTATTGCTGGTGATTTTTGGGGGGTTTTGTTAAATATTTGCCTAGACTTTTAGTAAAAATAGTAAATCTTGACATAAGCCCCATAAGTACAATTTCATATAATCTATATATATAAAATGTATTGTATTGGTACATTAAATTAGGTCACATTCACAGACCTGTACCTTTCATTCAGACCTCTTGGAGAAACTTTACAAAACCCATCAGCTTTCTGAAATGCTGAATAGTTGGGGCAATTTCATCAGTTTTGGTCTCACGCAAGGCATATTTGTCCTACAGGCTAGTGGAAAAAAAGGCAGCCAAGTTAGATTCTCAGCATATCTTTCATCTACCTGGATTTCATTTATTGCATACCCCTCAGTCTCTGAATACATACATTCAGACAAAATTTAGACTGTTTTGCTCTTGAAAGGATCAAGATTATCCAGATCACATTTGTCCAGTTCTTTAAGGCTGTGTCCCAGAGCTCATTAGGAGCTACTTTGACTCCAGAACTGATTAGTTAGTGCTAAAAGCTGAGAACAAGCTCTCCTGATCCATTCAGTCAGAGCATGTCCACATCCTTCCACCCTTTCTTGATGACAAATTCCTAAGTCAGAGCAAAACCATCTCAGAAAACTAACAGGATAATTTTTCTTCAAATACTGAATATTGCTCACAAGATAATGGCAGTAGCTTGTAGAAGTTGGTGAGGGCAATACCATCTGAGGAGATGATACCTGCTATCTTGCCAACCTGCTTGGAACTTTTTAAACAGCTGTTAATACAAGTAAGAAAATTGAAAATTTTTCAGCTTTTAAGCAAGGATCTTTTACAAGAGTATAATTCCTATAAAACTCATTGTTCGGAACCACAAGGTAATTTATTTTGAATACAGCAATGTAATTAACATTCATTAGGGGTAAGTTAGAGCAGCAGACTGTTCAATCCTACAAAGCAAACAATGTACCCCACCTGTGTTCCTAACTCCAGTATTAGCAGTACAATTAATCCGCATTTGCTACTTAATGAGCTTCTAAAACACACTTGTACTTAAAGATCTCAGGCATAACTCACAGCGTACTTGGACATTAATCCACATGCCAGTTCTGCTATTGATTGGGGCAAGACTTAGGTTGTTTAGTATTTCTCTGATGTTATATTTGTTTCCCGTGTCTGAAAGTGGATGATACTTCTCAGTCACCCCACAGGGAAGTTATAAGACTGAATTTGCTCATTTGCAAAAATTTTGCAGCCCTTGGCTTACTGTGTGAAACTGGAATGCAGTGCCACATATTCCTACTCTCCTACAGCAACTGGGGACAGATTTTTCACATGCCAGCTCTTTAACTCTGGGACAAATGGCTGCTGAGTCAAGTGGTGATGGGGCACATTGAGGACAAGGTGGAAAAAATGCAAGCAGAAAAGCAAACAGTTACTTTAATGTTGCAGAAATATGAAATGAAAAATCCTAATAAAATTGGACCCTCTGTAAACAAGAGAACAACATACATGACAAGCTGTTGTATTGATGGGTGATTCTGGAAGCTGGCAACTGCAAGAATATAAATGAAGCATTGGTACAAGAGCAAGTCTGAACAGGTTGATCATGACTGACTGAAGTCTGTGGGGCATGATATAAAGATAGGTTGTTTGTTTGTAGCACTTGCTCTTAGTTTGACCTTGTTGCTTGCTCCTTTCTCTTTTCCCCCCCCTCCCCTATTTTTCCCTTCTTTCCCCTACCTTCTTCCCTCCCTTTCATTCACTAGTTTTCGTTTGCCTAATTAAGTTCAAATGGTCTGAGACCTGTATAATAAAAATGAGTTTTAAAAGAGTTCTCATGCTTTGTTTCTCTCATTTGTTAGTAGTTAGTATTTGCACGTGCAGCTCTTACTACAGCAAGTTGTGTTCTTGTTTGCTGCTTACATAAATGGGATTTATACTAGGGAAGTAGAGGGAGCTTAGGAGAAAATCCTGGTGTGCAGTCTGACTCAGAGTATCGGAAGGCTGAGCAGCCTCTCCATATCTGACAGAACGGAGACTGATGGTTTCCCTTGGGATGCACCTCATTCACTACCTCCCTGCCGCTTCCCTGGGCGGAAGGCAGGCAGCATTCCTCACCCCTTGCTTGCCTATGAAAGCATAGATAGGAGCAGAGGTTGCTCACTTGCTTTAAGCAGATTACAGAATTCATATGAGTGACCAGAAACACCGGTGATGATTTTTATTTACTCAAGTGCAGTTCAAGAGCAGTGCTGCTTTTTACTTTTTCCGTTTTTTACTCTTTGTGTGTGTGTGTGTGTAGTGTCCTTCACATAAAAATCATCACACATGCCTGTTTTTATGCTTTCTACCATATTTCCTTTTATTCCTCACAGCCAATTACAAGTTCTGAGAGTTCTGAAAAAAACATTTTGGTTGTCACTGCTTCATTCCTCCCTCTTTTACCTCTTCCCTTGCCAACTTTTAGATCCACTCATCTGAAATACTGTTTTACTTTACAAATCTTGTGAGTTAGGCTTACATTAGAACTATGTATGCTAGTGTGGTAGGCTGCATTAGGAGGCAGTTTAGTTTGGGGGATATTAAGTGCAGAGAAAGCTGTTATAGGTCCTGAGCAGTATGGGGTGTTGGAGAGGATGCATATAATGTTTCTAACAGAATGAATACTTTTTTTTTCCTCTTGGTGCAAACATGTATTTATTATGTGGGTGGTTTCTTTTCCTTTTCACGTTTTATTAACTGCTATCACAATCATAAGGGCACATTAGGGAGGCTATTATTAACTGTCCTCCATGGGATGAGCAGGAGATTTGAGATGCAGTGCTCCAGGCTCTTTTTTGTGACAGTGTAATCTCTAGTGTACGTTGGCAGACGCTATGCTGCAGCAGGAGTACAAGCTGGCCATGCGGTGGGCTTTGCAGCAGTTTCCTCTATGTTGAGGCAAAGGAGCAGCCGATGCCCTTTGCACATTTCCTTAATGCCCACTTAGTTTACTATGAAACCTTTCAAGGCAGGAAAGCACTGAGTTATCAAGAGTTGGTTCTGCTGCCTGAAAAGCATGGTTATAATGGGATCTTGCCAAGGTCTGATGCCTTAGTGACATACGGGAACCTTCAGCAATCTTCTGCCTGATGTGGTGGCAGTCATTTTTCCAAGTAGTTGGCTTGTTTTTTTTTTTGAAAAGGAATGCTTCCTCAATAAATTGATAATCTTTTTACAATTATACAGAGAGCAATGCCTTGGTGTTGTGTGGCATTGCTAAAATCTATAATGTAGAAGTGTTATCATATGAATATAAAATATGAAAACAAATATGTTCATACCTTTGATGTGTAAGAAAACAATAGCTAACCTTTTTTTTTAGGAAATAACCAGAGGTTTTCTCAGATGAGCAGAACAGCAGCTTTCTGGGACAGATAACAAACTCTTGTTTACTGTCACTCAATTCACAGAAATAGAGTTCTGCTTTTCATGCTAATTTGAAGTTTGTGCTTTTGAAGGCAATTGATCGTCACTATGTGTGGTATAAGTCACAGTGGGCTTTCTGAGATACTCTTCCTTCTAATGGGTCCTGATTCAGCAAAACCAAGCTGTCCTTAACTCCTTGCCAAAGTTGAGTTTCAGAAACCAGTATTGTCTCTACTTGTCCTACTTCTAGTGGCAGGCTGAGATTTTCCCCACTGATATACGTCTGTGGACTAATATTAAGCTCAGGTGAGGATAAGCAGAATCTATGTGTCAGAGGTTCTTTCTGGATGTGCATATAAAAAACTCATATGCTCTGCGTACACTGCAATAGATATCTATTGCTGCCAGCAGTAAATCTGTTTGACATGACGCAGACAAACTACCTGGGCTTTTGCAACCTTGCATAGAAGCCAGCTATTTTAGTGATTGATTTAGCTTCCCCCCAGAGGTTTGTCAATATCAGGGTGGTGCCTACAGTCAGCTTCAGTAAAGTGGAGAATCAGAAGTACAGTGGGTTTCTATCAAAGGGTTAGTAGCCTAGTGATAGATAATTTTAAAAGCAGCACTTTGCTAGTTTAATGGCATATGTTGCACACAGTGCTACGTGGCATTTACCCTGAAAGTACTCCAGGCACTCTCCCGAGAGATTAATATAAGCTGACACAGTTTGTATTTTAATTTTTGTTAAGGTAATCATATCACTCCCACTGCTAATGCAGTTTGCGGTGAGAAATTGGGATATGCCGTAAGTAGCACAGAAGAAATCACATAGAGACTTGGTGGTAATCATAAGCATAACAACAGCCTACACACTGTTATCATCCACAGCTTTCGCTGCTAGTGTGGCAGGAGACCGATCAGGAGTAATAAGTTGCCTAAAAAAGTCCAAGAAAGAAGCAGTGAGGGAGGAGGAATTTTCAGTTCATGCTGTCAGTGTAGGCTGTATTACACAGAAGAAAATACAGTGGACTCTAGTTATGTGTTTAATAGTAAAGGGATTTGATAGTGGAAAAAAACGGAATTACAAAATGGATTCAGGCTACTACATGTTTTCTAAAAAGGTTAAGCAGAATGTAGAAAGTTTAAGTTTCTGTGCATCTGAATGACAATAATGGTGTGAAATTTATTTCAGGCTTTAGGATCTTAATGTGGGTTACCTATAATTTCTTGATCTGCCTGAATGTATTGGTTGCACCTCTCAGAACCTCTATAAGATATTATCACTGGTGGCATCTATAATGAAAAAAATATAAATTAGAGAATAGCTTTAGAAAGTTCCAGAGGTTATTCATGAAAGGCTTCCTGATGTCTTCTGGAATGTGGAAACAGACTAAAAATAGTACTGGCAAGCTTCACCTGTTCCTATAGGTAATATCAATATAATATGAAGATGAAAATTTTAAAAATAGGAGAACAATGTTGAATTTAAATATTTTTCATTTATGCTTACATAGCAAATTTAAAATCTCTGCTTAGAGTCCTCTTTTTAGACATACTCGTGAGATAAACAAGACATATCAACAGTAGTCAAGGAATTTAATAATGGCAGCATATTATAAAAAACTGTAATGGATTTATTCCTTGCTGTCATTGCTGATGATTTTGCTGTGGTACAGGTAAATCTTGCAAATGCAATTACATTTAGTGATAATTTTACTGTGACATTTTTCCCATTGTTTCCTATAAGCGAAATTTCCAGGGGTTTGGTTTGGTTTTCTTTTTTCCTGTTTCATTCCTGTGCTAAATCTACACTGTAAATAGTAGTTATGTAAATTAGCCCACACAAACTCATCACTTTCCAATAAGTGACTAATTGCAAATACAACTTCAGTGACTGAGTTGGGTGATTTGTAATGTTTACCACATACTGTATAGGATATTGCAAATATTCTTGCCACAGGGTTGTTTGTTTTTTTTTTTTTTTTCAGAACAGATTTTGTTTCTGTAAACAGGTACTCATGTTCCATGGTCCCATGAAAGCTGGAAATTTGTCTCTGCTCTGAGGATTCTTTATAATCCCTGCAGATGGTGATTGAAAACTGCAGTTTGATAAAGAAAAGGAAAACTGAAACCTTTTTTTTTTCCTTTCTCTTTTTCTTTTTTTTTTTTTTTTCAGCCTATTTGGAGAAGAGACAGAGACAAAAATGCCACCAGCAACAGCAGCACCACAGTACCCACCTCCAGATGGAGGTTGGGGATGGGTCGTGGTCTTTGGAGCTTTTATCTCCATTGGATTTTCCTATGCATTCCCCAAAGCCATCACGGTATTCTTCAAAGAAATACAAGAAATCTTCCACACAACATATAGTGAGATAGCTTGGATATCATCGATAATGTTGGCTGTCATGTATGCAGGAGGTAAGACTTTAGTGAAATTTGCAAATATAATAGTTTTTGTTTGGTTGGTTTTCCCTGTGTTGTTAAAGTTATTAATCCTGATTTCAGCATTGTTGCCTAAAGAATTTGCCAACTACTTTATCAGAAAGCACTGGTAGCCACTTCATCATTAAAGCACTGTTTACTTTTTGCTTTTAAAACATTTTATATTATTTGCCCTTTTATTTTCACCTCAGGGCCTATTTTGCAATTTTTCCCCAAATTCACTGTTTCTGGGAGTCACATTTTCCAATAAATCGGTGCCTGGGAGCTTCTGCTATGATCAGGGATACAATTGCTTAATTCCCACTCCCTCCGTGAGATCTCTTAGTAGATGGTCTTTAAGGTTCCTTCCGACCCAAATAATTCTATGATCCTTTGATCAGATTATGTATCTTAAACACAGAAAATTATTATGGCAATGAAGGTTCATTAGTCAGGCACAGGTATTCCTCTGTAGACAAGGGTTTTGCATTGTCTCCACATGTATCCTAAAGTAAAATCCCACTATTTAGGCCAAGGCCCATGTTTCATACATGCCATCTCTGTGACAGCTACGATGCAGACAATCTTATTGTTGGGACAGAAATGAACAGTGAACATAAATTCTCTGATATCTTTCGTCTTGTGAGGAAGCAAGTAAAGAACAAGACATATGAAAAAGGGTTTAAAGTATAAAGCTATGTTTAAGCACTTAGAGTCAAACCTGCTTTGGCAGGTTTTGCGTCTTATCAACCTCAAAGACTAACTGTTAAATTCTGCTTTATTTCTTCATTTTTTTTCAGAGTATTTTTTTCTAAGCACTAGTGGGAACTACCTGCTACTTAGGCAAAACACCTTTTCAGGCAGTCCAGAGATCCAATTAAGCGGTTATTTCAGGCATTAGATCTGGCATTGCCATTTTTTGGGATGTTATGAGGTAACCACTTGGAACATCTCAGAATGTTTGCAACAATGGAGCAATTAAATGCATTCATTTTTATATGTGTGTGTGTATGTATATGTACACATATGTAAATGTATATACCTAGGAAACACTGTGCCTGTAGCACACTGAGGTTCAATATCTTTAATCACCTAACTGCAATATTTCTCAGAAGTGCCATATGCATAATAGTAAAGTATGGATTATTAGGTCCAGTAAACAACCTATTGAAGGAAGCATCAAGTCTATTTTTTAGGATGGTAATTGTATGTCTTTGATTACAATCTACCTAACTTTTGGCACCTGAATGACTGTAGCTCTTTTAGCAGTCAGGGAAGAGAGGTAGGGGCCCACAGAGAGGAATTCAGGTTGAGCAACTCTCACTGAGTACTTTTTTTTTTTCCTCTCTGACTATAAAAATGAACAGTACAGCATTAGCTTAAGCACCTCAAGTAAATATTTTTTAGTTAATGGGATGGAAAAATGAATCCTGTTTTCAAATGCTGGCAGAGACAGCGACCTTGTAGAAATGTCTTGACAAGTGGTGTCAATATCAACAAAAGCTTGCTGTTCAGATATTTTGATTCCATTTTTATTCATATACTAGTAGAGAAACATAAATTATTCATATACTAGTAGAGAATCTAAGGGATTTTATAAGAGCAGCAACAATTACTAAGTGATTCACCAAAATTCACCAGGTGAAGAAGAAACTTGGACTAATGCAATCACAAGTGGAACAAAAGAGCAGCTATGTCCCATCACATTCAGGTCCCCTCTAATATCAGAGAATCACAGAATCACAGAATTTTAGGGGTTGGAAAGGACCTTGAGAGATCTTCGAGTCCAACCCCCCTGCCAAAGCAGGTTCCCTAGTGGAGGACGCACATACAGGCATCCAGACGGGTCTTGAATATCTCCAGAGAAGAAGGCTCCAATATAGTTGCCTCATAAGGAGGCATTGGCACTTGCTGATGTGTACACATGTAACTGTGGAGGCCCCTGAACAAGTGCTGGACCAGTCTGGAAGAAGGGAAAAGACCACAGGTATTGAAAATCTGGAGTTTTTGCTTTCCCTGTGCTGTGACTTTTGACCTGTAATGTTTTTCACCATGTTTTTTAATTGGAACAAAATTTTCGAAGGCCAGATTTGCTTTATATCACAGGTGCTGCTCTTTTGTTTTGAGTAGTGTCTAATTTATAAAGTTTCTGTCATCTCAAAGTTCACCCAAGTATTATTAACAGTATAGGTACAAAGCACAGGATATTTAGCTATGGTCATTTTTATCTGTGTAATGTACACAACTTTTCATGTAAAATACAAAGCATTTATTTGCTTTGCTACTTATTTATTTGCTATTTATTTTTTCATTTATTACTCTTCTGAGTACCAGCATATTAACTTCACTGGTACATTGACATTAAAAATTACAATGTAGTTTAAAACTCATTCTGCCAATACCTACCCTAGTCTATGAAAATTATCAGCACAGGAATAGTAAGCAAAACTATTTGGATATCTTGATACAGAAACATAGTTTTAAGATGTTGATAATGACAACCCTGGCTGATATAAACACTCTTTGAAGCCATAGCTTCTCTAGAACCACTTCCTAAAAAATAGGCCATTTAGACAATCACTGGCAGAATATGAAATAGCAATCAGGAAAAACATTTCTGAAGGAAATCACTCCATTGTTTTCACTGTCTGAAGGTAGCTTGATTCCTTAGCATTTGATGTGGTCTAACATAAAATACACGTTCCAACCATGAGTACAAGGTGTATTGTTTACTATAAAGTGTGATATGTACGTCTGAGATGAATACTTTCTTCATCGTACTACTAATTAAGGTAACCTGAAAACATCTAAGATCTGTCACCCTCGTTAGAGCTTAGCATTCAACCTATTAATCATCACAGTGGGGTCAGTGAGTAAATAAGTAAGTGCAGACACTTTTTGCTTTGGAGGCTACAGCCTCTTGCAGTAATTAGCTGGCATCTGTGTTTCTGTAACAAGGTATTAACTTACCTTTCAATGCCCAAGAAAAAAAGAAAGAAACTAATAAAAGCCATCGAGTAAGGAGCTAAAAGAATGTTAATTATGTTTATCACTTATTTCATACTTAGAATACATGGCATTAAATTATAGCAGACCATCTGGCAATCCATATGGTCTCCTACAGTCCTGGTTAATTCCAGCAAATAGGTCAAGAACAGCGTTCACCCAGTTAGGAAAGCACTAAGCAGAGGTGACAAATCTGATAAATCAAATCAATACAAAACTCTTTTTCCCTCTCAGTCTGCCATAATACATGCCTTCACACTGGGCTTTTTTTTTTTATTTTTTTTTTTTTTTTTGTGTTTCTGGGGATTTTCTCCCCATTCATTTATTTTCTTAAGCTCTCTCTTCCCCCAGAGCACTCTCACCAAAGCACTCTCAGAACCACCCCCCTCCCTCCCCCCCAACCTCATCTCCTGGATGCTTGTTAGAGTTTACTAAAAAGCCATCCCAAACAGTAAGATCCTGTGATGTGATCAAGGTTACAGGCATTTCACAGCTGCTACTGTTCAGCCTGTGCTTGAAAAAACCATCCTCTGGAGAAGAGCAATAGTTCAGTCTCCATGGCAACTCCTTCTTCTGTCTCTCTTGAGGAGAGACTGTCAATTGTGTTAGATTAAGGGTGATGGTTTTGTGACTGACTCCTACACTCAAGGGACTGTGACTGAGACCACCAAACTTTTGTTACTGGAGGACAGAAGCTGGGATAAAATGGAATTAGTCAAGTTATCCTGACGGGGCAACCTGTGTTTCTGTATGTGTATGAACACACATATATATATAAATTGTATGTATGTATGTATGCATTATAAAATGGAATTAGTCAAGTTATCCTGACGGGGCAACCTGTGTTTCTGTATGTGTATGAACACACATATATATATAAATTGTATGTATGTATGTATGCATTCTTATATACATAAAGTATATATGTATTCATATACTTAAAGACCCATATTTCTTCTCTAAGACACACACGCATTAAAGAAGTCAAGAAAAAGATCAAATACATTTGACCTCAAGTTCTCTCAGTTCATTCTTCTCTTTTTCAAAACTTCACCTCTCACTTTGCGCAGTATTAACAGCCAAAGATGATTAGAGAGTTGCTTATCAGAGCTCAATCTGTTTCCAGTGAAAATGTTTTCATTGCTTTCAGTGTAGGTTTGATAAGAGCCTTGGTGGCAGCTATGAAAGCCATGTGACAGGTCTGGTGATTTCAGACATGGCTGACCTTGAGTTTTAGCTTTCCTTAGGGAAAAAGCAGTTGGTTAACTCACTTGACTTTAACTTTTTTTCTGTCATCTTTCCAAGGACAATTTCAGTTTCTTTTGGCTTTTTTTTTATTTTTAAATTTTTATTTTGCTTGCTTCTTTGTTTTGATTGTTTGCTTATTTTTTCAAATTAACTTTTGGGGTATCACATTGTGATATAGAGATTAGCTTGAAAACAGGCAAATCCTTCAAGGCATTTCCAGCTTTAAATGTGGGAAAACCTTGCTGGCCTGAAGTTCGAAAAAGGAAAGGTCCATTTAAATTCTAGGTGATATTTATAAATAAATAAATTTAAAAGCACCTTTGGACCCCTTTTGATCTTAGATAACATATAAGTGGTGGCCATTACCATGTTTCAAAACATGCTTATAATGAAAAAAATGCTGCATTTATTGTCATCCTCTCTCTTCTTTATTTCTTAAGTTATTTCAGTTTGAGGTTAAGTATTTCCAAAGAGTAGCGAACCTTTAAAGGATTTTTCCGATGGCAACACAAAAGTAACCTATAGACAAGTTCTTGTTTTGATTTTGTCAAACGTTAATTTGGAAAATAACGTATCATATGGTATGTTCAAAATATTTGTGATTTAATCTCAGTGGGTGTTTCAGTGATATTGCTGTGAAGATGAAATGGCGTGCACAGTGGAGATGACAGTTGCGAAATCCATGTAACACAGACAACAGATGGTTATGGATTTTTACTTTTGGACAGGACCTAGGCTCCTACACTTTTCTTCCTCCTTGATAACATTTTGGTTTTACAAATATTGGCACAAGGAATTCAGTGGCCATGGATAAGGAGAATGAGAAGCTTTCTTAAATTGACCTATGTCCTTTGTTGTCAGGGACAAGCGCTTTTCTCCAACAGAATATGCAAAGCGTTGAATTTTAATAACCTCATTTGGAGTGTCCTTGAAAGCAGAACTTATCAACTTTCCAAATGCCTCATGGGCATGTGGGAATACTGCACATTTAGCCTAAAATATATGTAAAACATCTATGTCAAGTTAATTTGAGACTTGGAGATAAAGGAAAAGAAGTCATAATGAGGTGACACAAGAACAGAGCATTTTGAATCTTACTAGCAAATGGAGATAAGTACAAAAATGAGGTATCAAGAGTAACAAAAATATTATAAATTTACAGTAGTTTAGTTTTTTAAAAAGAAGACCTGAATGCTAAGGAACCCTGATAAAAGCCTCTGAAGGGTAATACTACCACTTGTTACGTTTCTTTGGAAGGCTTTGAGTTTTACTAAAACTACGTTGTAGGGCAGTGTTCTGCAGTAGCAATGGCTGTTTTCAACAGGGGACTTTGCTAGTTTTTAGATAACACTCTTAAAATTAGTCATGAAAAGATAACTAAGTGGATCTGTTATAGATGGTTCTACAATTTTCTTTTTTTCAAACAAGTTTGTCATCCTATCTAGAAGATCAAGCTGTTTTTTTACTCAGCAATTTGCTATGTTTAGCTGAACAAATAAGATTTAATTGTTAACTATTCAGTGCTTTTTGGGGATCCAATTTTGTCAAGTTTTCATGAAACAGAGAGATCTGTATCTGATCTGTTTTACTGAGATCTACTAAGCCACACTTGGGATGCAACCCTGAGCTGCTGCCACTGAGAGAAGTAAGGGTTCTGTTTGTTTTTGTTTTTGTTTTTTGGTTGGTTTTTTTTTGTGTTAATTAAGAATAATTGTAAGGAAGACATCGGGGCAATGGGTCCAAGCTGGAACATAGAAAGTTCCATGTGAATCTAAGGAAAAATGTTTTCACTGTGAGGGTGACAGAGCACCGGAACAGGCTGCCCAGAGAGGTTGTGGAGTCTCCTTTTCTGGAGACATTCAAGACCAATCTGGACGTGTTCCTGTGTGATCTAATCTAGGTGATCCTGCTCAGGCAGGGGTTTGGACTAGATGGTCTTTTGAGGCGCCTTCCAACTTCTAATGCTCTGTGATTTTGTGATTCTGTGATAGGAAATTTCACAGCAAAGAATTCCCACTCTGCTTTTACCATGCTCTTTCAGTATCCAAACTATAGGTTATTAGTAAATATTTGGTGCATATCAGTGGAGTATTTTTGACAACCCAAATTTAATTAACACAAGCCCTTTACTAAAACAGCTGTTATTTAGATACAAGTATGCAACTTGGATTTCATAATGAATGTTATTTAAGCCCTCTTTTCCTATGTAAGGCTTTGTATATGTTTTAATCTTTATTTGGTTTTGTAGCTAGGGATTTCTATAAGTAAAGTAATCAATATTGACAGCTTTTTTTTATCTGCAAAGACAATTCCTTTTTTCCTCTCCCACTTAGTTTCAAGTAGTTGGTCATATTCAAATAATTATAAATAACAAGCATCGTAAAATGCATTTTCTAAGGGGCTGAAACTTTAGGTTTGTTTAAGAAAGATATCAAGGAACAAATTTAGGCCTTTGATATGTTCATTGAGCTTGTAAAACCTTGACTAAAGAATGCTTGTTTTGTGTGTACTAATAACGTTGGATTAGTTCCCATATAGTTTTCATATCACTGGATCATACAATGGTTGTATTTGTGAATGTGTGTCGCGTAATTCAAAGGTAATGAAACAATGGTCTAGCACAACTGGGAATCATGAGATATTTAAGCAGATACCAGAGAAGTATTGTGGGGAAGGAAAAGTCTGTGTATACCATTGTGGTCACACCAGTACGTCAAATAAAATAATAAACCCAGCCTTTTACAAAGAACTTATTATAGAATTTTACTGGTTCATTGTTTTGGAATCTCTAAGAACTGTTCCCTTGTTTATTTTGAAGGGTATATTCAAGGGAAACAGAGTTGTACTGATAGGTTTAGAAGATATTCTAAGCTAGCATCAAATGGCAACAGCTGAGATTTTCACTGTGTTTCATAAAGATTTGTAGATCTATAGTCATTAACAGAGGTAAGTGGACCAGGGAATTAGTCTCAGGTCTAGTTACTAATTAGTAACTAATTAGGGGCTGATGCCAGGGGAACTACAGAAATCAAAGAACCAGGTGGTTTAAAATCATCTTTTATGGTTACTTTAAATATTCTTTTATTTATTTAACTGGGTTTGAAGAGGTTTAGATTGGTAAGAACCTTTTCATCTAACAGTGATATTCTATTAAGGTTACATGCATCAAAGAGTACAAACAACTGAAGCTTTAGTAGGTAATATATGCTTTGTTGGTGCATACAAACAAATAAAAGATTAATGGTTTCTCACAAATTTTGGCAGGTTTTTTTATTAATTGTCAGTAGGCAATTAAGCATTCTTACTGCAGTTTTATCTGACATTTTTGGGAGGCTGAATATGTACTATGATTAGACACAAAGCAAAAGAGTGTGATTACACGAGGGGAATGTATTGTGAAATAATATGTTGATTTCCTCATCTAGTTCAAACACTTCTTGCAACATTTTCTCACTGATGATGGGAACACGTGCCCAGTTTTGTTTTCTATGTATATTACTCTGAAACATTAAGTGCTTTGACTTTTAGAGAGCATTGAAGGGAGTAATGATACCCTTACAGCTTTCAAACAGTAAAAACTACAGATTATATGGACAGGATTCTTGTGTTTAGTCTTCCTCAGCACAGACACCTACATCTGATCCAGTTGTATAGACATCTAGACATCTTTTATTATCAGTTTCCAATTCATCCATTCTTAAATTAAATGTCTGAAACGTGTCAAATATATTATGTTTTATAAAGATTTCTCTGTCTTTGGAGTGCTAAAGGAATCTAGAGGAAGAATTCACGTATTCATTTTGCACAAATCTGAGGTGATGCCTCTCTACATGATTGTTGACCTGTACTAATAATTATATTTTGTTCCCTAGAGACTTTAAATTCTAAGATTTTTTTTTTTTTTTTAGGAGATATACACACATGGTTAGTGATTTTGAGCGTATTCTGGTTAAGGTTTGATTTTCTTCAATGTTACTCTTCTATGTTGCACAGGTTATAACTCTCCTATTTTTAAGTGACACTCACTCCTTTGTACTAGTTTTGAGACTGTTAAAAATAGCTGGCAATTTGAAGGTTATCAATTAGCTCATAAATCTTATCTCACAATGACTTTGCTAATACCCATAATTCCCTTTCTTCCATCACTAGCTAAGAAAAAGACCGTTGGGACAATAGCTGGCTTGTCTAATAATTGACCAAGTTAACAATCTTCTGTAGCTGATTATAAGCTGATAGAAATCTATAGATCTGTTTGGTTTGTTTTTGGTTTCTTTTTTCTGTTCTGTGAACAATTTGAAAATTGAATGCACTTCAGCCTCTTTGTATCAAGATCCCCAAACACTTTTTTATCAGCATCAGCTGACAGTACCAATTTTGTCATGGTACAAATATTACTCATAGTGCCCTCCCATGGAGGACTCCTTTGCTTTTCCAGGAACAGAACTTACTTGACTGAAATTTTTTACAAAAATGATCTTCTCTGTCCTACACATGTTCCTTCCAGATTTATAAATGTGTCCTAGGTTTCATTTCTTTGTTATTTTCTACACCATAGAATAATAACTTACTGTCAGGACTACCATAGGACTCTGCAGTGGCTTTCAGTGTGGGACTGGCACCAAAGAATGCGACAAGTGTCCTGTTCAGCCATCCCTAAACCAGGGAGTAAGTTTGTGTCCTTGGAAGTCACATTTCATTCAGAAAAACTTCAAGACCAGTTCTGTTCCATTTTTTTTTAATTGTTAGCGCATACCCAAATAGCAGAATTAATCTCTCAGTACTGTAATGTTGCTAAGCTTTGAGTGTGTGTAATTAAGAATCTGGATCTGTTCCTGTTGGCCTGTTGGCCTAATCAGAATAGTTGTCACTTTCAGAGCATCAAGTAAACAAACAAAGTGCAGGAGGTTTTGCTTCTGGGTATTCTACTTAAAAACTGACTTTGCAGGAACTGTTCAATCCATACAAAACCAATACTGTTACCATAAAACATTTAATTAAGAACATAAGGTTTTAAAGCTGGTCAAAAGCAGCTTATGGTGAAATAAGATTTTTTAGAAGTTATTTCATTATGCAAAATACAGTAAAAGACAAGAATTAAAGTAAAATAGTTACATTATTGATAAACAACTTCAGGTCATATACTACATGTGGTGAATCTGCAGGTCTCATTTGAATATATAGCCAACTGTTCTAGAATCACAGTTTGCCTAGTGACACTAGGAAAAATAAAAGATGTCTGCAGGAAAACATACAACAGATCCGTTGATACACATAGTGATGATTGACAATTTTCACTGACAGTGTTAGGCTCTTATCAGAGACATGCTGGAGGAGAGAGGTGCCATCAATAGGGACCTTGACAGGCTGAAGAGGTGGGCCCGTGCCAACCTCATGAAGTTCAACCAGGCCAAGTGCAAGGTCCTGCATCTGGGTCGGGGCATTCCCAGGCACAGCTACAGACTGGGCGGAGAGTGGCTCCAGAGCAGCCCTGAGGAGAAGGACTTGGGAGTACTGGTGGATGAGAGACTCAACATGAGCCGACAATGTGTTCTTGCGGCCCAGAAGGCCAACCGCATCCTGGGCTACATCAAAAGAAGCGTGGCCAGCAGGTCGAGGGAGGTGATTCTCCCCCTCTACTCTGACCTCGTGAGACCTCACCTGGAGTACTGTGTCCAGTTCTGGAACCCCCAACACAAGAAGGATATGGACCAGTTGGAGAGGGTCCAGAGGAGGGCCACAAAGATGATAAAGGAGCTGGAGCACCTTTCCTACGAGGACAGGCTGAGAGAGTTGGGGCTGTTCAGCCTGGAGAAGAGGAGGCTCCAGGGAGACCTTATAGCGGTCTTCCAGTACCTCAAGGGGGCCTACAAGAAAGATGAGGAGAGGCTGTTCAGTAGGGCCTGTTGTGACAGGACAAGGGGTAATGGTTTTAAAACAGAGGGAGTTACATTTAGATTAAATATTAGAAAAAAGTTCTTTACTGTAAGAGTGGTGGAGCACTGGAACAGGTTGCCCAGGGAGGTGGTGGATGCCCCTTTCCTGGAGAAGTTAAAGGCCAGGTTGGATGAGGCCCTGAGCAACCTGATCTAGTTGGGGGTGTCCCTGCTTCTTGCAGGGGGGTTGGACTAGATGACCTCTGGGAGTCCCTTCCAAGCCTAGTCATTCTATGATTCTATGATTCTATGTAAAACAACTGCCTGGGACTCCATTTCAAGAACAGGTGCCACGGTGCAATATGTGCTTAATGTTAAATGCCTCAGTGATCTCATAAAGTTCAAAGTTAAAATATTTTTTCACCTGTTTAAGTCAATATATAAACATGTTTATATATTTATGCAAATATGTTTATCCATAAGTGTTTGTAACATCCAGATCTTTTGACAGTGTACCTTCAATGACTTAAGTGCACCCAGAGGCACTCATTAAAATCTCATTTATATTCATATCAACCTTAAAAAGACATTATTCATAAATTATTCATGTCTTTTCCCAAAAATAAAATATAAATAAAATTTAGAAGATTAGCTTTAAAGGATTTAAAGTATTTGAGCAAAGCAGGTGGTATTCACTTTACTAAAGTAATCATTTGATTATACTTTTAACTTATTTTTCAGTAAGCTTGGCTCTACTTCATAAATAAAAATGAAAATCAAAGTACACAGTACAATTTGACCTTAAGTGTGAGTCTTCTAACTACAGTTTTAATTTACTGGACTCTTATTCATTTTATTTGCCCCTGTTCTCATGAGACCCCNGGGTGGAAACATTACAGCAGCTGTCAAGTACCCGAAGGGGCCTACGGTAAAGACGGAGAGGGAGTGTTTACAAGGGCAAGTAGTGATAGCACAAAGGGTAATGACTTAAAATGAAAAGAAGGGACATTAGGAAGAAATTCTTCCCTGTGAGGGTGGTGAGGCGCTGTCACAGGCTGCCCAGAGAAGCTGTAGCTGCCTGGCAGTGTTCAAGGCCAGGTTGGATGGGGTTTTGGGCAACCTGGGCTAGTGGAGGGTGTTCCTGCCTGTGGCAGGGGGGTGGGAACTAGAAGGTCCTTGAGGTCTTGTTCAACCGAAACCAGTCTGTGATCCTGTGATTCTGTGACTCCTTAAATTTCCAGGGCTGTATAGCACACTGAGGAGAGAATCAGGCATCGTGACTGGAAGGATTGTTCTGGTTTTTCATTGAAGCAACCAACTATGTAACAACACACTTTCAGAGAGTGACCTGAAATTGTATAATTGTCATGTGAGAAGAGAATGTAGTCATCTTCAGACATGGTTGTAAGTGGTTGATGGCCTGAATAATAATTTTTGATTACCATATATTTATTGTCAGAAAAAGTTACAGGAAATCTAAAAATATATGAAAAAGTTTGAAAAATCCCTTCCTCCTATGGGCTGGATTTGCATAAGGACTACACTTCCCAGAATGTGATGGGGCAAAAACCTCAGAGTAAAGTTTGTTATATTCTGTGACTGCATATACAATAATGAGCAACACAGTGCAGAAATTTGGCTTATACTAAATTAATAAACTGTAGAGCTGAAGTTGTTTAAGATAGTTTTGTAAAGACGTGGGGTGTAGTTCCAAATGACCTGAAAAAAATGTTTGGAATTATTTTGAACAGGTAAGACAAAGAATTAGGTAATGGGAATTCCAGGTAGTTGTATTTCTAATATGTTGGTTTGCTGGACAGAAGACATCTGAGATATTTCAGAGTGACTTATTCAAAGATTTTTAATTCAATTGAAAATTATGAGACTTTAATTTTTTATTTCAGCTTGGTAATGAAATGGATGTTAAAGCATAAAAGTGTTTCATTCAATGCTAGTTCTAATTTTATGTGCTGTTCCTTAAAAATCAAATGGCATGTCACAAAGATAGTACATGTGGAAGTGATTGTCTTGTCTTTCACACATCGCCATAGTTTATACCAGTGCAAAGAGTGTGCAACGTTATATAAGCCATTGCCATTGCAATTTAGAAGCTTTTCCTATTTACTTACTCAAATGTAAACAGTAACCTGTGTACAAAGCACTTGACCCTGTGCTCAGAGTAGCAGAGCTGAAGTGGCATATGGGATTAAAATAGGAATAAATTTGTATCCTAGAATGTCTTCTGGATCATTTCTCCCAATGTTATAAATAGTTGACCTGACAAGGTGTTCAAATACACATATTGCCTAGATCAGTCAGCTTCCTAACCAATTACTTCTCAACAAGATATATTAAAGTTTACAAAAGAAACATAGTTCTTCCTATGGGAAGAAAGTAAATCTTTCATTAATAAACCTAAGTAATACTCCCCTCACAGGCACAGGTATTAAATCCTTGCAGAAGCAGGTATATCTCATTGCATTATTTTACTATGTTCTGGCTGACGAATATCAGCATAACTCCTTAGATGAAAGGTGGCTCCAGGAATGCATGATTTAGGCAGCATCTGTAATACAAATCATGAGAAAACTATATATTAAAGGACACTAATTTACCTTGAATTTGTGATGCCTCACAGTCATTACAATTAAGCTGCTTGACATCACGGAAATAATATGAGATAATATAGAGATAAGTAATGTTTCTGCCAGTGGTGGGTGCCACACAAATATTATCTTCAAGTGCAATGAGATGGCAGTAGGTCACCAAGCCACTTAATTTTGCTTTTCACGGCAGAGTTTAAATATTCACTGTTTGCATAGGCATGCCTAATCTATACTTCCCCCAGGCCTCCATCGTCCTATTTTCAGGAGACCTTGCGCATGCAGATGTGTCTTCTGCTGCTACAAGGGAAAGGAGCATGTAGAGAACATTAACCGTGTTGTTTCCCCTCTAGTCCAGGCAACCCAAATGCCATAGAGACCTTTGCCAAATTCCTCATTCCTTTTCTACTGCTGAAGTCTCAGGCTTCCTCTGCTGATTTTTCATTATTCTTTCATTCCTTATTTGGTTGTATTTTATGTAATATTTTCACAGGCCAGGGCATACTTTCCCCCCTCATTAAGGTAAGTCATCATGTTTGGTTGATTATAGTCCATGTAAAGAGTATTTGTCGATCCAGTCCACATGAGAAATGACATTTGACTATGCATAGGAAACATCTAAAAATTTGAAAGACCAGACAGGCAAAGGTGTTTCCATTCTAGATGGAAATCTGAAAGTGTCAGCCTGATGACAAATTCAGCTCCAATGGGAATATGCAAAGATAAACTAACATCTGCTCAAATAATGTATAGATTTTTAAAAAAATAATTTTTTTTAAATAAATGTTTTCTTTCAATTCTATTGGATAGAGTGTTACTCTTAGCCATGTGTGTTTTGCTATGAAAGGCTAGAGAGAAACAAGGAAAAAGAAGGAGGAGGGAAGAGATTAGAACAAATTTTTAAATTATTGATTAATCCGTAAATATTTTCCAGAGATTAATATTTTTAAAAAGCAGTTACATGTAGGTTGTCTAACCTGTGGGATACTTTTGCAATACTGGACCTCTCCACTAAGTTGTCTCCAAGGGTTCCTCTTCCTCTAGGGTGTAATAAAGGCTACTGATTCAGGCGCAGCTGAAATAAAGAAATTCACTAAAAGATGGAAAACATCACATAAATCTTAAAAACTGTTGTTGATCAAGATGATAAACTTTTCATAGCTTTTGGCTTTGTATTATTCTAGTCTGATTTTTTTCTTCATGTTTCTAGCCATTTAACTGTTTACATTGCTTTTAGTCTTTTTGACCTGGAAGACAAAAATGTTCAGTGTTAAATTTATGTACCTATCTATAATTAAACAGATTTTCTCAATATACTTGGGTTTGGGTTTTTTTTCACTTGTCCAAAAATAGGAAAAAGCCCCACACAAATCAACCCTCCTCCAAAGATTCTTACTTTTAACTGACAGTTGAATGTGCTTGTGTGTCCCCATGCCCTAGTTTCTCAGTCGCGCTTTTTGCAAAATACTGAGAAAAATCCAAATTCTGTACCTGGTATGATCCCATTAATAGACTACCATTGTCTGCACTTACACTCTAAATACCTTAGGTGCCAAAACTGGATGAGAATGCTCAGTTCCCATTTTCTCTATCTTTGAAACAGAAATCAATTTCCTTTGCCCTTCTTTTTGCTTTTCCTTTTCCCTTCCCCTCCCTCTTCCCTCTTTCCTCTTCTGTATCTCTTCCCTTTCCTCCAGTATGTTCTAAACTAAATGTTCACATATATTTCCCTTACGTAGTTCTTCAGAATTGATCGAATTTATGGTTTGTAAAGAAATTTGGGAAATTCCCACTCTTAAACTTCTAATTGTTGCTACTGAAATTGACCATATGCAATGTATTAGATATGAATAAAAATACAATTATAATGAACTTGATAAAATAATGTTTTAGAAAGAGTTTTCTATAAAATACATTTTAAGCTTAAGAATACCTTTCTACATTTAGAATAGCAAATGCATTTGGAAATAATCTTATAATGTTATTGACAGTGGTCTAAATATGATGACTTCTCAGGACACTTCCAAGTTATAAATACATCCAGACTTACACTCCTCATTACATACTTTCTGACTATGTGGATGAGATTTAATGATCACTCATGACCCATAATTCACAGTAACAGCTCCACAGAAACATCATAGGGAGTAGATTGAGTATTTTCAATTTGAAGTGTAATTATACAGTGCAAAATTGAGACCAGAAAGGAATATGATAAAGTAGCAACTAAGAAGAAGCATGTATCTTGTGCTTTCTCTGAAATTACTTATTATTGCCTGTAACATTATATAAGGAGTAATTTCCAAGTTGAGTTAGTTATGATATTATTCTGGAAGAAAACAAACTCTAGGATGATGCAGAGTAAAAATGGGATATCATATGAACATTAATAGGATGGGCAATTTGTGGGAGATAGAAATATCCAAGTTACAATATTAATCTTAACTGGAGTTGGCTGAATTTTTCACAGTGAATGCATTATCTGAAAAATGCAATGATTTGAGTTGCAGAGAATGAGAATATATCCTCCATCCATAAGAACTAAGTAGCCTGTGCAAGGTCTTCTGAAAGTGTTTGCTATGATGCTTTGCTCTCTGTGATTTCTGCTGGGCTTCCAAACAACAAAGTATTGTTCTGCTTCCAGGAAAAGTAGCCAGGGATGTTTAAGAAGGTGTGTAAAATCCATGAATGGTAATGGGGGAAAATAAAGAGGAAATAGTGAGTAATGAACATATGTTAATGTTGTCTTCAAGTGGGCATACACAGATTTGTAGAAGACAGTTATCCCTCAAAGATAAAGTACAAAAAAAAGGAAATATTTGTAACTGGATTTAAGAAAATGTCTACAAAGACTCAAAATAAATATTTGCAAGCACCATTTGTTGTGGGTTGGTGGGAAAAAAACGAATGCATTAATAATCTCTGAGATTAACAACATATCTCTCATTTTCAAGTTGTTGTAATTGCAGATGTGAAAATGGTGTGCTGTAACCTCTGTCTTTCTTTTCAATTTTGTGAGCTGCAGCACTACAGAAAATTGTCCTCCCTTTGTAACAGCAGAATATACAGAACTTGTTTTGCAATCTGGTTTACACAGCCAGAAAGCTGTAAAGGCAAGTTTTATAGCTGAAAATGGTAATCGTCTATGACAAGGCACAAAGTACTGAACACCAAGTCTTCAGTTTCAAGTTCTTTGAACTTGAAAGTGTTCAGAAGTTTCCAGGTGAAAAGTGCTTATCAATGGGAGGAATATTTTCTATGATCCTAGGACACACACACAACACC
>VXBZ01011481.1:0-30035 GCA_013399135.1 Heliornis fulica | reverse complement strand
TTTTTTTTTTTTCTGGTGAGGAATGTGTCGTGTGTGTGTGTATTTGTGCAGTTTCTATGCAGTTTCTATGTCTGAGCATAGCAGTTTTTTAGTAAAAATATTTTTGAGATAGAAAAACCAGTAGAAATACCATATAGTTGTAAAAGAACCTCTAGTTTCTGATTAGCATTAATTTTCCTTTGTTCCGAGAAAGCAAAAATATTAGAATTTATTTTAATCTTTACAGACATTCTGTGCTTGTTTCAATACAAGTGTTCAAACACAGATATTACAAAATTGAACGAAGTCTTTCACTTGCAACCAGCCATAGAGAAAGACACAGATAAATGGATAATGCTTCTGATTTCTGGAAGAAAACCACTAAATATTTTCATTGCAGCATTTCTGTACTTGCAGTTATGCCTCCTGAAATTCCTGGTGAAGCCCTGAAAATTATATAAGTTTAATGAAGTTCATTATCAAAACCTTCATGTTAACTACTGCTATAGACAACTTTATTTACTTATATATCTATATTATTATCTTTACTGTATTTCTGGAAGTGAAAAAATGACAAAATCTTTGGTTTTTCATCTGAAGAAGTAACGTTTAATGGCACAGGTTTCTTGCACTTGTCAGTGGTAATATTATTTAAGTGAAATACACAACACATATTTTGGATCTGGGGAGTTAATTAAATGCTAAGCTTTAATTTTTTTTTTTTTTTCCCCTCAGGAAACCATTAATTCTTCCAAGTACCTCATATTTGCCACTGAATTTTCTAAAATTCATGTTGATACACTGCATGACATTTTCTGCTTAAGTTACAAGCTCATTGCATCAGTTTTCTGAGAAGAAAAGAACGTTTTTCTGAGAAGACTTTTGTGATGCACGTATCATGTGCTGATGCTATTTCCAGCAATACTCATTACAGAGGCATGCAGGCCACTCTGAAAAATATGTGCCTGGTGTAACAATGTCTCTATTTATATGCATCTCTCTCATAGGTACTTTAGTTCTATCTCTTCATTAGTTTGTTCCCTCCTCTTTTCTTTCCCATTTCTTTCATTTTTTTATGTTGAAAAACTATTTTTTGTGCATGGGCTTCACTTAACTCAGTGATATTGAAAGTAACTGGAATACAAATATATGGAAAGTTTAAAAAAATACTGAAATATTTTTTCTGCATCTGACTTAATTTCACAATTAAATTGTCAATATGAAATTTGGGCAATTAATTTTGAGACAGAATTTTCAGTGACCATAAAAGTCAGTGACCATAAATGTTTCTGAAAACTGGTGAGTGCTCAGCGGCCTATAGAATTATATTAATTTCTTATTAAATATTTTTAAGTTTCATATTACTAATTTCAAAAGAAATGTCATAAATCATCTTAAAGTCTTCTGTTTTGTGATGAAGTGTTTTAGCCTTTCATGGAATTTCTGTAGCAGAGCGTGCAAAACCTAATTAATATAAAGCATCAATATGTATCCATGTAAATAATAACCAGCATGGCTACTCCTTGATTAAAACCGGGCAATTTCCCAGATTTTTAAAATTCATATATAGAGAGTAATTTGCTAATCATTCCCACCCTCACAAACAAAAAAATAACTATGAGCCAGACAACCGTTTTAATCAAAATGCATAATGTCCATGGTTTGTATCTCTGATGTATCACTAAGAAAAAAAACCCAAAATATCGAAACAGATCTAAGATCTGTAATTTTACATAAAAGCAATACATCTAGAGCAAGTACCACCACCACTGATCACTTACTTTGTTTTCTCTGAACCTTTTGTTTACCAGCAGTCCTGGCTGACTGCGGAAATTCCATTTGACTGGAGGCTGGCAGATGTTATACACATTTACAAGGTTTGGAGGGAAGATCCAGGGAACTACTGGCCTATCAGTATGACCTCAGTGCTGGGGAAGATTATTGAGAGGGTCATCTTGGGCACCATCGTGCAGCATATGAGTGATGCCCAGGGGATCAGGCCCAGTCAACACAGGTTTACAAAAGGTAGATCCTGTCAGACTAACCTGATTGCCTTCTATGACAAGGTGACCCAGTTAGTGGATGAGGGAAAGGCTGTGGATGTGGTCTACTTGGACTTCACTCTTTCCCACAGCATTCTGCTTGAGAAATTGGCTACAGCTGGCCTGGATTGGGGCACTCTCTGCTGGGTTTAAAACTGGCTGGATGGCCAAGCCCAAAGAGTGGTGGTCAATGGATCCAAACACCTGTGCAACCTGCTCTAGGGAACCTGCTTTGGTAGGGGCATTGGACTTGATGATCTCTTGAGATCCCTTCCAACCCCTACAATCTTGTGATTCTGTGAATCTATATGGGAAGAGGAACCATGAAGAGACAGATGGAATATTGAGGCACTCTGCCATTAACGAGGCTCCTATGGGTCACAACACACCATTTGTATATTTTTTATAAACATACTAAGGAATATCTGAAGGTCAAATTAATCCTCATTAGTAATTGAAAGTTAAAAAGTTAGTAGAAATCAAGGATCCTTGAGGACACAATGAGAATGTGTGCATTCAGGGTAATGACACTGAGGAAATGGAGTTAGAGGAAGGGAAGTGGTGAGGCAAGTGTGATGGATAGCTCCACAACTCACTGCTTACTCCCCAGCACGCTGTGCTTTCAGCTGCTGAGCTATCTTAACTCATAATTTAGGGACCCTAACTCAATGATAGCCATTTCTTTTTGGTGATATTTATTGCAAGAGCATTTATTTTCTCTTTGCTTTCTGTCAAGATTACTATATTATCTGGGTTTTTGGAAACAGTGCAGCCAGTAATATTCAATGAAACGAGTGGGGGTGGGGTGAGGGGAGGAAAGGGAAAAGTAGAAAATAAAAGAAAATGAAACTTAAGAAGAAAAAGAAAAAGGAAAAGAATAATAAAAAAGATAAAAAGGAAAAAGGAAACCAAAAGAAAAAAAAAATGACTTTTTACAAGTAGCTTATCCTAATGTTAATTCTTGGAGGTCCTTGGGCAAGAGAAATAAAAAATAAGGTGAGACTGGAAGGGAAGGGTAGCTGCATTGACTCGGGAGAGCAGATGGCTGAAAATGTACTTGTGTTTAAATCACTTGGTTTGACAGGATGCAATCTACAGTATTGTGTTAGAGCAACTTGAAATACTATTATTGCATTTATTTTCAACTTCAGAAATTCACTTTATTTAAATAAATGTTGCATTGTTCAAACGGGGACATTTCAGGATTAATGACACTATCAACACTGTATGACATTGTCAATATAAGTTAAAAATTATGTTTATATCAAGAAGGTTCATCTCCAGTTCCACACTAGAAGTAATACAGGTAGCAAAATAAGAAGCATAAATGCACTGGCTGTGTGTGAAATTAACTAACAGATGTAAACCATCCTTAATTCACAGAATCCGAGAATCACAGTGTTAGGAGCTGGAAGGGACCTCGAAAGATCATCTAGTCCAACCCCCCTGCCTGAGCAGGATCACCTAGACTAAGTCACACAGATATGTGTCCAGATTGGTCTTGAATGTCTCCAGAGAAGGAGACTCCACAAGCTCTCTGTGCAGCCTGTTCCAGTGATCTGTCACCCTCACGGTTAAAACGTTCCTCCTTATATTCAGATGGAACTTTCTATGTTCCAGCTTGGAACCATTTCCCCTTGTCCTGTCACTGGCCAACACCAAGAAGAGCCTGGATCCATCCTCCTGAGAAGTATATAATATTATATTTATATATAAATAATTACCTCACCATAATACAGCAGTGAGAAATTGAATCAGGAAAAATAAATACTATAATCTAGATTATATACTTTGTGAAGAAAATTTTATCCCCATGATGGAATCTAAATATAAAATACAGTCAGAGGTGACCTCATTATTGACATAAAAGACAATTATGGTGGTTTGGTACTGCTAATCCCTATTATTGAACTATTTTGACTAGTTATTATACATTTCAGTTAGAGAGGATTTTTTTTATTCCTCACAGAGAGTGGTGTCTGTTTATGGAAGAACCATCTAAAGTATTTTTTTTATTATTTTTCATTTTATAATGAAAAAAAAAGTTGTGGGAAAGAGAAAAGGCAGCAAGAACTCTAGTGTCCTAGATTTTGCTCTTTTTATAAATTAATGGAGTGTACCTAATATATTTGGACTTATAAATGTTATTTTACCTGAGAGCTGAGCAAGATATAGATTTTATGCCAAATGAATCTTCCTTTATTCTATTTCATGGCCTTAAATCTGATATACCTGTACTATTACCTCAAGGTATTATGAAATGGAAATGATGTTATCTGCTTTGCATCCTTTAAGCTTTTAGAGATACTAGATATAAAGTTGTTCCATCATCTCCAGAGTCAGATCATTTTTAGGTGTATATTTTCTTAAGACTGAAAAAAAAAGAATAAATGTGTGTACATGAGTATGTTTGTATCCCTGAGAATGTAACTATATGGGAAAGATTGTTAAATTTGTAGTGCATAGTTTGAGCCCTGTATTCATTTCCACAATCTAGCAAGCATTACATTTCTTTAAAAAGAAGGATTTATTGTTCAAGTTATGGTTGGACCATATTAGAACAATAAGCAGCTTTTCAGGAGAAAAAAAGTTATTTCTTCAAACATCTGCTTTTTAAACCTACTTATTCAGTTATGTAGTGGGTTTTATTGCTTATCGTTTAAAACAGCTAGGCTTAGCAGAAGACAGAAGCTTCAAATGGTGATTGAGAAGTTATGCTTGGAAGCGAGAGGAAAAATATGTTTATTGCAACCTTGTTATTAGAAGAAGTAATTAATCACATTTGTAAGCCATATATTTTTACCTAGGGGTCCTAGTAGTCCTTGAAGGCCAGTGAAAGCATCCTTGTCATTTTGCACAATGCAGATGTGCAAGTGAATGTTTTGCTGAGCCATCAAATCAGAACGTAGGTGTCACATTGTTATAGGCTTATATATTGATATAAGTATCATAAGCACCTCCCACATGCATAAGCTATTCTCTGCTCACATAGCAGAAATTACTTTTTCCATCTTTCCCATGACATATGGAAAAAAGTTATGAAAAACTTTTCTCTTTTCTTGTCTTCTTCAAAAGCAGTTATGTCCTGCTGCATGGCCCTTCGTGAAACTATTCTTCAGTGGTACCAGTTACAGTTGCTGTCTTATTCCTTGTCACAATCTGGTCATTTGCCTCAGACAGAAAGATATAAACCGAAAATACAGCCAGGAGACTGTTAGCATATTATGATAATGGTCCTAAATCTGGTTTAGGGAGTGTATAGTCTTCTGTGGCTGATGGTTTGTAGGTGCTAAGGGAGAGATCAGAGTAAATATTTTTGTGGGCTTCCTGACTTAACATCTGTTATGTAGTTACTTCAGGCTTTGGGAGAGTAGAGATCCAGCAGTCTTTTAGTGCATTAATGCACATTAATGTATAGCATGATTTTGGCAATGTTACAGTACTTAAACAGCTTAATCTTCCTTCTGCTGAAAAGAAAAATAATATGCAAGGAATACAGATACATGCTGGCATGTGAGCATTGCTTAAATAATTGTAGAAGCTGTTAGATGTGAAATGAAATTTGTGCATGGCTATAAAACATATGATGACAGGCAAACAACTGGAATTTATGTAGATTAATATATGTTAAGTTATGAATATGCATAATTTTATGAGTCTCCAAAACCAAGTATATACACAGATGTCACAAGAAAATATTTAACCCACTCATCAGATTGGAAGGGTTCTTAGGTACCTTTGGAAATTGGTTAAAACTAACTTTATGACTT
Organism: Heliornis fulica; assembly: GCA_013399135.1. NCBI lineage: Eukaryota > Metazoa > Chordata > Aves > Gruiformes > Heliornithidae > Heliornis > Heliornis fulica. Next base: position 24,244 of record VXBZ01011481.1, on the reverse strand, counting down.
GCAGAACAATTAATATTTCCCTCATGCACTAATTTTGAATCAAAATACTGGAATATACTAAAAGAAAACACAAAATTAAATGGAGCAGTGTTTCTGCTTAACCTAAGGAAAACAAGTCAAAGAAAATATTATGCTTAAATGAATTTTAAATTTGTAATACATCCCACATTTAGGTCATTTGAAAGTAGAGAGCTCAGACCCACCAGGCAGCTTTGCAGTCCTCTGTCTTCATTCACTGCCTACATAAATGAAAACATCTGTATTTGACCTCTAGGCTAACGGGTTTTTCGGTGAGGCTAACATTGTATGCTTTGATTTGAAAAGCTGTAACTGACAGTCCTGGCTGAACTGTCACATTTACAATCCAGAGAGATGCAGATAAGGAACTTTTGGCCTAATGATCTCCTTCAAAGAGCTGTATTATGAAACTTCAAATTTCTGAACACTCTTCCCAAAAACAAACACAAAACGAAACCTTTTCTCCAAATTCCTAAGTAAGTAAGAATCTGGTTCATTTTCCTATCCTATAGAATGAAGGATTAAAGGAGATATATGAAATAATAGGAATACTTTAGTCAGCACTCTTTTGGGCAGATGCTACAATAAAACTCATCGCTGTGCTTGATTATGGTTGGAAAACTTTCTCAGCCCTGTGCAATGCTGTCATTTTGATCTTTATTTTTATTAAAAAAGCTAAAAATATAGCAATATTCTATAGCGCAACACTCTTTTTAATACCATGTTAAGTCTGTTATGTGTGGGTTTACCACACCTTTCTCATGTGGTGTCACAACTATCTTTCTGGCCTTTCATGCATTCTTTGATGGGAGAAGAAACGCATTCCTAACAAGTCTATATAGGTCATTACCAGAATATTTATATAAGGATAGAATGCAATATTCTGCCCCTAGTGAGTATATTTCTGAATAGTATGATGCCTTTTTCCTTTATTTTTGCCTAAGGAGCAGCAAAGGAACATCTTCAGTAAGACTATAGTGAGGCAACATTTACTACAGCAGCAATTTTGGGGTAGGTTAGAATGTTAACAAAAACTAAACAAATTTTAATATGCTCAGATCAATTCTGCAAATACTTCTATCTCATCACAGGAAAAGGAACTTGAAAGTATCTTAAAAAAATCATTATTTCAGCATCTTTGAAGTTAAATTATATTACTGTGTTGAGCAACGACAACAATAGAAACTTTTTTTCATAAAATTGAGATTTATTTTCAAAAATGTATTGCCTTATATTGGGATGAAACATTACGCTTTGAATTTAATAAAGAGCTCAAGTTAAAAAGGACTTTTTTGAGGTAGAGAAAATATTTGTATTGTTCACGTTTTTCAAAAGAGCTTACTTTCCAGTTCAAACATGAGCCAAACTACTGATTGTCCAAACACAACTCTATGAATAAAAAGATCGTGATTGAATTTATGCTTCAGCATAGTTATGAGAGCACAAGTTTATTAAGACAGGAGAAGTAATCATGATATATATTGAAAGTATTTAGCATATAATTTGTCCGTCCTTCATGTTTCACTGCTTTCTCCACATGGCCTTGAAGGAGAAACCCCACCTTGTCTCTGTTCTGCTCAGTGATTCCCACAAAATGGAAATGAAGAAGTGTTAGCTATCTCATAGTTTAATCTGTCAGTGAAATGTTTTAGTGCTTCATATTTGGTTTAAAGTCTTTTAATAAATCTCTGGGCTCTTGAATATTTGGTGGCCTGTTCCATGCTGTGGATTTTCAAGTCTGTTGGTTTCAATATACGGTTATGCTTAAGCTGCAGTTCAGTGAGCAGCAGAGCCTGGACTGTTATGTTTATGTGTCTGCAAGATGAGCATTAATGCCTTTAGTCTGAGCATCCTTTACCTTCCCAGTAAATAGCCACCTTGTTTATCCTCTATGCCACCACCTACCTGGAACACTAGAGATGCCTGGGCAAGAAGATGGATTGTTTTTAATGGTGGACAGCTGAATATGTTAGTCGGTGTCTGTGCTGCCTGTACAAGGACCCCCTTTTTAAACCAATTCTAGACTACTTATGACTTAAGCTATTTAATGAATGCATAAGCCAGGAGATCAGAGAATCATTTAAGTTGGAAAAGACCTTTAAGATCATTGAGTTCAAACATCACTGAAATCTTTGCTTTTCAGTCAAGTTTATTTCAGACTGACCTCTGTATTCACAAGCTCTTAGAAAAGATGGGCAGGCATAAAGCAACACTATTGTAGAAGTAAGCTAAAAATTAATCATTAGGCACATGCTTAAGACTTTTGTTACTGATACATAACTAGTAAATAACATTTTCAGACATCCAGAGTAAAACTTAAAGGTAGTTTGAACAGTGGATTCTAAACAAAACTGTTACCTATGAAAATAAACTTCTAAATTCCGTTTATCTGGCTTTTTCACATCATGGAGTTTCTGGCATTCATTCCTTGTATATTTATGGAGACCCTTAACAATGTAACCAGTTGAGTGAGTGGTTTGCAGTGAAGTCAGAAGCAGATCTTGGCATTCCACTTTATGCCAGGTGGTTGCTTTATCTTGAGTTTGAAATTTATTGCTTTTTATTACGGGTGGATTTATTTTTTTTTAATTGGATAAGTTTACTTATTGCAAAAACAAGACTATTTGTAATGTTTTGGACCAAGTACAGGGCAGTCAGATGGTGAGCAGATTTACCTAAAGAGCTTTGACAACCTCTTAATCTTGATATGTAGCACACCATCTATTCTAGTCACAGTCATTTAAAAACCATATAATGCATGTCATGCTAAATTGCACACTAGCTGTTTGTTTAGTATGGACGTAATTACACCATAAACTGAACTGCAGTTGAAACTCAAAACCAGACTTGTAGCAATATTTTTAAAATTTATAGGTCTTTATGCTAAACCACATCTTAGATTCTCCCAGACAACCCATAGTCATCTTCCTGCCCATTAACTTTCCTCTCTGGATGAGGTAAGGGAAAATGATCCTCAAGGACCAGAGATTTACATTCTGATTTGACAATATTTTTAAGCCTCTTTGTAATTTTAAGTAGGGGTCCAGGATATGCTACAGTATTAAGATCAGTTATTAGTTTGCTTGCTGGGAGATTCCTCCTGCTCTGTGAAGGGGAAATTTGATATCTGTTTTATACTTGAAATTCTTCAGTCCTTGCAGTTTCAAAACTTCCATTGACCGATCTCAGTATTGATTGCTTATGAACTGTAACAATCCCTCTTGCTTGTCTGATGTCTTAAATCTTTTGATCCATCTCCATGAATAATCAATATTTATATTGTTATGGAGGCAATATATCCACATCCAGCTTTATGTGTTTGCAAACTCACAGAATGTGTTTGAAAGACAAATTGGTATAGAAACAGCTAAACATTTTCCAGTCAGAAGAGTAAAGCATTCCAACATATCTTAAATACAAAGACAGGTATGATGGAGGTGCCTGTTACCTGGTAATGTATTTTCTTTCTACAAACAGGTCCCATAAGCAGCATTTTGGTGAATAAGTATGGTAGTCGGCCTGTGATGATAGCAGGAGGTATCCTGTGTTCATTTGGTATGATTGCTTCCTCTTTCTGCAACAGTGTCCTGGAACTTTATCTATGTATTGGTGTCGTTGGAGGTAAGAATCCTGATTAATATATAAAATAGCTACATTATATCACAGAATTTCTAATACTGTTATAACAATGAGCCTTACCCATAAAGAACCCACTGTGCAAGGCATTGTACAAACACAAACCAAGAAGGCAGCAAGACCAGTTAAACTACCTGAACTATCTAATCTTTTAAATTAGCTGGTATGATGTTAAATTACTTCTTAGGATATTTCAGGAACAACTGATGATTTTATTCAGTAAACGCTGTATGTATGTACTGTTCCACACTGCACTGTAATTATGGTATAAAATCGATTGGCTTGTGACAGCACTTATTACAGTCATTTGTGTAGAATTTTAGATTAATTCTTTTAGCTTTCAATCATGTTACACTTCAAACAGGGTGGCAGAGGCTAGCAGAATTCTAGTAAAAATATGAAAGTTATTACCAACTTTTCTGTAGGTTTGTGCATACATACATTCTCACAGATAAGTATAACAACTTTCGGCTGAATAGCTTTCTGTTTAAAATCCCCCAGTGTCAATCCCGAAATAAAATTATTCATATACCATCAAAGGCCTGAACATCGCCTAAAGCAATAAAATAAAGTGATCATAAAGCCAGCAAATTAAATAACCTCCTTATTAAAAGTTGTGTTTTGTTTTGTTTGTTTTTTTTTCTTAAACTACCTCCTCAAAATAAGGAAGGAAAGTGAGATGAAATATTGGCAGGTACTAAAGGAGTGAGATAATACTTGTTCCTATACAGGAAATAAAGTTGTTTTCTTTGTTCAGTAATTGTTTCTTAAAGTTCTTGAGTTTTATATCCTAAACTTGGAGCTCACTGAACAAACAAAGGAAGTAGTCTTCTTCTCTCTCAGAGAAGAGAGTAGTCTTCTACAGAGTAGGAAGTAGGAGGAGTACAGAGGAGAGTAGTCTTCTTCTCTGAGAGAGAAGAAGACTACTCTCCTCTGTACTCTCTCTCAGAGAAGACTACTCTCCTGTGTAGTCCAGCAGATGCATAGCTATTTATATACACCTTATTACCTAGATGTCTTAATACAGAGAGAGGCCTAAGAGGTTCAGTTTGTGTATTAAGCTGATGTGGATGGGTAGTCTGCTCCCATGTACCCCTTTTACAGCTCTTCCACCTTCAGAGGTGACTTCCATACTTGGGTAAGTGTAGCTTAATGTGCTCCAAAATAATTAGCCACTTTAAGCTCTACTTTTGTACACAAATTTTATCTTAAATAGGGGTGTAAATAAGAAAGAAGGAAATGCATGCATTCATTCATTGTAGCTGAGGTGACATTTAATAACTTTTGTGAAATGAGCCAAGAGAGATTTGCATTATAGCTTAGTAAATATAAAATAGTGAGTCAGGGCACTGATTCCTTTGTGATTCCTCTGTCTCCGTCATTGCTAGGAGAGCAACCAGGAGTTTTGGCTTTTATTGCAGTGCTACAGGTAGAAATGGCAGAGTGCCACCATGACACAGTCTTGGCATTAACACTCACAGACAGCAATGAAGCTGTATTTCATTCTCTGATGCTGGTTCATTTTTGTCTTCACTGGGAATCATTGGATTAGATAATGGTAATCTTTAGAAGTAACTTGAAAGAAGTGTGATATGGTTTTTAGTGCATAACCTTTAATAATATTGTCTTTTACCTGTTTAGGTCTGGGTTTAGCATTCAACTTACAGCCTGCCTTGACTATGATTGGCAAGTATTTCTATAAGAAGCGTCCCATTGCTAATGGATTGGCCATGGCTGGAAGTCCAGTGTTTCTGAGCACATTGGCACCTCTCAATCAGTTCCTGTTTAATGCATTTGGCTGGAAAGGAAGCTTTCTCATTCTGGGAGGACTTCTCTTGAACTGCTGTGTGGCTGGGTCACTTATGAGACCTGTTGGACCAAAACCAGCCCCTCCTGTGAAAAAAGATGTTGAAAAAGGCACAGGAGATTCGGCCTTGCACAAAAACAACAAGAAGTCTTTTTGGCAAACTATGAATAAATACCTAGATCTCTCCCTCTTCAAACACAGAGGGTTTCTGATCTATTTGTCAGGAAATGTCATTATGTTTATTGGTTTCTTCGCTCCAATAGTGTTCTTGGCTCCTTATGCCAAGCACAAGGGAATTGATGAATATTCTGCTGCTTTTTTGCTATCTATCTTAGCCTTTGTAGACATGTTTGCTAGGCCTTCAATGGGACTTGTAGCAAACTCCAAGTTTATCCGGCCAAAGATTCAATACTTTTTTAGCTTTGCTGTCTTATACAATGGTGTCTGTCATATCTTGTGCCCTCTGGCATCAAATTACACTGGCTTGGTGATATATGCTGTATTCTTTGGGTTTGCGTTTGGAATGGTTAGCAGCGTTCTTTTTGAGACATTGATGGACCTCGTTGGGGCTGCCAGATTTTCCAGTGCAGTTGGACTTGTCACCATCGTGGAATGTTGCCCTGTGCTCATAGGCCCTCCTCTAGGAGGTAAGAAAATCTTTTACTCCACTTTTTCAGACATTACCGCATAATTTTGCAATTTAGTATTGAACTAATATAAACATTATTCCTAATGTTATTTAATGTTTTCTGTGTGACTCAGAATGTACTGTAGCAGTAGTGAGCTCCATCAGTTATCTTTGTACTTTACAGCTGCAGATGAGACTCTAAAGGCCTAACATTACATGCATATGGATGCATACATTAAGAGCGTATCTCTACTGGCCCATAAATGCATGTGATAAATGTATGTTTTCTTGATGGCACACTGAGCTAACTTTGCAGCATTGATTTACGTGTATTTGGCTCCCGTTTCCTGTCTGCCAACACTGTTCTTAATCTCTTGAATTGGTCGGATCCAGTGGTCAGGTTTTGTGAAGATCTCACAGTGACTTATTTCCTTTAACCTAATGACACCTAAAGAGGCACATATATAAATTGAACATAGCAAATCTAGTTTGCCTAGACAGAGAGGACTGGCATTTCTAGGGAGGAAAAACAGTAGGGAGGTGCCAGAAAGGACATGGACATGCTCAGCAGCCTAGGCAGGTGAGTGCCTGGTGGGATTCCAGCGCAATGCTGTGGAGTGTTTAGCCTTGGATTGACTTCATGCCACAGCCTGTCTCAGCCAGTACCTCAGCCTGTTTCTATAAGCAACATATATATGTAAGGCAGTTCAGAGTGTGAAGCGTCCTGCTTCCTCTAAAAGATGGTAATGTTGCAAACTTCTCCGTTTTGATTGTAAGGGGAGATTAAAGGGTATAGTAGTATAGCTTGGACTATATTAATAACTTTCGGGCTTCTATCCCAGAAATGATGAAGAGTCTTCACTTCATCAGAAAGTATTTTCAAACAGAAACTTTCAAACAGAAAGTATTTTCTGTTTGCAGAACAGAAGTAAAGTAGATGCTGAAATCTTATTGAAAAGTATCCGTTAAATGTGTGTGCATGTTGCAGTATAAGCCCAACAATACAAAAGTACAAAGACACTGAGATTACCATCCTTGTGAACATGCACTATACTCCCATAAGCAGAGCCACAAAAGTTGGCAAGATTATCCTTTCCTAAACCCATTTAGAATTATAAAAATATTTTAAGGATTACTCTCACTATTTGTCTGAAAAGAGCATTGCTGAATGGAATTTCAAATACACCAAAACAATTCCACCCACTTCAATACAGTAATATGTTTAGTAGTCCTCAAGGTATTCCATCTTTCCTTCATCTTTTAACATCAAAATTTGTTTCAGTAATGGTAAACCAAAATACATTCCTCTCGCACACTCTTCCTGTGCAACCTCATGGAGGGACTGTGACTGTGACCACTGGAGTGGGTCAGTCAGTCTGAAATCAGTATTAATATTCACTGTGAATATATTATTTATAGTATTTATGGAGCGATAAGCTATGCAGCTATTTATTCCTTGGCATATTGGCTTTGCAGAAGTTTCAAAAAAAGTGTTTGTGCTCTGTGTGAAAATTTGATCTGTTTTGTTAAACAGAGACCACAAAGGGGACGAGCACATGGAAAACTGGATTCTGGTCTTGACTAGTTCATATCCTTATAAATTTTAAGCTGAAGTAATGTTAATGTAGAATTTAATTTTTAATCAGCAGGTTTATGAGACTGCTTGTTGATAAAAAGCAGTACATTGTACAGTGTATACAAATAGGTGAATTATACAGTTGCAGTGCTGCTGGAGTTTTTCCTAATACTTGGGTTGTGAATAAAGAAAAGACTAAAACAATCCTATAGCTTGTAAATTTGTCAGGTGAATAGGCTGGCTTTATGGCTTCAACCCAGTAAAGGCATACAAATGCACAGTAAATTGAAGTGTTCCGGTTACCCTGTGAATTTCAATAACAGTGTAGCAGAGTTCAGAGCTAAATAGTTGATTACATACAAATGTTGATTTGTCAGTTGGGAAAATTTAGAAACAATGGCTTATGAAAACTAGCTACATTTTATTTTCCTTCTCATAACCAACCCAGAGGTGTGGATGTAATTGTCAGGTACAGGCTTCAGAGTTCAAAACTCAGCATTTGAGCACGGTAGCTGAAGGGACAAGCTTTTCTATCTCTTTCACCAGTCAGAGGAAAGCAAAAATGAAAAGCTAGCAGTTGATGCACAGTGACAGCAGCCAAAAAAGGCACATACCCCTTCATCCTATTGTCTGTATGCAGCCTCTGTGAGTGTCAGACAGTCACTCCAAAACAATAGGAAACAAAATTAGGAGGTGAATAAAATAATAAGACAATGAAAGAATGAAAAAGAAAGAACTAAAAAGCTGTCTGTCATTATTCATTAAGCTTTACTTGCTTTGTTCTTCAATATTTTATCGTTGTCAGTGACTGTGATGACAATTGCTACCTTGAATAATACAGGTTTCGTTAGAGCTCCGCTGTATATGTTAGACTATTTGAACATGTTGAAAATGCTTTTCTGCTCCAACTTCAAAGCCAGGCAATATTAATGTACTTCTTCTAGGGAAAGATTTGTATTATATTGGGTATTCTATTTTATTTTATTGTACATATTACATATCTATATTTATATAATATGCATATTTTATGTAACAATATATAATTTCACATTTATGTTACATAATATATTGTATTATATATATTTTCAATATTTGTTTATTTTATTTATTCTAATCTATTTACCCTATTATATTTTATTATGCTATTCTATATATTTTCCTCTCTTACTGTTTTTCAGGTTGGTTAGTGGATGTTACTGGTGAATATCAATACATGTATTTTGTCTGTGGAGTGATTGTGATTGTGGCCAGTATCTGGTTGTTCATTGGCAACACCATCAACTACAGGCTTTTGGCAAAAGAAAAGAGGTTAGAGGATGAGAAGCAGAAAGCTCAGAAGAATGCAGACCCGAAGGAAGCAGAACCATTAACAAAAAATGAGAATGAAGATGCTGCCAGCAGAGCTGATAAAGCTCTTGAAGATCCTTCAGAAAGAGAAACTAATATTTAATCTGCAATATAGCTCAGAAGGCAACATTTATGACTTCCATTAGAAATATGTCTTCAAGACACAGACCAGGTTTGGTGATAATAATGTTCAGTCACAATATTGGATGGGAACATAGTTTTGCCCCATGGCAAAACTGTAAGTTAAATTACTACCTACAGTTTATTTCAGTGATACAAAATTGAGAATACAGAGGCAGTGACTCCATGCAAATAAGTCCATCCAACTATGACTCTGAACAAATCAGACTATACATAAAGCCTTCCAATGACAAATAATTTTGTTTTAAAAGTATATCTTACACAAAATTATCTCTTACTCTTTCTTGGGAAGATACTTTGTGTTCATCATTAGAGTATTGTTAAAGTCTGTTGAAATAATATGTCCAAACTGTATTTACCACTAATATTAGAAAGAATATAAGATCAATTATTTGTTTCGAAAGAGGCAGAGTACCTGAGTGAAGCACACAAACTCTTTTCTCTTCTGTATGCCCACCAGATCAAAAAGATACATTATGACTGTACAAACAATTAAGTTATGGATGTAAAAGTTAAGGCTAGGATATGAATAATTGGTAGGTACCATCCCTAACATGCAATAAACATCTGAATTACAGTATATTTCAGAAATTGTTTCCTCCTGTGATAGATGACTACATTGTACTTCAACATACACATTTGAACACAAAGTACATTCAGGCCTTGCTAATTAAAATTGAGCTAAAATCTACCTGTACATAAAAGGATTTAAACCCAAGATTTTCTTGTTAACCAGAGTGGCAATTAGCTTGTTCACTTATATATTACTGTATGGCTGAAGGATCTGTTTTGGACTGTGAAGCCGTCTTCCTAAAGGGACTAGATTCAGAAACTGCTGATAAAAGGATTCTGACCTGAATCAGTTTCATGGCAATGACTTCAAAATAGATGCTTTGGTTTAGTGGCAACTCACTAGCTGTTTGATAGTCTACTGAGAGGAGATTTAAGGTTTAACTTCAAGTCTTTGCAGACAGGTAACTTTGCACCAGTTCTCACCTCCCTTTCCCATGTATTTTGTGAAAAGCTACAATTTTTGTAATGCTAGTTCGAGCAAAAATGCTGCAAGGCACATTGACAGTGCCAGTCTGAAAGCTTTGTATTGGTGCAGGGTATTTGGTCTTGTATCTACAGTTTCACACAGACACTCATATCGGTTAAAAAGTACACAATTGTTCCTCTGTTTAGGTGAAAGAAAATGTAAATCTACAATTTTATTTTGTGTAAACTACCATTGCCCTTGAAAGATAAAATTGCAAGCTTCTGAAGGTATTAATGGAAAATATTTGTGTTGTATTTGTGACTGAGGAGAGGTGCTCATACACATGCCTCAGAAATTGTGAAAATTAAGGGTCTGGTTCATAAAACATTCATGCACTGTTTATGTGGAGTAAACCTACATTCAATTCAGGGAAAAGAATGTCATTCATTTTAGTCCTCCTTTAAATCTCACAAAGTTACATATATAGTATACAGACAGCTAGCTGTGTTAAACATACTTGGAAGTGCCAGTAACAAAAGAAAAAAAAGAAAAAATAGTAAAAGCTAGCAAATACGTGAGTACTTTTGAGAAGTAGTGTTCAATATTATTTTTATCTTTTGAAAATTTAGACAGTGCTTCCTTCTGTTTTGCTTCATTGCCATCACATATGCTATGAACTTCCACTGTAATGTTGATTTTTTTCATTATCTCAGCACCATTTTGGGGGAGATGCATCATGAATCTGCTGTCAGCATGGTACAGAAATTAATACCTACTTTTAACCTAATTATATGCAGAAAAACTAAACACCTTCTATAAGTCCTGTAATTTTATAGGTGTATCAGCAACAAAACGTGTGCATTTCAGAGTTTTGGGAGAAAATATGGGTTGCATGCTCAGATCTGAGCAGTGAACTATGTAAAGGAAAATTATTTAGTACCAGTAAAATTAAACTTCCTTTCCCAGCCCCCAGCTTCACAGAAAAAAAAATTATAATAAAATACATTGCACCTCCTTCCAAACCATAGTCCTGCCCTCACCACATGAGTAAAGCCATTGCTCTGGTTTTGTCTATACATGGAGAGTGAATTCCAGGATCTCTGAAGGTCCTGTGTGCCCAGACTCAGAAAGCGATGAGTTTCATAGACAGTAATCTTTCATGCAGTAAGGAATATCAGTTATAAATACTTGATTGTGAACAATGAACTGAAATTTTAGCTACAGAGTAGTCATCAGGAACATCACTCTGCTCTTGACAGCAAGAGCAGAGATTATTTGAAAAGAGATGAATATAGAGGCTGAGCCAAAACGACTGCGGCATAGAGCTTATTAGCTCTTTGTAAAAACTAGTGTGATTAAGAATATATAAGGGTAGAAGACAAGAACTGTCAAGTTTCAACTTCAGTCTGTTAGGAGTAGCTGTTAAGTAAATAAGGGGTACAGGATGATGAAAAGGCCATCAGGAAACATGCAGGCAACTTACCTGTTCTATGCAGGATCACAGAATATGATGCAATAAAGCATAGCAGATTAGGGAGAAATACAATTCCTTGATCCATGGACCTGACCACCAGTAAAAAAAATGTTCCTGTCTCAGAGGAAATAAAAAATTACATAAACACAATCCTCTGCAGAGCTACTACTCTTTCATCTCTGGTCAATTGTGTTAAAAAACACTAGGAATAAAAAGAGTTGTTTTAACAGCACTCCCCAATCTGCAAATTTTAACCCCATATGGTAAAATGGTGCAGCAGGCAATTGGAACAACATAAAATATGAACGGAGTCAAGAGAAACATTTCCTTGCACCTCTATCCTTATTTTTCCTAATAAAACTAGCAACAAAACAAAACAACAACAACAAAAAAAAGTGAATACTCTTTATATTACTGAATATTAAGGAAGTTAAAATCCAGAGCTGAATGAAGAAAATTGGAACCTTATCTATGCAAAAACTGCCTGGAATTAAAAAACTGTGTCTTCCAAATAACAGGTCCTAAAGGGACAATTGCCTTGCATATGTAAGTCTTATTTCTAAAAGTAAGAATGATGAAAAAAAATTACTTTGAATCAAATCTATACTGAGCAGCAAAGTAGCAAAGTTAATATAACTTGCTTCAAACCCCAGAATATCACCATTACTTGCACTGAGCTGTAATTTGTACTGCAAAGCATTTCATCAACACATTTCTGCTTTCAGGATAAGACCTGTGTATATACCATCTCTCTAAATCTCCCTGGTTTCTTTTAATTACCTTGCCCTCTGTGTGGTCTACTGTACTAGAATCAAGAAATGTGGTCACAAACTTCAAGACATACCAGATGCATATCTTCTGTACTATGGAGTGTGTCAGTAAGTGCAAGCAAATCCTTAATTAATCTCATTTATGCTCATGTATACTTCAGGCTCTTCATTTCTCTGACACACTGAGTCTGATTATCATCTTCCTCTTACTTGATCAATCAAGAAAAATAATGCCAATATTTGAAAATTAGTAGGAAAGGGGATAGCATTAATAATATATTTCCTATTTAACATTAAGATCAAACTTCCAAGTCATTTCAGAGTAAGGTTAAACTACAAGTAGTCCCAGAGTAAACAGCCACTTACTTTTATCTCTAGATTTTTGTAACATGATGATCTCTAGTATCTGGAGGGTTCTTCTGTATTGCCCTTTGCAATTCCAGACCTCCCATCAATAATTTTCAGTACTTTCTCAAGAACATATCAGAAGTTCACTTCTCTCCCCTATATGCGTGTACATAACTGTTCCAGCAACTTTTTGTTCCTTTTGAAGTTTTCCCACCCTTCACCTCCCCACCCCATTCTCTGTTTTGATGTAAGATGAAGAGTTTCAGCTGGGCATGTAGTGACTCTTCTTAAATGATTACATGTCATTGTCTTCACTCATATGATCAACAACATTTTCACTTGATGCTGTCAGGTGTGGATGATTGTGAGTATTAGTGGGAGGCTATTATTCAGATACACAACAAGCTAGAGATACAACATACAGCCAGGTTTGGGGCAGACATCAAGATTTCAGTATACAAAGCCAGTGACTACTTTTATAGATGAACACGCTGGAACTGATACTGAAAATTTTGCCTATAACGAGACTGAATTGAGGTAAATTTTGTTTCTCTATAGATTACTATTTTTCTATTCACAGAGAGGAGTATAAAGGGAATTTTAAAATGATTATTTTCTGAGATGACATATCAATTTTAACAAGGCTCTCCAGGGTCTTTTGAGGTGGGTGCTTTTCTGGTATTTGTGCGTATATATATATGTATAAAGTGTTTGCATGTATTCCCACCTTTTTGATCACAATTTGCATAAGCATTGCTATGTAATTTCAACATACTTTGCATATGGTTGGTTTGCAGTTCAAATTTTTCTCATCATCTACCTCTCAATTGATATTTGGAGACTTGCTTGACCCTGGAAGAATGCATTTAACAAAAAAACCCCAAAACCTAATGATAAACCCTGTACAGACTATTAGTAAATCTTCCAAATATTTGAAGCTACTTACTGTTCTATTTTTAAGGCAGTGAGTATTTATGACCAAATTCTTGTATCAATTGACATAGCTTTATTAAATTTAAAAATTTAACTCATACTTTTATAACTTTTGCATCCCTGAACTGGTATAAAAACTCAACAAGACATTTAGATGTGCAAAGTCTACTGCCCTTCCTGTGATATGCTGGCCCTTTTTCTTTTTTTTTTTTCCTTTCAATTTCTGAGTTAGTGGAGGTAACTAAATGGAAACATTATATAGCTAATACATCCAAACAGTTTTAAAGTATTACAGAATACTTTGCATCTTGCATCCTTGGGGAAAAAAGGTTCGGAAAGAATACAGAATTTTATCTTGGCCCCCATTTTGTGAGCAATTAAGGGAGATGGTCACAAAGTGTACGGGGGCTAAGGAACAATGATTGTTCTTCATATGCTCTTTACAAAAGCCGACAAGATTGCTTCTTCGAAGATATTATTCCTTTTAGTCTGCAAACCATTCTTGCCTTCTAGGACATAGTACAAAGTCTACTGAAGCCAACATAAAAAAAACCAACTCAAAGTCAAGGAGCTTTAACAGACTTTGGAGGTGATGTGGCTTCAGTGGAGGCTTCAGCCTTATTGTCTCCATATCAAATCTCAGGAGTATCAACTATAACACAGCAAATGCAGGATTTTTTTTTTTTTTCAACTGACAAATTTAGGTATGCCTGCATAATATTGTTAATGAATCAGTCCCTAAATTAACGCACAATATGTATTAATAGCCTATGTAAATAGTAATTAAAAAAAAATCAAACAAAGTCTGAATGTAAATTACAAAATATAGCAGATATATTTTGTCAAACAAACCTGTTTAACCCCAAAGGAGATTATCTATTTCTTTCAAGACTTCCTTCAGCAGCTTATAATCTTCATTTTTGTTATTTCCAGGGAAAATGGTTTATGTCTTTTGGGAATGTATATATANTGCCTGATAAATGGAGCATATTTGTAAGCACATAAAAATACTTCAGCAAATGACAAAAAATTGTAAAGGTTTTCTACAAGAGTATATTTTATTATTGTTCAGTTCTGTCTGGTTTTATTTATATTAGAAATTCATTCAGAAAATGTCAATATTACATAACACTAGTATTTCAACCAATACCCTGTTCCAATTGGCCAAAGATCACTGAGAATTTTCATTGTTGTCATACTGTAAAACCTACATTGTTGGGGGAGGAGTTTGTTGTTTTTGCTGTTGAAGTGCTAACTAGATGATTTCAAAACAGACTGCAACGTTAGAATTTTAATGTATTGTAGTGTTCATAACAGGGTAGCGAAGGACATGATATTCTTGTAAAAAAGTATGGAGAATGAAGATACTCAAGGCCCTGCAGACAATATTCCTGTTAAACAATTATGGGAAAATCTCTAGAAGACTAGGCTTTAAAAACACTGACAATATTTCATACTTTTTCCGTTTTTGTTTTTTTTTTTTTTTTAATTTTTTTNTTTTTTTTTTAATTTATTTTGTCTGCAGGTAGGCAAGCCAGTGAAAAAATCTGCATTTATCTCTGACTCTTTAAAAGCTCAATCTTAAAAGTATTGATAGATTTTTTTTCAGAGTGGTACATAAAGCACTAGCATAAATATCCTTCCTGAATTGTGATATAGGTGCATTTTCCACTCATAGCCTACTTGGAAAGTTCACCATATCTGCAGTCTACCAACAGAACTTGGTATTGCTATGCAATAATTAAACATGCTGTAGCTGTTGTTGTTGACTAACAAATTTATTTTCTTCCTTTTTGTATTTTGCAATACTGTACGGATTTACTTGAATATATTGGCTAGAATTTTTTTTTTTTTTTGACAATCATTTATTAGCTAGAGGTGCTATTTATGTTCCAAAGAGATCTGGTTGAATAATAACATTCTCTTTCTACATGCCAAATCCTTTTTTTGACCTACAAATTCATTGTTCATAATATATATTAACCCTGTAAAATGCTTATGCACTGCATTACATTGTATTTAAATGCATACTTGCTCATTAACTTCTATTCCAGGCTTGTACTAGTGTCTAATATGTCATTTGTCCACATATATTTATGGAAAACTACAATTTTAAAAGTGTATGATAAGCAATTGGAAAAAAAAAAAAAAGAAAAAGAAAAATGAAAATAAAATTTCCATGTAAACTTTCTGTAAGTTTGTAAACTCTGGGGTTTTTTTAGACTCTTTAATAGCAAATTAATTACACTTTTAGTGTGTAAATATTCACAGATATATTAATTGATGCAGTTTTCAAATGTAGCTAAGATCTCAAAATTACTTCTCCTTGTACACAGAATCAGAACTGAAAGATTTTCTGCATGGGAAAGATACTACCAGCAGCAGAATGTGCTATCAGACCCTTGCTATTCCTAATTCAACTTAATTATGATTTAATCTCATACATTACTCAAATACCATCTGGACACAGAGGATTTTTTCCTCATTACTCTGACTGGGAAGGTTTTATATATTCCATGTACATGCAGTACCATTCATTCATCACTAGTACTAAGTTCATACAAAAGAGGAATTTATCCATATGGCTTGAAATCGTGGATGTAGATAACTGTTTCTTCTCATCTTTCTAAATGCTCCCAGATGTTGTGTGTTTGTCAGTTGATTTAAGCTTATTATTGCTTACACCAGTTAAATTGATGTTTTTATAAAGAATAGGATTGGAAATTTAAAATTAGAGATGTTATTAAGGAGACATTAGAGATAATACTAATATTAAAGAGATTATCATCATTTGCATGCTACATATAAATCTTTACACAGAAGCAAAATGAGCTCCTAGGAAACGAAGTTGTAAAAGATGAACTTCTGAATAAGAAAGAAATAACTTTTTCAATAACTTTGTCTATGAAAGCAAATAATCTTTATTTTTAGGTTTTTAATAACTGCAAATTCTATTTTCAGAGAATAATATCTATAATCTTCTTCGTGTGGAAGTGTTGATTCAGCTACCAGAGTGTATTTATATGTTGTTTAGATTTTACCCTTTGTAATATTTGCATATTTAATGATTCATAAATAATCCATTTTCAGGCATTAAACAAGCAAAATATAGAAATAAAAGGAAAAATACATAGTGCTAAAATTTTCCCTTTGGCACAATGAACCAGGTATGATATTTAACCCTACTCAAAGACGTTGATACCACTTGAATAACTAAAGATATGTTGCCTCACTGAATCTAGTATAATGATTAAAATATATTAGTGATTATTAGACATTAAATTCAGAAAAATCATAGCTGTTCCTGAGGGTTTGTATTTTGGTAGTTCAGTGTCAAGACAGATGGAAACTTCAATCTGTAGATTGGCTCTAAGGTCAGCTGTTACTCTGCTTTTCCATGAACAGTATTTTATTCTAGTAAGGAGCCCTTTTAACTCTACAGGTTATCCCAGATTGAGTTAACAGGTTACATTTACCACTGCAGCTCAGCAGTAATAACTTTCACAGTTTTATTCCTCTGATCAAGCATTTCCATTCAGAAAAATGTTCCTAAATTATACCATGCATACATGATAATAAATATAATACAGTTATATCCCTAATAGCATGCGTGTGGAGCCAGGAGTTGGCCTTGATGATCCTTATGGGTCCCTTCCAACTCAGGAGATTCTACAATTCTGTGATCTATTTTTCCTCATGTTTTTATTTCATACACCCTGGTATGCATGGTTTGCCATAGCACATTATGCCTCAGTTCGTCTTTTTAAATTCAGAAAAGACAATACCCTAGAGATCAGAGATACCAAGTTTATTGTTTAAATATAAAATCGTAAGTCAAAGAAAAAAAAATGGTCTGTATGGTGCGTTAACAAGAGACTCATAATTGCTGTTTGACAGTCACTGTTTTAATTTTCATTGACTTTATCATTTTTAAGTGTATCCCACGAGGTAACAAATGTCTGGTTAGAAGATATCCACCCTTTTGAGCAACTGTTTTTCTTATATAAACCACCTAAAGGATCCTATTGCATAATATAATGTTTTCACCTCAGAACAGATATAAAGATATGATTCTGCTGTTTCTCTAAATATTGTGAGTCAGTGTGTATTTTGGTAAGAAAAAAACTCTTGACCTAACCCACAGTTCTACTGTTTGTCCCACAAGATAGGAGGAAAAAAACCCAAAAAAAACCAAAAAACGAAACCAAAACCTCAAACAAAAACCAAAACAAAAATCCAACTAAAAAAAAAAAAACAACAACTTTCAGGCAGAAGGATATTTTAAGGATGCTTAAGCCCATTTTTGTCTGTTAACACAGATGGATCTTCCAGAACATCCAGAAATGAACAATTGAAATGAACATTCCAGATGAATATCCAGAAATGTACTTTCTTCAGTTTGGTTTGACATTTTAGAATTGCATATTCCACGTATTATTCAAAAATTACCTCAAGTCAATATTTAAAACTAGTATAACTGAAAGAAAACCAAGTTGAAAACACTAACATTCATCTTATTTTCTTTTTATCATTTTGTAAAAATTTAAAGTAAATGGGCCTGGAAGGTAATTTACTTCCCCTCTTCTATGTGCTATTTTACTCCTAACGCTTCACTCATACTGGCTATGCTGAAAAAATCTCCAGCAAGTAATATGTTTTAGCTGCTAGGCATGGATCTTTTATTAAAAAAAAAAAACTCAAGCAATAATAATTAAAAAAAGCTGTTACAAAAGCTATTAATTTTCTCTCTTTTGATATGTTTATTTTTTTTCTGAATTAAATTACTCGCCTCCACCCCTCACCCACAAATTATGGAACTGTAGTTAATCAAGCAATATATATTTTCTGTATAAAAGTGTTGTATAGTTATTGTGACAGCAGAAGAATTTTGGTGCCTTGTATAAGAACAGTCAAATACGGTCTCAGTCAAATCTTCTGGCTGATCCCCTTCCTACTTCCATTTTATGTCATTTTTTTCATAAGCTGGAAATATGCAAAATCTATTGAAACCCTTCAGTGATGGTGAAATTGTAATGGGGATTTTGCTAATGCCACTTTCCCTGTTTCTTAGTTTAAGACAGAAGTTCATCAGCACAATCTGTTTTGGTTTCATTATCCTCATCAAAGCTCACGGAGACCTTCAGAAACCAGAAGCATTTAATAAAACTCTTTATAAGATACTTGAATTCTGAGCTCAAACGCTATGTGAAATGTTTTGGAAAATGTCTTATTCGACACCTTAGAAGTCTCAAAATTTTCTGTTAAAATAGATCTGAGTACCAATAGAAAAGGTTTGTCTTTTGTAGTCTGGTTTGTAGTCTCATTCAGATATCCTTAATTTGTATGTACTTGTATTTTCCACAAAACAAGTATTTTCAGAAATGGTCCTGTTAAACCCTGAATCTACATCTAAGTGCCAAAAGGAATGGCAAAATTTTCTGAAATGCCATACAGGTATCTGTTTTCACTAACAAAGAGTTTATTTTGGAGGAACAGTGATTCATTTTGCCAACCAACATAACATACTCCGATTAATAACTGCAATTCCAGTTTGGCCTGAATGATAGATGAGTAGAAGTTAGGCAGTGTAATTATTCAGCTCAATCACTGAACTGAATAATTGAGGGAAAATGGTTGAGGTTCAACTGGAGGGGTTTTTTTCCCCTCATGGAGAAAGTGTTTCTTTGCTTTAATTACAAAACAAAGCTTTTTGATTCCATTTTGTATCTTTTGAATAGAAACAAAGGAAGAGATGAATACCATTTATGAAACAACAGGATTCCTAAATGATCACATTATTCATCGGAAGTACCTCCGATGTACCAGAAGTACTGACATGAATCAACCAATGATTTCCTCTCCTAAAGCTGCTGGGGATTCAGGAGTGAGTTGCTGTCCTGCTGGTAATTTTTACTGCAGGACAGACTGGCAATCTTTTGTTTCTTTTCCATGGCAGTGCTATATCACCTGGACTATACATCTTCCAACAGCAAACATTTTATGCAAAGTGAAGGAGCACCAATAGAAGAAATTGGTAATACCTGCATGCCCTGACATTTCTACAGAATTCTGTTTGGGGAATATCATAGGAAATACATTGATTGGGTTGAAGGGATAAAGAATCCGTATCATTTGAAAGACTGAGATAAAGTAGATTGGCATTGGTAATCTCCTCTTTCTGTTTACTCAGTTGATGTTCACATCAAATAAAAGGTTTCATTGTTGGGTATTAATAAAATCCACTCTTAGCTGTTTGTTTTTTTTTTTTACATGGACACTAGATTTGTTGTAGTACAGATATGTTGTAAATTGATTGAAAATGACTGCCTCACGGCACCAGACATTTATCATCCTGTCCTCAAACACAGGGGTGGAAAAGTTTGGTCTCAATACAAAAAGTTGCTTGAATTTGGAAATAATGCCCCAAAGTAGCAATTATTTTCCAAAAGAGTCTGTCTTTCTAGCATTATTTTTCCCAAAAGTAACATTGTCACCAAATGTTCTTAATTCTGACTTCCACTCAGGTTTATTAAAGCCAGATTTTGTCTTAAAATTAATCAAGTGGAAAGATTTTAAAGCTGACTCTTAAACTTCACCTTAACAACAGCAACAGAAGCAATTTGGAGATTCAGTGCAGCTGGCAGAGTGGCAAGGGTGCCTCTTAACAGAAGCATATTGATCGTCCCACGGACTCAAAAGTGTGACATACTTAATTGCCCTCAGGTATTTGGGATTAACCAGAGTTTGCAGCCAGAGGACTGCTCTAAGTTCTGCAATTGGTGCAGGGCACAAACAACAAGCATGAAACACCCTGGAACCGTTTACAACTCAATTTTGTGTATCAGTTAATAACTTATTCCCACATCTGTGTCATCAGACTCAGCAATGTGTTTTCCGTTTATCGAAGCAACAGTCAGAGAGGCATCAACCTTTCTCTCACCCTTCTCCAAGTGGCAGCCAGACAGCTGACTGTGAAGCCTGGGGTGGAAATTGCTTGCTTCACACTTTCTGCAGTTTCTCTCCAGCTTATGGCTGAGCATCCACAATACACAACAATTAAGCAAGACCTTGCTTCAGAGCTGCAAGGTGCTCAGGTCAGGGGCTCTTCGCACTGGGTTATGTTGAGAAGTTTCTGGTTTGAGCCCTGTCCAGATTCTTCCTCACTGTGCCACAAACTGCATCAAGGGATGACCACAAAACTTCAGGCTGAATACCTTGTCTGGTTCTGTCTGTGTTAGTTGCAAAAATCAGTGTACAGGAAAAAAATCCACAGTATAATGTGAATTTTTTAGTGTAGGGACTTGTCTTTCTGATGGATTTGGCTAAAAATCTTAAGAACCTCACATGGAACCAATTAAAAAGCTTTATTTATAGATTTTTTGCACTTTAGGGTGCCTATCCTTAGGAGAGTTCCTCTGTCAAGAAATTATCAGCCACAGTATGGAAATATACATCCTGGAATAATTTTTTTTTTTTGACCAAGCACATGCAATGCTGAAAACTGTAAGCACCTGTAAGCAATCCCATGCTGGAAGTAATTTTGTGTGGTTGGAAAGAACACACACACACACAGAGGCAAATAAATCCAATATATGGAAAGTCAGAAACACCACATTCAGGAATCTTTCTTCCATTCCTGATAACCTTTTATCTTTTGATACAGACTTTATGGGAAATTTTGTGTAATTAGAAAGTTTCTCCCTTTAAAAGAGGGACACAGTATAAATTAAATGAAAATGTAAGATAACTGGAATTTGTTTCATATTTGCCCTGTGGATTATTTTGGAAAATTTTCAAGCAGCTTTCTGGATTAGATTTGTCTCTGCTTTCATACATTTCTAAGCATACAAGAAATTACATCTAGAGACCTGTGCAAAGAAAGGTGAAATGTGTGAATTCAAGGTGTAATATCAGTGATTACTAACATTTCTATGTTCCCAGAACACATACTGTTTTCCATGTCACCTTTGTAGCAGCTGAAGAGCCACTTCCTCTGTTACAGAATTGCAGGCAGTAAGTTCTCAGCATGAGGTTGCTAGCATCCCTGAAAAAAGAGCTACCGCACAGCTACTTGCTTTCTAACACCTCTGGCCTAGAAATAACTTCAGAGTTCAGCAAAACTCAAAGCCACATATTAAATTAAAGGCAACTCTTTCTCTACTCAACTGCTTATTTCTAAGTGGAAATTTCTAAGCAGTAAGAATTTTCTAATTTCTTAGAATTCTCTAAGTACTACTGGTCTGGATGCTAAAGAACATATAAAGCCGTGAAGGTAAAAACATAAACCAAGCACCAGAGTTTCAGGAACAGTATCTAACCTGTATGAAAATTAATCTGGCTCACTGTCACTATATCTCCTACTCTACTACAAAAACATGTATCTACAAGTCCAGCTTATTACCCTTACATTCTAATAACTGATAAACATTATACAGCTTTGTGGTCCTGCTGAGGTTGTGGAGCAAAGGGAAGGTCCATACACTCTCCTACTCCTTTGAGCAATCCAAGGTTCTGTGTTGAAACGTCAGCTCCTTTATGTCATAAGTGTATGAAGAAGCCATATTCTGTTAAAATAAAATAATGTGTTCTTTTCACACTTCATCATTTCCTCCACTGCACAAGATAAGGCATGCTCTCTCATGGTCCTCAATCTGGAGACAAGACACAACAAAGGGGAAAATCTGTTTTCCCAGAAAACAGTAAGAGGTGGGCCTGTTCAGCCTGGCTCCAAGGAGACCTTAGAGTACCCATACAGTACCTGAAGGGGACTACAGGAAAGCTGGAGAGGGACAGATAGCAAGGGTAGGTAGTGACAGGACAAGGGGTAATGGCTTTAAACAGAAAGAGGCCAGCTTTAGATTAGATATTTAAGAAGTCCTTCCATGTGAGGGTCCTGGCACAGATTGACCAGAGAAGCTGTAGCTGACCGGCCCTGACAGTGTTCAAGGCCAGGTTGGATGGGGCTTTGGGCAACCTGGGCTAGTGGAGGGTGCCCCTGCATGTGGCTGGGAGCTTGAACATAGATGGTCTTTGAGGTCCCTTCCACACAAACCATTCTGTCATGCTGTGATTCTATGATTCTATGATTATTTGATTCAGAAAGCAGACACTTATCAGAGATAGTTACTTCATCTCTATTACATTTAATGAAAATAGGGTTATAAAAAGGATAGACAAGTTTTCACTAAGCACTTTTTTTTTTCCTTATCACAGTCAAATAATTTAAAATCTCAGTTCTTAAAATAGCTTTTATATCTCTTCACTTTAATTTTCTCTGTCTTGTATGTGTGAAGGTCCATAGGCATCAGCTGTACTGACTATACACTTTCTCTAGAGCTCTCCAGGTAACTTTCAGCTGAATTTCCTTTTGATTAATTTACATTTAAAAATATTAATTATTAAAAATATTTCATATTTCAACCATTACATCTTTATTGGTTATGGGGAAAAATACTCATTTAATTCAAGCAGTTTCTCTATAATTAATTGTCCATTATATATTTCACCTCCTTAAGTTCTTCTGTTAGGAAGATTATTTTTAAAAGGATATATATAAAGCGTCAGAAACTTTCTCTGCCTGAACTGATCAGTAAATGAGATATATCCTTATAATGTGAATCATCAAGGGAATCTTTTCAGAAGATTAAAGGAACGGCCCTGAAATGTTCTGGTAATGGAAGTCACACAAAGTCAAAAAGCATATTCGCTGTTCTGATCGTGAAATCCACGCTTTAACAAAAGAAATGAAAAGCATCCTTGGCCTTCTCATACTTCAAGACTGCAGCTTATAATTAAGCTAAGGAGAATAGAAATTTATGTTTCAGCCTTTAAAGAGTGATTCAAGTCTTCCTGTAAGAAATCCGGTTGGGGCTCTATCTTTTAAAATAGTTTGAAAAGGCATTCTGAAGTACAACAAATTGTATCTGTTACAAAAACTAATGTAAAAAAATAATATCGTATTTAAAGCTCATAAAAGTCCAGGTTAATGTGCTGAAGCAACTCTATGCAACCATCTGAGAATTTTCAATTTTATGGCTGTCTAAGGCTTTCTGACCCTTCAGCATGTCTCTGTTAACTGCATCTTCCAGTGTGCTGCTCATCACACTGCAGCCTGTGCAAAGTCAGTAATCCTCCTCTTCTGATTCTTTTACTTCCCTGGCATTATGGGAAACACCTCCATCATCTAGCAATAGCTGTCTTGCACCTCAGTGGCATATGATTTTCCATGAAACTTTGTGGCTTATTTCTGCTACATTTCTGGCTCCTATGGGGGACTCTGGTTCTTACAGAAGACTTCAATTACCCAGATATTTCTTGGGAAAGCAACAGGGCCAGGGGTGCATGGTTCATATGGTTTCTAGAATGTGCCGAAAACAACTTCTTTATACAGATGTTGAAGGAGCCAACGAGGGGTGGGGTAGTACTAGATCTTCTCCTTACTAATAAGGATAGGCTTGTTAGGGAGGTGAAGGTTGGGGGCAGCTTGGGACATAGTGACCATGAGATGGTGGAGTTCAAGATCTTGATGGCAAAAAGTAGGTAAAGCAAAAAGTAAGATTTCTACCCTGGACTTCGGGAGAGAAAACT